>CM054135.1:102688795-102711295 GCA_028751875.1 Rapana venosa | reverse complement strand
CCAAAGAAACGAAGATTAACAAGAGTTTAAGCGGTTCAATAACTTGACGGAATGCATGCACCCTTGTGCACTCTTTTTTGTTGTTGAAAACATAAATATAACAACGGTGCATGCATGTGTGCATACACGTGAAAGCAAGAAAGCTACATACACGTGCACGCAGGCGTATACACATGCTTGCGTGCATTCATGCAGACTCGTATACATTCACAAATATACACAATCATTACACATACCAATAATGTCATAACACTCTTTTTTTTTCAAGGTTGACCTCTGTATTCACATTTCAACACCATAGTTGTGTATGCAGTACACAGAGGAAGATGGTCAGGTCCCTTATCTTAAGCTGCTAACCCAGTTTGGTTAGTTCCTTTGCACTAACATGACCATCGGAACGATAATTATAAATATACCAAATAATAATAATAATAATAAATGGAATTTATATAGTGCTATATCTTGCAGAGACAAATCAAAGCGCTTGCACTCAACTCATTCTTACACATTCATACAACCAGTGACAAGTAATAGTTCCATCAAGTCCAAATGTGCACACACGCGCGCGCGCGCGCGCACACACACACACACACACACACACACACACCACACACCACCACACACACACAGAGGTCACACCCTGGCAGGGCAATAGAATCTTGGCTGTTGAAGGCAGGGAAAAACTATGAGATGAGGCAGGAGAGGAAAATCTTAGTTTTAAATAAATATGTCTTGAGACTGGATTTAAAAGTGTCATAAGAAGGCTTTTGGCGGAGAGAGAGAGGGGGAGATCATTCCACATCAATGGACCAGAAATTGAGAAAGAGCGACGGCCGATGGTGGATTGGTTGAATTCGTAAGGACAAGGTATCTGCAGCAGAGAGGAGAGAACGAGAAGGAGTGTACAAGGGGAAGACATTCACGAGGTAGGGGTGCTGTTTTGTGGAGACATTTGTAACAGAGGGTATGATCTTATAGTTTACTCTCTGTGGCAAGGCAGCCAGTGGAGAGATTGCAAGAGAGGGGTAATATGCTCAGTTTTTTTTCTTTTTGGGAGTTAGACGAGCTGCAGAGTTTGTATTACGTTGAAGGGATTGGATTGATGATGCTGGCAGCCCAGCAACAGAGAGTTGCATAGTCCAGACGTGAAAGAATGAGAGACGCAACAAGTTTGGATTTTTGGGCATCTGTGGACGGTACTTTCGAAATGCACTAATACGCCGTAATTGATGTAACAGGACTGGCAGGTCTGAGTGATTAATTTTCCTCGCCCATAGTGAGTGTCGTTTGTCAAATAATGACCCCTAGATACTTCACAGCAGTGTAAAGGGAACACCTGGTGTATTGGACCAAGTTTGATATTGAAAGATGTTGTGATGGAAGAGAGCACCAAGAAGAGAGAGAGAGTTTGAGTGAGAGCCCTTTGTGTCCTTGGGTCCCTACAAGCCATGGTTTTCCGGTTTATATGCCATTACCTGTAATTTGTCTCCCCCTCTCTGGTATCACCGTCCAAATTTTGTATATCTTGAAAGCTAGACATGTGGGGCATATTTGTAAAGAGGAGGGAGTGCACAGACGATGGAAGGCAGATTTCCTTTTCAGGAGGAGTCGCCGACTGAGAACCCCGCACGAAATATCAACTAATATACATTGTCTTTATAACTCCTCACTGACCCTGTAGGTAAAAGCTATCCCACTCATCTGTTAAGGTGCCTGAAACTCGCTATATCATTTTGTTTCCCGTTTACTTCGTCATGTATGGCAACGGCCCAAAGCCGGTTACTCTAGGAGAATAAGACAATTCTACAAAATAAACCTTTTGTCGATTATTGTCCTCCCCATCTTGTTGCCGGCCCCGTGGTGCACAATTAGTGAACATGTGTTAAAAAAAATTAAAATACTGCATTCTAAATGGATTTTTTAAACCATTGTTTAAAATAAACCAAATAAATGATATCACTGTTTTGTGATGCGTAAAATAAATGATAAGGCAGCAGAGCTCTGTGTGTTTATAGCTCCCTGGTTACTGTGTTTAGTTTTTTCTCAGTGTAGGTTTTGTTTTTCTGTTCTCTACTCCGCTGTAGGGTTGTTTTTTTTTTTCCTGTTTACTTGTTGTTGTTTTTATTGAATTTGCTAACCTCATATGACATTTTCTCTCTTTGTGAGTTTATAAAGTATTGGTTGTTCAGTACTTATTGTGTACATGCTCGTATATGTATTTGTTCTATACTAAAATCAAAAACTCTCTTTGAAATCCGTTTTAGGGGTGGGTGGGAGGGGTATAGGTTTTTGTTTTCTTTTTTTATTGTTTGTTTTGTTTTGGGTCGTTTGGGCTTTTTTTTGGTCCAGTTTTGATTGTTTGGGGGGTTTGGTTGTTTTGTTTGCCCTTTGTTTTTCCGCGGTTTAGGGGCTCTTGTAGAGTGGGGGTTGGTGGTTTGGGTTAAACAGGCGTGGGGGGGGGGGGGGGATGGGGAAATAATATGGGGGGGATAAATAATTTGGTTTGCTTTGTTTTGGACCTCGATTTCTATAGTTCCAACTGATTGTGTTATCTTTCTGGCTTAATAAAAACTACTCTCTGTCTTGTTCTTGTCTCGGTTGGTTAGGGGATTTTTGCAAAATTGTTTTTTTGGTGGGTGTTCCCTTTGGCAATGTTCTGGTGTTGTTTTTCCCCTTCCCTTCTGTCCGAGGTTTTTCTCTATGCAGCAGAAAATACTATTACCCACAAGGCGGGGAAGGAAGGTGAGGGGATGTTTGTTAGTGAGGGGGGGCGGGGGGGGTGGGGAGAGGGAGGGGGGTGGAGTGGGGAGGGGAGAGAACCCCCGTGGATAAGTGAGGAAGGACGGGGAGGATTGGTTTCACTCTGAACTTCAGAGGCTCTCATCAATGACCGTTGGCGCATGCACTCTAACGCTATTAAAATAAAATCGCTCTTACCACGTTCTGTAACAATTTCCGGAGAAAGATTGTTGGTCCTGTTCAAATATTGCCGTTCTATCCATACCCCCCCCTCAACGAACATCCCGTGTTGATCTGTCTGAGCGAAAGCATACAGAACATATCACCAAAACCGCTGATGATCAGACATCCAACCACCCAATCTTTTCTACTTCCTGCACACATAGCCACATCACGCTCCAAACGCAATGGTCCTGCATCTAATTAGTCTTAACTGCTAGGGGGGGGAGGGGATGAAGAGAGAGGAGTGAGTACGAGGAGAGAGTTGAGATGACGACGAGAGGGGAGAGGGCCCGCCCGAGGCGGTGAGGGCCGAGGTGAGCGTGGACCGGGGCCCGATGAGGGAGTGAGAGGATGAGAGAGAGAGAGAAGAGGGGGGAGGATGAGAGAGGCCGGGATGTGGAGGGAGAGAGACCCGAGAGAGAGACAGACAGGACCAGACAGACAGGGAGAGGACAGAGGAGAAGAGCAGCGAGACAGGACACGGACTGAGAGTCAACAGAGAGACAGAACCAGCAGACAGACAGAAAAAGTCACAGAGAGGCAGTTGTAGGGTAAGTTAGTGATAGAGACAAGGCATCAACGGACAAGCATTGCTCTGAGTCTATGAACTCGGGGTTGGGGTGTGCCGGGTCACTACTTGGGGTGGGCTTTTCTCGAATTTGGGCCGTGGGCTCGGTGGGGTCCTTTGCGGCTTGATGGGTAGGCGGGCGCATGGTGAACCCAGTCCAGCAGATCTGCGCGTGCGGACACAAGGAAGCTGGCAGCAGCAACAGACAAGAGCCGCGAGGGACTCGCGCATATGGGAGAACGTCCAGGAGGGCGGACGGGAGGGAGGGAGGAAGGGAGGGCCAAGGCGACAGAGCAAAGCGAGCGGGAGAAACAGGGAGACCGAGCAAACGAGCAGATCGAGAAAGAGCGACGAGCGGGCGGGAGCAACGGACGCGCGAACCCGAGGAGCACACGGGGAGGAGTAACACGCGAGGGCGGGCGGCAGGGCGCGCGGCAGGGCGAACGAGCACTGAGCAGCCACGAGACAGGGAGGGGGGGGGCGCCCGGGGGGCGCGACGGGGGGTGGCGGGAGGTGCCGGAGGCTCGGGCGAGGGGAGGGAGCAGAGGGCGGGACGAGCAGCATCTGGAGAGGGGCGGCGGGCGGGAGGGAAGCGCATCCTGCGCGCATGGAGGGAGAGAGCGCGAGGGCCGAAGGGTGTGGGGAGAGAGAGGGACGAGAACTGAGAGCCAGCAGAGGGAGCGAAGAGTGAGGGAGAGCGAGAGGGCGGCAAGCGGGCAGGGCAGGCGCAGAGAGGGACGAGAGACATGGGGGAGAGGGCGACACGCGAGGGGGAGCGAGGGGGAGAGGCGGTCGGGAGAGAGGGGGGAGCGAGAGACGGGAGAGAGGGCGGGGGGGAGGGCGACGAGAGAGCGCAACGAAGAGCGCGAGCGGCAGGAGCGAGGCGACGAGCAGCAAGGGAAAACGCGGACAGGGGACGGGGTACAGGAGGGGGTCCGGGAGGATGTGGGTGTGGGGGGCGAGCGGGTGGGTGGGGGGGGCATGGGGGGAAGGGGGATGGGGAGGCAGAGGGGCGCGCGGGGGGGAGATTGAGGCAAGGTGGAGGGGGAGGAAGTGGGAGGGAGAAGGAGTCGGCGGAGGTGGAAGGAGGAGGAGGAGGACGGAGGAGGTGGTGAAGAAGAAGAAGCCGAAAATCTCGAAAACAGGCACAAGCCGCCGAAGAACACCGGAGGAGGAGGAGGAGGAGGAGGAGGACGGAGGAGGCAGGCGGAGGAGGGCGGAGGAGGAGGCGAAGGATGGGGGAATGGGGGGGAGGCGCAGGAGGCGAGTGGTAGGAGAGGGGACGGAGGAGGCGGCGGTGAGTGAAGAGGGCGGAGGCCGGCAAGGCGGAGAAGGGGGAGGGGAGGGAGGGGAGGCTTGAGGAGGAGGAGGAGGAGGAGGCGGAGGGAGGAGGAGGAGGGAGGAGGAGGTGAGGGAGGAGGAGGCGGCGGAGGAGGCGAGGAGGGAGGCATGAGGAGGCAGGTGCCGGGAGCAGGCCGGAGGACGGACGGAGAGGTGGCGCGAGGCGGAGGAGGGAGGGGTGAGGAGCGACCGGGGAGGCGGCAGGCGCAGGAGGAGGAGGCGGCGGAGGAGGCGGAGGGAGGGATGCGGAGGAGGAGGAGGAGGGCGGAGGAGGAGGAGGAGGCGGCAAGGAGGGAGGCACGGCAACACGGCTGAGAGACAGGAGGAGGAGGAGGAGGAGGCGGCAGCGAGGAGGAGGAGGAGGAGAGCGACGGACCGAGGTCGCAAGGCGGCCAGGCGGGCGGAGGGGGCAGGAGGCAGGCGCCCGCGGAGGCGGTCAGGACGGAGGGCGCGGCTCCGGGAGGGAGTGCTGAAGGCCGGATGATCTAGGGACGGCGGCAGTCATCTTCGGCGCATGTCGCACGGCGGACGGCGGCGGCATTCTTCTGTGCGGCTTCACTAGTCTTCCGAGTATTACTCCCGCCTCACACCTTGACACAACAGACCGCAGCACACACGCCTCCCCAAAGAAGAAGAAGCCATCTAGACCCAGACGACGAAGAGGCCACCCTCCGACCACCACCCCCTCCTCCCTCCCACCCCCCCCACCCCCCCCCCCTCCGTACCCCTCACCTCTCAACTCCTCATTCCGCAACCCTCCTCCTCCCCGCCACTCCCCACTCCCGCACTCCTCCTCCCCTCACTCCCCCCCCCCCCCCCCACTCCCCCTCCCCTTCACACCCCCCTCCTCCTCCCTTTCCCCTCCTCTCTCTCTCTTCTTCTTCTTCTTCTTCTTATTTTCTTCTTCTGGGGTCTTCTTCTACTTCTGGTCTTCACCCTTTGGGGTCTTCCATTCTGAGTCTTTTTCTTCTGTCCCTCGAGTCTTCTTTCGTCCCTTCTTTAGTTTCACTTTTCTTCCGTCTGCGTTCGTCTGCGTCTTCTTCTTTCTTTTTTTCTTCGTCTTCTTCATTCTTCTTCGGAATTCTTTCTTCTTCTTCTTCGGTTCTTCTTCGTTTTCTGAGTTACTACCGCTACTTCTTCTGTACATACTACTACTTACCCTACTACTACTCCTCCCCCTCCTCTTTATAATCACCATCATCACCACCCAACCACCCAACACCCCCCACCCCACCCACCACTTTCCATTCTATCATCATTCAATCATCCATCATCATCATCATCATCTTCATCACTTTTTTAAAATAAAAATAATTATATTTTAGTGAATTTTGTTGATATATTTACAATCGGGTTTTTTGTCGGTTGATTTTTTTCTGCCTTCTTTTTGCTGATTTTGTTTTGGAGATGGGCGCCAGCCCCAGATTATAAAGCCAGACCTTTACAGTTGCCCCTGTGGTGGTGTGTTCTCTTCCCACTTTTCTTTCCTTCTCTCGTTTCTCAGCCAGAGCTCAAGGGCTCACAGTGGGGGGAGGTTTTGCGTTTTCGACCGGTTTTTAAATCAACCAATAAGGCAGCCTGCACCATTCTGGCTTTGGATCTGTAACCCATGAAGATCCAATCCGATTTAAATACCTTTTTTTTTTTCTCCCCGTTCTCTTCTTTGCATTCTTCTTCTTTGTAGTCCGTGCGGTAAGACTCGTGGTAAACCGACCAGCGGTTCTGTGTGCGAACGCACGCTGACACATCTTGCGCTCAAAAAAATTAAAAAACCCGTTCCGCCTTTCTTTTCCCGGGAAAAAGACTTAGCTTTGTGTGCGGTGTTGGGGGGGATCCGGATAACAAAATTTACCAAAACTGTATACATCGGGGATTGGATGTTGGAAAAAAAGTATAAGGAGTGCTCTATTCCATCCTATCCTCGAAATAAAAGAGTGAAGTGAAATATTTTTTTTTGGAATTCTTCTTCTACTACTCTGCTTTCTCGCATTTATCCCCTTCTTGCATTTCTTTTTCCTTCTCTGCCTTTTTTTTCCTCTCTTCTTCTTCCATCCCTCTTCCTTCTTTGGTCTTTTCTATCCTTCTTCCAATTTTCTTCTTCTTCGTAACTCCTTTATTTTCTTTCTTTCTTTTTTTTCTTTTAAATCACGAGACTATAAAACCATTTCCCGGACAATGACATAAATCACTTCCCACCTCCCCAATTCGTTTTTTTTCCTCCTTTCTTTTTTTTCTCCAGGGGGTGGGGGTGCCCCCGGTGGAGGGGGTTGTTCGCTTTGCAATGGGGAGTGGGGAGGGGGGGGGGAGGAAGGGAACAGAATTATCGGCCAACGGTTCGATATCTTTATTTTCAAGATGTAACTCATAGTAATTAATGATATAAAACCACACTAGTTGATTGGTATTGTAATGTGTGGTGCAGCGTGTGCCTGTGGTCGGTGGTGTTGTTGGTGTGGTGTGGTTGTGAAGTCCGGTTGTGGTGCGACGGGATGTCGGTGCGTGTCCTTGTGCGTGGTCTTCCTGTCCTTGCTTTTGGGCTTCGCTTTTTGTGTTCGTGTCCTTTTGTTGTCGCCTTCGTCTGCTCCCCCCGTTGTGGCGATGCCACGGTGGTGTGAAAGTGGTGTGGTGTTAAAGGGTGTGATGTGGTGTGGCTGTCTGTGCGTGGACGTAGCACGGTGGTTGTGGTGTTGAGCGTGGTGTTGCCAATTGTGGTGCACCCCCCCGTTGCCTGGTGCGGTTTCTGCCTTGTGTGTTTCTTTGTGATGTGATTGTGATGGGGGTGTGGGGTGTGGTCACCAGAACAAATAACACAACAAAAAAATTCCAGAATGCAGAAGATGCTTATTTATACTGCATGTGCCCCCCTGCATCACCCACAGGGGGGGGTCGTCTGTGATGTTGTTGCTGATGGTGTTGCCTGATGTTGATGCATGATGTTGCTGGCTGATTGCCGCCTGTTTGACAGAATTCAAAAGCTAACTAAGGAACTTCTGGTGGAAAGCATTCTGCTACATTCAATACAGCTGCTGTGCTAGTAATATTCATTTACTGCACTGCTGCTTCACTTATATCTGCTTCGCTGCTACTGCTGGCTGCTTCTGCCTGCTGCTTACTGCCTGCTGCACATCCGGCTGATGCGTGTGCTAGTGCTAATGCTGCTGCCACGCCTCTTATAATGAACTCATAGCATGGTGATCGTTCCCCTAGAGAACTTCATCTTCGGCTTTGTCCTTAGGCCCCAGCTGCACGGTGCACGCTAGCGTTTCGGTAGAGCTTTGTTTTATGTTGTGGCACACGTATAATAAAGGGAGAGGGCGGGAGGGAGGGGCGGGGACAAGCGCGCGCAGAGATGCCGAGTGCGAAAGGGGCGGGCGTTGCATGGGGGGGATGGGCCATGTACGAAAGCGCTATATATCTCAAACCTATATCTTCTCTATATCTCACTATATATCCTACTATCTTCAATACACAAGCTCATTGGTGTATTAAATACACACCACACACACTCCACAAACAGTTGCCAGCTCCCACCCAACTCACCCTTATCCATCCCCCCACACAGCAACACCATGCATGCCCCCCCCCTTTCCTCCCTTCCCACCACCCCCCACCCCCACCCCCAACCCCCCCCCCCCCCCCCCCACCCCCCCCCCCCCCCCCCCCCCCCCCCCCCCCCCCCCCCCCCCCCCCACCTCCACCCCCCCCCCCCCCCCCCCCAGCACCCTCCACGGGGGGGGCAAAACCCCCCCAACCCCCCCCCCCAAACACCCACCCCCCCCCCCCCACCCCCCCCCCCCCCCCCCCCACCCCCCCCCCCCCCCCCACACACACAACCCACATTACTTCCCTTCTTCCCTCACTTCGTTGTCATCTCCACTTACCATCCTCCTAAAAATTTTAGTTTTTTCGACTCTTGACCTTTGACTTTGACTACACACCTCACACTACACTAACACACCACACACCACACACAAACACCACACCCTCACACAACACAAGACACCATACACACACCCCTACACCAATACACACACCCCCTAACACACACCTCACCACACCACCTCAACACACACAACACAACTCCCCCACACCACCACACACACCCCTCCAACCACACACACTCGAACAACCCCCCCCCCCACCCTCCACACACACACACACACACACACACACACACACACACACACACTCACACACACACACACTCACCTCACACACACCACAAAAAAAAATAAGGGGGGGAAATAACCCCCACCCCCCCCCCCTACCACATACACACACCTACATCTACAACCGCAACCCCTTCTACATCACACATCACCACACAACACACATCACAATCACAATCCCACCCCCACCACACCACACACACACACATACACCCCAACACCACATCCCTCCACCCCCCCCCACTCCACCCCCCACACCCCACCCCCCCCCCCCCCCCCCCCCCCCCCACACACACACAAAACACACTTCGGACGGGCATCGGGATGATCGATGTCACTGAAGGGTCAGGATGCCTTGCTAAAAGCAGCAAAACAGGACCAGCCCCTCCTCTCTACAGCCAGGCCTCCCACCTACCTCTGGGGCCATTTCACCCCACACACATGGCTAAGACCTTCAAGCCGGGCGCGGGACCGTTGGTGAGAAGAGACCGAGGACGACGAAGAGGAGAGATGAGAGGAGAGACAGGAGAGAACAGAGTGAGACGAGAGAGAGGGAGACAGAGACAACTGTTATTGACAAATTCTTTTATTTCGAGGATATCAAATGATAAGCACTCATGTGCCTTTTTTTTACCATCCAGTGGTCCCCCTCCCCGCCCCGCGTAGGCGATACCCCATCTTTAACTTATAACCCATTACTCATACCCTCACACAATCAGAGAAATAGAGACGGGAGAGAGCAGAGAGAGAGGGGGGGGTGGAGACAGGACAGACAGACCACACACCACAAACCAACAACACTGAGAGACTCATATAGCACACACAGGAGGAAGTGAAACTAGAGCAGTCACACGGAGGAGGAGAGGTTTCGGACGAGATTAGAACCAAATAGACAGCTCAGAAGATCCTCAAAGTAAGAGAGGAAATGAGAGAGAGGAGATGGTGAGCGATGGAGATGGAGAGAGTGGGCCAGAGACGAGATGATGTGAGAGTGAGAGGAGAGAGAGGAATGAGAAGAGAGAATCGAAGCCCCCGTGGACGGAGAGAGAATGAGACGACTGAGCGAGAGAGGAGACGAGAGAGAGGGAGAGGAGGAGAGGGAGTGAGTGCAGACAATGTACACCCACAGACAGACCCAAGACAAGAGACAGTCAGACAAGAGCAGAGACAGACTGAGCGACAGACCAGACAGACAACAGGACTGACTTATGGACACACACAATCACACACACGCGCGCCGCGCGGAGACACACACACACTCACACACACAGAGAAAACAGAGACAGAAGAGGATACAGATGACAGTACAGAACCTAGAGAGAAGGGGGAAGGGGAAAGAGAGAAAGAGTGATGAAGGTGGGGCCGCGGGGGGCGGGGGTGGGGGGGGGGGGGGGGGGGGGGGGGCGGTTTTTTTTGACGTCCTTGAACATGTTAGTGTTATTGCCCCATATGAGGCCTATTGACAATGGGGTGGCCGGGGTGGGCGAGGTTTAAACACGTGGAGAGACGAAGAGATAGCACGACGAGACGAGGGAACGAGGAGAGGAGAGAGAGAGGAGAGGGAGAGACGGGAGTGAGGGAGAGGGAGCATCGAAGCCAGCAGCAGGAGAAGATGCCGAGTCGCGGGCCGGAGGCCGCGACTGCAGGGCGGCCAGCGCGAGAGGAGGGAGGAGAGACGAGGGGAGAGGCGGGATGGGAGAGGTTATGGGAACCGGGGGGAGGCACGGAGCGACACGGCCGAGCGGAGGAGTAGAGGACCGAGAGGAGAGACGTGAGAATCCTCTATGGATTTATTTTGTGTTAGCATTTAAGCCCATTCGTCCCCATGGGGAACAGTGGGATGGGCGAACTGGGCACAAAACAACACGCATATATGAAAATCATAATCAATGACAGCAAAATAACAAAAAAATATCAAACTTTTTTTTTTTTTTTAAATGATGGCAGCTCCAAAATTGTTTCATTGACATGGAGTCCATTAACATGGTTCTCAACACTTTTACCGTTCATGTGGCTGAATCATAGATGGACATTCAGACTTCAGATCTATTATTTCATGCGTAAAGCTTTCTTCACCCATTGCTCAAAGGGGAAAGCGGGTGGCGCGGTGAGGGTGGGGTGGGTCTCGGGAGGGTTTTATTATTTTATAGAAGGGGATGGCTGAGTGGAGAGAGGAAAGGAGGGAGATGTGAGTGGAAAGTCAGGGTGGAGCAGAGAGAGAGTGAGGGAGTAGAGCGGAGACCCCCGAGGCAGGGGTGGGAGGAACGGGGGCCGCGCGGAGACGGAAGGTGAGGGGCGTAGGTGCGGGACCCTGGAGGCGCGGAGAGGAGCGCCTGCGCGAGAGAGCCGGTGGAGTGTGAGAGAGAGTTGTTGAATGTAGGGTGAAAAGAGAGCGCGAGAGAGTGATGAGTAGGAGACAGAGTGAACGGCGGGGAGGGGGAGGGGAATGCCGCGCCCGCGGAGTGGCCCGAGAGCCCCCCTCCGCGGACGAGACCGCGGGGAGAGGACCGTGAGAGACGGAGATGACTGTGGGATGAGGATGAGAGAGTGGAGAGAACCCCCCGAGGGGGGCGTGAGAGAGAGAGAGAGGACGAGGGTCTAAGGGAGAGGGAAGGACTCTCGTGAAAAAGACGCGTGAAACACATGATTGTGAGGGAGAGGGTGGAGGGAGAGGATGAGATAGAGAGGTGAGCGGGAGAGAGAGAGCCGATGAGTTGAAGTGAGAGTAGAGTGGAGAGTGGAGAGAGGGATGAGAGATGAGAGCAGACGGAGTGGGAGCGGGAGGGGGGGGAGTGGAGAGTGACGAGAAGGAGAGCAGAGAGAGAGAGAGACCGACGAAGATCGAGAGAGGGGGGGGGGCGGGCGAGGGGGAGCGGGAGCGGTGGCGAGGTGAGGGGGACGCAGCGTGGAGGAGGTGATTTGGAGAGCGCATTTCGCGGGGGCCGGGGAGGGGCGGAGAGAGGAGGAGATGTAGAGAGTGAGGGAAGACGCGGAACCGGGGCACGTGTGAGAGGGAGGGGGGGTCCGCCCCCGAGGGGGCGAGAGCTGGCGGAGCGGGGGTGTAAGGAGGAGTAGACGGAGCCCACCCCGGAGACGAGGGCCGGCCGAGAGGAGAGAGAGGAGAGAGTGAGAAGGAGAAAGAGAGGAAAAGGCGGCGAGGACAGACAGCAACAGAGAGATAGGGGGGGGAGGGCACGCAGCAGCTGGGGAACGGACACACTACACACACACACACCACACACACATACACACCACAACACACCACAACACACACACTCTATACAACAGACACACATGCCACAACACAGTAGTTTAAAAACAAGGGGAAAAAGAAATTTAAAAATAAAATTAATTCTTTACATTAGATCGAACACGAGTACCATCAATCCTCTTCAGCCTCAAAAGCAGCAAAACATGGGCAGCGAATCCACGATAATTCCTTCGATAGTCTTGGTTTCCATCTTCGGACGGCTAATCAACCTCATCAATCTTTTATCATTCAATTGCAAAATCTTTTTTTAATCCATTTTAATATTTGTCTTTATTCTTTAATGATTGTCTTATGTGTTCTAGCGTTACGAAAAACTGTCAGCTGACATCGTTCAAGGGAGGTGTTGGGAAAAGGACTCTTGCCGTTTTTATTTACTCCATACATAATCTGACCCGGTCGTCCCAATAAAAAGGACAAATGAGATGAAGGCTATAACATGAGAGTTACGGCCCCTGTCGTCTCGAGCCAAACCTAACAGTTGGACCATCACTGAGTTCTGCCACCTCCGTACCGGCCAGGGGGTGGTAATGGAGTTCGGCAGTGTGAGGTACATCTTTTGATGACTTGTATTATGCGTCCAATGAATATGGATTTTGTTTTGTGGACCACCGTGTGTTTCGGTTATGTTGCGTTGACGCTGGGGTTCGTCATGCCACTCCCGTCAGCCAAACACTCGTACTAAGCGGCTGCACGCCTTGCACTGCCCAGGTTTGCATGCACTCAACATAGTCACAAAGACATCTCTGTCTCTGTGTAATATAAACCCACCCTCCACTCACTATCCCAGTGTATCTTTAGTAAGGAACTTTCTCTATCATAAAGCGATTGAGTGCGATGGACGTGAGGGCTATGGGGCTGGAACATCTATCTGTAATGTACATAAAACTGGATCAATAAAAATACTAAATATATGTATATAGAGAGAGAGAGAGATATATAATATACTATATATTATATCTCATCTAACTATATCAATCATCGCAGTACATATATTCTATATATACTATATATATATATAGCAGAGAGCGAAGAGGATATGTAATCATTCTATATCCTCTAAGAGAGAGCGACGAGAAGAGATAGATATAATATATTGTGTTATATCTATATATATATATATAGCGAGAGCATTCATATATATATGTCTATATATATTATATATCTATATAGAGAGAGAGAGAGAAAGAGACTATTCTATAATTATGTGTATAGAATCGAGACAGCGGGCCTAGCCGACGAGAGCGAAGAGCGAAGAGCAGAGAGCGAGGCTATATCTACATATCTATCGTGTTATATCTGCTAGCGCACGAGAAGATACCTCGACGCGCGGACCACCAGTCCCCTCGCTCCGCGCACCAGCGCTCTCGCTCGCTCGGGGGCAGGGCGACACATCGAGACGTCTCGAGCCGTGCAGGAGGTGTTTCAGTTGCGGGCTTGGAGGCGATTATCTTTGGCACTGCCAGACACACCCCCTGGCCTGGTTCCGCTACCTTTTTGATATTCTTGGGGAGTCAAGCGACCGGTCTGCTTGGCTGCACCCGGGTAAGAACAAGGAGGCTGGGGAGGGCATCACGCGAGGGTGTAGCCGAGAGAGCGACTGCTGCGAAGAGCAGACGACACAAAGCGCAGAGCGCGGCGAACCCGTGAGCAGCCTCTCTCCTCTCCCTCTTCTCTCACCAATAACACACACACAAACACACACACCAACACTTTCACACTGCTCTCTCTCTCTCGTCTCCTCTCTCCTCTCTCTCTTTCACACACACACACCACACAAACAACCACCTCACACGCCACACAAACCACACTTCACTCTCTCTCTCTGTGTGTCCAAATCCAGTTCTTGTGTGTGTGCATGTCCTGTGTGTGTGTGCTGTGTGATGGTGCGTGGCTGTGGGTGTGTTCGTCCCCCGGGTGTGTGTGGCGTGTGTTGGTGTGTGTGTGTGTCGTTGTGTGTGTGTGTGTTTGCTGTGCAGTCACCCTTGTGTGTCATTGTGTGTTTTTGCGTGTGTGTGTGTGTATGGGTCGTGCGAGGGATAGGAGAGAAAGAGAAAGAGAGAGAGAGACGACCGAGGGGAGACCGAGCCCGGGAGTGAGAGATGAGGGAGAGAGGGGAGACATGGAGGAGAAGAGACGAAGGAGGGGGGAGAGATGAGCGTGAGAGTGGAGAGCTGAGCGGATGGGGCGACGGTGGCGTGGACGAGCCGCCTTGAGCGGCGAGTCGAGGGAGAGCGCGCCGAGAGTGTCGGGCGGGGGGGAGGGATGCCTGACACGGTGCGGACGGAGGCGAGAGGGCGGAACGGGAGCGTTGACGAGACAGAGAGGCGGAGGGGGACCCGATAGGAATGGACGAACGGCGGCGAGCGGACGGAGGGCGGAAGAGGGGGCGAGAGAGAGGAGAGGCGCGAGGGCGAGAAGAGAGACCCGAGAGGACGAGGGCGAGAGGAAGGAGGAGGCGGGACTCGAGAGGGGTCGGAGAGATGCGAGAGAGAGACGCAGACGGTGGTGCGAGAGAGAGCGTGAGAGAGGGCCGTGCCGTGGCCTAAAAGACACTTGCGCAGTGGTGTGCGGGTACCATGTGAAGTTCCAGGTTGATGAGGGGAAAATAAAATATTGAGGCTGAAGGCCTACCTAACACTTTTTTTCTTATGAATCTGTAAATTGTTTTATCCTCCTTGTACTACTACCTTGGGCCTTTGCAATTCGCTTGCATCCTCATGTTGACCTGCTCATGTGGACAATTATTAATTATATCTGGTTTTCTGTGCGTCAGTGGACTCTCTCTCTCTCCTCCCTCGCTCCTTCTCTACCCTCTCGCTATTCCCCCTCTCTCGATCTCTCGCCCCTTGTGATCTATCTGCCCTCCGGTTCTCGTGAGGTAAAGCAAATTACAGAGAGTCGGTTGGGTTGTGTTACTAGGAGAGCGGAGCTTCGATAACTTTTTTTGTTATATGTCGACAAAATGCCAGTAGGCGCGCCTTACCTGGACTTCCAGCAGCTGTGAAGACGACCCCCAATGAACGCCCTCATCTGCTCTGACAAAGCACACAAGTACCTGGCTGGAAAATAACAGGTGAATGAAGCCGTTTCCAGTGTTGTTGTTGTTTTTGCCATCTGACATTTGAAACCAGCACCCCCTCACGGGCGCGTCATCAACACAACGTTGGCGGGGCCCACGCAGTGTTTGGGCGGCCCCAGAGTTAGTGCTGAAGAAAATGACAGAGCAAGGCCGGTCCCAAGTTACAACTACCTCAGAACAGAAGAAACGCCCAGGGTATAACGTCCCAGCGTGAGCGTGATCTGAGGGACGGCACAGCCCGCATCCAACAGTAGCCATGGCATGCTATGAAAAACCCTTAATAGGGTCCTGGCACAACAATGTCAAACAATCTTAAGACTCCCTGCTCTGGGCACAAAACAGGCTAAATCACCATTTGTCCATCAAAGCTTGGAAAACTCGTTCCTTCTCCCCTGTAGGTGTAAAAAGGAAAACCACAGACCTGGAGAAGCACCCATCTTCCAAAGATGCACGCTTATACAGCAACCTGATGGAAGCCCATTGTGTGGCTGGAGCGCACAGAGCATTTTAACCCTGCAAACCAAGCTGTTAAGGCCCACAAGACGGACCCAAGAGGAGTGGAAAGGGCACCACACGCTTCTTTATTTTTCCCCAGACACCCATCTAACGGATTAAAGCAACCGAGGTGATCGAGAAAAGTCCTCGGCGTAGTAGTGTGTTCTCCTGTGTCCAAACCTCCCACCCTACACTACAACAAAAGGCAGTAAGGACAGGGGAAGAAGGAACATGCACCTTCTTCATGTTGGGGTCACGTCTGGGGTTTTTTCAAAATATGATATGATCCCTGATAAGGATGTGGGGACTGGTGTTTGTTAATTAAAAAAACAAATAAACATGCACGCGTTGCCCCGCCGTGAACGCTTATTCATCTCTTCAAAAAGAAGAAAAGAATTTGCTCTGCCTTGCTAACAAGCAACCCCTTCTCTGGCTTGTTTGTAAAGAGGGAGGAAGCTTGGTCACGTCCACGGAGCCTTAACTTCTTAGACAACGAGACATCTACCAATACATGTCATAAAACAACTTCTTCTTTTTTTCAAGGTTGACCCCTCTGTATGTCACATTTCAACACCTGTTGTGTCTATGCCAAGTAACACAGAGGAAGTTGGTCAGGTCTCCTTATCTTAAGCTCGTAACCTACAGTATTGGGTTAGTTCTTGCTCCTGCTCTTACCATGACCCATCGGATAACGTAATTATAAATATATACCTAATTAATAATAATAATAAGAAATGGGAATTTATATAGTGCCTATATCTCTGCCCAGAGACCCAAATCAAAGCCGCTTGCACTCAACTCCATTCCTTTACTCATTCATTACAACCAGTGACAAGTAATATTTCCATCAAGTCTTAATGTGCTCACACACCGCGCGCGCGCACGCGCGCACACACCCTCACCACAAACACACAACACACACACACACACACACACTCACACACACTGAGGTACATACACACACCTGCGGCAGGGCATATTGAAACAATAGAATCTTGGCCTGTTTGAAGGCACGGGAAAAAGAAGGAAAAAGAAAAAAGAAAAAAAAAAAAAAACTAATGAGATGAGGCAGGAGTCGAGGAAAATCTTAGGTTTTATAATAAATATGTCTTCCGAGTACTGGATTTAAAAGTGTCATAAGTAGAAGGCTTTTGGCAGGCGAAGAGACGGGGAGAAGAGGGGCCGGGGAGACGAGAGGGGGAGTTCACAATTCCACATCAATGGGACCAGAAATTGAGGAAAGAGCGACGCCCGATGGTGGACTTCGGTTTTTGAATGCGTAAGGACAAGGTATCTGCAAGCAGGAGAGTGGAGAGGAGCTCCCGCGAGAACGTGAAGGAGTGTACCAAGTGATGACATTCACAGACCGCGTAGGCGCCGGTTGCTGGTTCTTCCCGTGTGCGTCGACATTTGTTTTAACAGAGGTTCTGATTTTAAGTTTACTTCTCTGTGGCACAGGCTGCAGTGGAGAGGATTTTGACAAGAGAGGGGTTTAATATGATCAGATTTTTTTTTTTCTTTCTGAGGTTTAGACGTGCTTCAGCTTGCCAGAAGTTTTGTATACGTTGACCAGGGTTGGATTGGATGATGCTGGCAGGACCAGCCAACTGAGAAGTTGCAATTGTCCAGACGTTTGGAACAGAATATTGACCGAGTCGCAAAGTTTGGATGTTGCATCTGTGGATCAGGGTACTTTCGAACTTGCATAATACCGCACGCTTAATTGATAGTATAACAGGACTGGCTGGTCTGAGTGATTAATTTTCCTCGCCCATAGTGAGTGTCGTTTGTCAAATAATGACCCCTAGATACTTCACAGCAGTGTAAAGGGAACACCTGGTGTATTGGACCAAGTTTGATATTGAAAGATGTTGTGATGGAAGAGAGCACCAAGAAGAGAGAGAGAGTTTGAGTGAGAGCCCTTTGTGTCCTTGGGTCCCTACAAGCCATGGTTTTCCGGTTTATATGCCATTACCTGTAATTTGTCTCCCCCTCTCTGGTATCACCGTCCAAATTTTGTATATCTTGAAAGCTAGACATGTGGGGCATATTTGTAAAGAGGAGGGAGTGCACAGACGATGGAAGGCAGATTTCCTTTTCAGGAGGAGTCGCCGACTGAGAACCCCGCACGAAATATCAACTAATATACATTGTCTTTATAACTCCTCACTGACCCTGTAGGTAAAAGCTATCCCACTCATCTGTTAAGGTGCCTGAAACTCGCTATATCATTTTGTTTCCCGTTTACTTCGTCATGTATGGCAACGGCCCAAAGCCGGTTACTCTAGGAGAATAAGACAATTCTACAAAATAAACCTTTTGTCGATTATTGTCCTCCCCATCTTGTTGCCGGCCCCGTGGTGCACAATTAGTGAACATGTGTTAAAAAAAATTAAAATACTGCATTCTAAATGGATTTTTTAAACCATTGTTTAAAATAAACCAAATAAATGATATCACTGTTTTGTGATGCGTAAAATAAATGATAAGGCAGCAGAGCTCTGTGTGTTTATAGCTCCCTGGTTACTGTGTTTAGTTTTTTCTCAGTGTAGGTTTTGTTTTTCTGTTCTCTACTCCGCTGTAGGGTTGTTTTTTTTTTTCCTGTTTACTTGTTGTTGTTTTTATTGAATTTGCTAACCTCATATGACATTTTCTCTCTTTGTGAGTTTATAAAGTATTGGTTGTTCAGTACTTATTGTGTACATGCTCGTATATGTATTTGTTCTATACTAAAATCAAAAACTCTCTTTGAAATCCGTTTTAGGGGTGGGTGGGAGGGGTATAGGTTTTTGTTTTCTTTTTTTATTGTTTGTTTTGTTTTGGGTCGTTTGGGCTTTTTTTTGGTCCAGTTTTGATTGTTTGGGGGGTTTGGTTGTTTTGTTTGCCCTTTGTTTTTCCGCGGTTTAGGGGCTCTTGTAGAGTGGGGGTTGGTGGTTTGGGTTAAACAGGCGTGGGGGGGGGGGGGGGATGGGGAAATAATATGGGGGGGATAAATAATTTGGTTTGCTTTGTTTTGGACCTCGATTTCTATAGTTCCAACTGATTGTGTTATCTTTCTGGCTTAATAAAAACTACTCTCTGTCTTGTTCTTGTCTCGGTTGGTTAGGGGATTTTTGCAAAATTGTTTTTTTGGTGGGTGTTCCCTTTGGCAATGTTCTGGTGTTGTTTTTCCCCTTCCCTTCTGTCCGAGGTTTTTCTCTATGCAGCAGAAAATACTATTACCCACAAGGCGGGGAAGGAAGGTGAGGGGATGTTTGTTAGTGAGGGGGGGCGGGGGGGGTGGGGAGAGGGAGGGGGGTGGAGTGGGGAGGGGAGAGAACCCCCGTGGATAAGTGAGGAAGGACGGGGAGGATTGGTTTCACTCTGAACTTCAGAGGCTCTCATCAATGACCGTTGGCGCATGCACTCTAACGCTATTAAAATAAAATCGCTCTTACCACGTTCTGTAACAATTTCCGGAGAAAGATTGTTGGTCCTGTTCAAATATTGCCGTTCTATCCATACCCCCCCCTCAACGAACATCCCGTGTTGATCTGTCTGAGCGAAAGCATACAGAACATATCACCAAAACCGCTGATGATCAGACATCCAACCACCCAATCTTTTCTACTTCCTGCACACATAGCCACATCACGCTCCAAACGCAATGGTCCTGCATCTAATTAGTCTTAACTGCTAGGGGGGGGAGGGGATGAAGAGAGAGGAGTGAGTACGAGGAGAGAGTTGAGATGACGACGAGAGGGGAGAGGGCCCGCCCGAGGCGGTGAGGGCCGAGGTGAGCGTGGACCGGGGCCCGATGAGGGAGTGAGAGGATGAGAGAGAGAGATTTTTTGATGGGGGTCCTTATTTTTATGGGATTTTTTCGCGGGTCAAAAAACTGAAAAATGTTGGTTTTGAAAAAAAAAATTATCCGATCAGCTCCACCCTCCACCTCTTTTTTCTTAAGTTTCTTTTATTAAATATTTTTAAAATGAAGATAACTACGAACGAAATACAGAGTCTTTCTTTGTAACACTGTTTGCAGAACTGAGCAAAGGAATGCATTGAAGTTTGATTTGGACTGCTTCTTCCTTAAAGCAAGAGAACACTTGTAACAGGGGGGTTATTTGGTTGTTGTTGCTGTTTGTCGATTATTGTTGGTTTGGGGATGGTTTTGTGAGGGGGGAGGGGGCGGAGTGGGAGTGGGGAATCAATGGGATTTTTCTCTTAACCTTTAAAACCACATGTTGGTCGTACCTTGATCTACAATTATGAGTTTGGTAAAGACATAAAAACTATTCTTTCTTTCAGTTTTTCAAGCATGCCCCCCCCCCCCCCCCCCCGCCCCACCCCCCAAGCAGCTAAGTATGACCATGCTTAAGAATGACACCACATCACCAAAAGAAACAATTTCAGTAACAAAAAAAACTTAACACTCTCCCCCCCCCCCCCCCCCCCCCCCCCCCCCCACCCCCCCCATCCGGAAAAAAAAAAAAAGAGAGAAGAATGTGGACGTCTTCGTCAAACGCTCAGACAGCAACTATTCTTGTCTGTCATCTGAGCAAAAATGCGTTGCTCTGCCGTTAAGCGCCTGGAAAGTCAGGTCCAGCCCATCCGCCTTCTGCGTGGGAGAAAATTGTCATGTTTCAAGACTTTCTAGAAAAAAAGCAGGAGAATGGACCAAGAAGGCAGAAAACAGACAAGAAGGAGGAGACAAGGAAGAAAAAAGATCAAGGCAGAAACAAGAAGCTTATCCAAGAAAACCTTCTAGCAATAACAAGCTGTATTCTCCATTAAAGGATAACAAAGTTACCTGAAGTAAGAGTACAGCTACCTATTTTTTGAAACAGCCACACACACGCGAACCTCCCATCCAACGTGTTCTTAACAATCTCACAGTGATTCCCAGGTGTGATGTGACAGACAGAGAGCATGCTCGGGGTGAACCCTTGCGAACTCTCAACACAACATCAATTTACTTCTAGAAGGACATCTACATGCATAATCTCTTCTACAGTACTCAAGTGTCTTCACATATTTGAACAGAAAAAGGTGATTTTCAGCACGTTGGGGGGTACTGTTTTTCGTTTGCCTTATCCTGCCTGTCCCGTTAGTGTCGTTGCTGTTTGTCCAGGTGACATGTTGAAGACCTCTACAGACAGGACACACACACACACACACAGACACACACACACACACACACACACACACATTTGCATGTATGGACTCACATGCGCACGTGTGTGTGTGTGTGTGTGTTGTGTGTGTGTGTGTGTGTGTGTGTGTGTGTGTGTGTGTGTGTGGTGTGTGTGTGTGTATGTGTGGGGTGAGGTGTGTGTGTGTGTGTTGCGTGGCGTGCGTGCATGCGTTTTGAGCGTGGTGGGTGTGTTCTGTTTGTTTTTGTGTGTGTGTGTGTGTGTGTGTTGTTTGTGTGTGTGTGTTTTGTGTGTTGTGTGTGTGTGTGTGTGTGTGTGTGTGTGTGTCCGTTTGTGTGTGTGTGTGTGTTTTTTTATTATTTTATTTTATTTTATTCTTTTATATCGAGGATAATGGAATAACCACTTATGTGCTTTTTTAACATCCAGTCCCCCTGTTATGCGGTTTTGTAAATTTCATCTGTTTTCCCCCCGGCACACAATGGCCTCTCTTATGAAAAGCGGAACAGGATTTTAAGTGTGCGCAAGATGTTCTGCGTGTGTTCGCACACGGGGCCTCGGTTTATAGTCTCATCAGAAGGACTTTTGGGGGAGGGAGTCTGCACTGATGTTAACACCAGGGGAAAATATCCCCTTGAACGGAATCGAACCCCGGGGCATCAGATTGCCAGCGCAATATTCTAACCACTAGCTATCCCGTTCCCCCCCGTGCGTGTTTTGTGTGTGTGTGTGTGTGTGTGTGTGCGTGTGCGTGTGTGTGTGCGTGTGTTGTTTGTGTGTGGTGTGTGTGTGTGTTGTGGTGTGTGCGTGTGTGTGTGAGTGTGTGTGTCTGTCTGTCTGTTGTTTGTGTGTTGTGTCTGTTTGTGTGTATGTATGTGTCTGTGTATGTGCCTGTGCGTGCGTATGTATGCGTGTCACTATCTCCCTCTCTCTCCCTCCCTCCCTCCCCCACTTGCAAATTTTTTTTCTCAGGTTTTTGACACCCACAGATAACCATACATTCGAACGGAGCTCTGTGACCTCTGAGAGTGGAGGGATGAAGAGGTCGAGGGTGGTGGTGCCAGAGAAGTTTGTCATCTCGCCGACAGATAAATGTTACCTCAGGATGGCAATTAGTGGCACGTGCCAAGCCAATCGACCACTCTGCCACCACAACGGTGAGCAAACTGCCCCCGGAACTGACGTCATTTTTCGCAAGGAATTTGGGGAGATTTTTGTTTGGGGGTTGTAAGTTTTCGTACGTCTAGGCTAGTTTGAGGTGGTCTAGGTCATCCGCCATCAAAAAATGTATATATTGTGAGGGTGTGTGGTTTTTGACCCGAGGGGAAAGTTGTGTAATTTGGTTAAATGTTGTTGTTTTTTTGGGAGGTGGATTTTGTGGTTATCTTCCCTGTGCCGTTTTCTCCTTGTCTCATCTCCTTGTCTTTGTGTGGGGCGTGTTTGTCTGTCTGTCCTTTTTCCTTTTTTGTCTGTCCTTTTTC
>CM054135.1:102665960-102688295 GCA_028751875.1 Rapana venosa | reverse complement strand
TTTGGGATTGTTAAACCTTTTCCTGTTTTGTGCTTCAGTTCTTTCAAACAGCTGATATGCTTTCCTTGCTATTTTTTTCCCTTGATTTTCCCTTTTCAATGTCTTGGCACTGTTCAACAATCCATTTCTCTTTTGCCTCCGTCATGGACTTCCTGATTCTTTTGTTGACTGCCTATATTGTTCTGCTCTTTTTTTTGTTTCATTTTTCTTTTTCTTCAACTCTCTACGCTTGTCGCATAGTTGTAAGATGTTAGGTGTGCCCCATGTTTTTTGACTGGCGTGTTTGCCAAGCTCGCTTGCTGTTTCAGTCACTGCTGTATTGAAACTATTCGTCAGTGTTTTCTATGTCTGAATCTATCACAGTGAGTGCTGCAAAACTTTCCACCTATCCTTGCTTAAAAAATTTCTAATACCTCTGGGTCCTTCAGTTTCCCTCGAGGTCAAATTTGATCTTGATGTTGTTCCGCTTATGTTTTTTCTTTAGACGTAGTCGGAAAGTCATCATAAACAAGATCATAAATCACTCCCCTATGTCTGCTCCTGGAAAACTTCGTGTCTGTGCGATTTTAAAACGCTAGACTAAAAACTGTCCTTTTCACCATGAGTAATCTATTTAGTTGGGGTTTGTTCTCCATGGGGGCTATGCCATGTCCATTTTCGGGATTTCTTGTGTGGGCCAAGTGTATTCATAGCTGGAGTGGTTGTTACTGGCAAAGTCTAGGGTCTCAAGCCTTTTTTCATTTGATTGGTTATTACAATGGGGCCCACAAACGCCCTCCCCCAATCTTTCCATCATCTTCTCCTCCCTTTGGGCGTTCCAGTCACCTTGCACAACGGGATGTCTTTCTTGGGGAGTTTGATTCAGAACCTCTTGCAGCTGGTCATAAAATTCTTCTATGGCTTCATCTGTGCAGTCTGATGTAGGGGCATATGCCTGTATTACAGTTATGTTAAAGGGGGTTGCTCTCAGGCGGATGGTAATAAGTCTGCTGGACACAGGCTGACAGCTCATGACGGTGTTTACGGTGTCTTTGTGAACGAGAAACCCTATGCCGTGTTCATGTTTATCCTGTTTTCCACTGTAGTATAATTTGTGGTCTTCCTGTGTCATTGTACCTGCAAGATTGGAATGTGGAGTTCCACAGGGATCTGTTCTTGGCCCTGTTCTTTTCACCCTCTACACTGCTCCACTGTCACATATTATTAACCGCCATCAGATCAACCATCATTTTTATGCAGATGACTCTCAGACTCTAAGCAGTGACACTCCTGAAAATCTGCCTTCTCTCTTTACAAATATGGCCAACCTGCTTTCAAGATATCCAAAATTGGATGATACAGAACAAATTACAGCTAAATGCAGATAAAACGGAAACCATGCTTGTAGGGACCAAACACAAACTCTCTTCCATCACAACAGCTTCAATACAACTTGGCAATGCATCAGTTCCTTTGTCCACTGCTGTGAAGTATCTAGGTGTCATTATTGACAACACACTATCTATGCAAAAATTCATCACTCAGACCTGTCAGTCCTGTTACTATCAATTACGGCGTATTAGTGCAATTCGAAAGTACCTGTCCACAGATGCAACATCCAAACTTGTTTCATCTCTCATTCTTTCACGTCTGGACTATTGCAACTCTCTGTTGGCTGGTCTGCCAGCATCATCAATCCAATCCCTTCAACGTATACAAAACTCTGCAGCTCGCTAATCCTCAAAAGAAAAAAATCTGAGCATATTACCCTCCTTGCAATCTCTCCACTGCTGCCTGTGCCACAAGAGTAAACTATAAGATCAGCACCCTCTGTTACAAATGTCTCCACAAAACTCCCACCCCCTCCCTCTGTGAATGTCTTCACTTGTACACTCCTTCTCATTCTCTCCGCTCTGCTGCAGATACCTTGTCCTTAAAGAATACCTAGATTCAACCAATCCACCATCGGCCGTCGCTCTTTCTCAATTTCTGGTCCATTGATGTGGAATGATCTCCCTCTCTCTCTCTGCCAAAAGCCTTCTTAGACACTTTTAAATCCAGTCTCAAGACATATTTATTTCAAACCTAAGATTTTCCTCTCCTGCCTCATCTCATAGTTTTTCCATGCCTTCAACAGCCAAGATTCTATTGCCCTGCCAGGGTGTGTGACCTGTGTGTGTGTGTGTGGTGTGTGTGTGTGTGTGTGTGTGTGTGTGTGTGTGTGTGTGTGTATGTGTGTGTGCGTGTGTGCACATTTGGACTTGATGGAACTATTACTTGTCACTGGTTGTATGACTGTGTAAGAATGAGTTGAGTGCAAGAGCTTTGATTTGTCTCTGCAAGATATAGCGCTATATAAATTCCATTTATTATTATTATTATTATTATTATTATTGTTTGTCCCATGTTTTTCCACCTTACTTCGCAGAGCCCAAGGATGTGCCATTGATATCTGAACATCTCATGTGTCAGTTCTTCCACTTTGCTTGCAGCTCTTAGTGTCCGTACATTCCATGTGCCAATGATGGTGTTGTTTCTGGCACGGATTTTTTTGTGTTTTACATCAGTAGGATACTTTCGACCTCTGTCCTGATGAGCAACAGAAGGCGCGGTCCTTGGTAACCCGGGCGACGACCGATCCGGTATGGAGATTCTGGCTGTCTTTGTCATGGGTGTATCTTGGGCAAATCAAACCTGGCGGAGCCCATCCCTCTCCAGGTCGGAATTTTTGATTGGGTTTACTCCCTACATGTGGCAGGTGGTACTGGGTTACATGGTTACCAGTAGTATATTTACAGCTGAATTATCTGCGGTTTTGATGGTCCTATATTATCTTCTGGATTTTCCTAAAGACATATTTCAGACGCTTTTCTGTGTTGATTCCAAGACTCGGAATCAAAAGCTCATTACTTCGATTTGACATCTGATTCATTTTCTGATGTTACAGGCACTGGTGTTACTTTTAGCTGGATTTCTTTGCATTGTGGTATCTACTTTAATGAAAACGTTGACAAAATAGCCCATTAGTATGCTTAGCACCACATTCTGCTATTTTGTTAACTTTTTCATTAACGAAAAGTAATGGGTCTTGCAGCATTAATGTGCCGTAACCATTCATGAGGGTTATAGTAATGCATGTTGGAAACATTTTTAAAAGAAGCTAAAAGATATTGGTTCTCCCTGGGATGATGATGTAGCCTATGTATTATCTTTTGCTAAGACCAAAATGCTGTAACTCGCATGAATATAGACACTGTAGCATGGATTAAGATCAGTATGGACACTTGTTCATATTTGCTGCCGCACAGTGCCTGATTCGAACAACTCGTGTGTTGTGTATCATTTATTTTTCAAGTGTTCGTTTTTGACTAGTTTTCTTGAAATTGTGCCATCACTTTGCTGTTTGTTAACTTTCAATCAGTTTCAGCTTTCTTATGAAAATGTGGTCCCAGTAAATTTTGGAAAGGTGTTTAGTAGACTTGATGTGTTACAGTAGGAATTGTATGGTATGGTAAAAAAATATTGTGTTTCATCTGAACACAAGCCTATGAGCTTCCAAATGACAGCTTCCATGTCCCAACGCAAAAAAACATTGGTCTGCTTGTTGTTGCTCTTATCAGTTTGTTGTTTTGTAAATAAACACTTATTTAAACTCAATTGTGTGAGTGTGCATGTGTGTGTGTTTTTAAACATTTTTTTCACTTTATTTTATTCTTTTATTTCGAGGATAATAGAATAAGCATTATGTGCTTTTTTCATCTAGTCCCCACGTGTATGCGGTTTTATAAATTCTGTCATCTGTTCCCACCAGCACACCATGGCCTACTCTTACGAAAAGTGGAACAGGATTTAACGTGTGTGCAAGATGGTCTGCATGCGTTTGCACATGGGGCCTTGGTTTATAGTCTCATCCGAAGGACTTTTGGGGAGAGTGGAGTCAGCACTGATGTTAACTCCAGGGGAAAATATCCTTGAACGGGAATCGAACCTGGGTCGTCAGATTGCAAGGGCAATGTTCTAACCACTAGGCTATCCCGTGTATGTGTGTGTGTGCTATTTTTATTTGTCTGTGCATGCATGTGCATTTGTGTGTAAAACAGGGAAAGCACTACTCTGTGTGTGTGTGTGTGTGTTTGTGTGTGTGTGTGTGGTGTGTGTGTGTGTGTGTGTGGTTTAAAAGAGAGAAAGTGCTACTAAAGTACTAGTGTACTGTATATGCAATATAATGCACATGCGCTCGTGGGTGTGGGTGTGTGTTTGAATGAGGAAAGTGCTACTACGTGTCTATGCACGTGTGTGTGTGTGGGTGGGGGGGGGAGGGGGCGGATGGTGGGTGGGTGGTGGTGGTGGGGGGAGGATGAGTGTACTAGTATGTGTTCTTCATCTTCTTCATGTGCCAGGTCTGTTGCAGACATCGGGGATCATGGCCTTCCATTCCTCTCTGTTGTCAGTTCTCCTGATGAGTTCATTGTTGGGGGATTCTTTCCTCGTTGCCTAGCTATTCAGACTGTCTGTGTATTTTGTGCGTTGTCTTCCTCTGTCTTTGGTACCACAAATCTGTCCACACAATATTTGCTTTTCTATTCCATCACTCTGTTTATGTGGCGAAAAAATTGTAGTTGTCTTTTCTGATGGTTTTGAGTAGGATCTTTTGTACCCGGCCATTTCCACTACTTCTTCGTTTGACTTCTTTCAGTCCATGATATTCTCATAATTCTTCTGATATACCCCATTTCTGCTGCTTCAAGTCTTTTTTCGGGGTCTTTTGTCAGCGTCCGCACCCCCATCCGTACAAAAGGGTTTTGGCCAAAGTGGCTTTCAGAGTGTTGATTTTGGGCTGATTTTTAATTTCTTTTGGTAAAGAGGGGTTTCATTTTGGTGAATGTTCTTTAACAAAGCGATTCTTTCTTTATTTCTGGGTTGCATGGGGCAGAGTTATTGGAACCCAAGTTTTTAAAAGGGCAACTTTTTTATTCTTTCCCTTTCAAAAAAAGAATAAACAGATAGTTTTTGTCAGTAAATAAAAGAGATGTTCTGTCGTACACTGTACTTAACCCCAAAAACAAGAGTTTCTGTCAGACCTTGTACGTTATCCCCCAAAAAAAAAAGAGATGTTTCGTCATACATTTTACTAAATCCCACAAAAAACAGATGCGTCTGTCAACACTTTTACTTAACCCCCCAATAAAAATGATTTTCTGCAGAGAAAAAAAATTGTTTCGTCGCACTTGTACTTAATCCCACAATAAAAAATTGTGTTTCGTCAGTACCTTGACGTAAAGCCACAATAAACAGATAACCGTCGGTTTTTTTTACGTTAAACTCACAATAACAGATGTGTTTTTTGGTTCAAATCACGTTTAAACCCAATAAACAGATGATATTTCTTTTAGTAAAAGGGAGACATTCACACCTGGGGACCATTTAAAATGCAGGGGGAAAGACGCAGAGTCAAGCAAAATTGGCAAGGCAGGGCACGTATTGCAGCTGAAAAACTCTGGAGCCCAAGGGTGTCCCACCCCCCACAAAGATCAGGGTGTTAAATCCAACGTCAAGCGTCCCCTAATGGGCGGGACATGAGGGCAACAAAACCCCATCAAGAAAATGCGCCTTCCAACTGCGAACGAATCCTCCAGATCCCGCCCGACACCCTCACAACGCAGACCCTTTGGGAAGACCAACCAGCCCAGCCGAAAATGAAATCCGGGGCAGGAGATGGGGGTGGATCGGGGGACACCCAAAGCGCCCGAACATCACAAAACAGGCACTACAGGAAAACCCCCGGAAAAAGAAAAAGAGGGAAGGGCCCAAAAAACCTGGGGACGCACCTTGAGGCAGAAACCAGAAAGATGGGATATACCTGGAGACAGCTGGAGAGAATAGCCCAGGACAAAGGACTCTGGCGGACTGTTGTCGGCGGCCTATGCTCCAAGGGGAGTGATGGGCCTAAGTAAGTAAGTAAGTATTTCTGTCAGTACACTTGTACGTTAATCCCACAACAAACAGATGCTGTTTCTGTATGGATGCAGATGTGCCATGCATTTGTTGACTACAGAAAAGCTTTTGATCGGTTATGGAGGCAGGCTCTATTGTCTCAACTCATAACAAAGCAGATTGATTGCAAAGATCTCTAAGTGTTTATAATTATATATATAATATATATAATATATATATTTTATATTATATATATATATATATTTATATATATATATATATATACAAATATGTATATGCACACTCCTTCTCATTGCTTGCATTCAACCCGCTCCTACACATTCAACCAACAATGATTAACAATTTGACACACACACACACACACACACACAAACACACCCCACACACACACACAACACACACACACTCACACACACACAAAACACCACACACAACACACACACACACACACACACCACACACACACACACACACACAGTTATACTTTTCAGCAGGGTGATGGAATTTGGCTGTTATAGGCAGGCACAGATATGAGATGAAACAGGAGGGGAAAATCTAAGATGAAACAGGAGGGGAAAACTATCCCCACTCCCTTCTCTCTCTCACTTTCTCTCTCCTCTGCTGAAATGATGTTGAAATAGCTATAGATAGATAGATAGATGGATGGATGGATGGATGGATGGAGAGAGAGAGAGAGAGAGAGAGAGAGAGAGAGAGAGAGAGAGGTACAGAGAGATACAGAGAGATATATAGACAACGAAGTTTGGATAGATAGATAGTAATAGATAGATATATATATATTATAATATATATTATATATTATATATATATATATATATATATATTTTATTTTATAAAATATAGATGATGGATGGGGAGAGAGAGAGATACAGATAGATATATAGACAGACAGACAGACAGATTGATAGATAGATAGTTGATAATGTATAGATAGATAGATATATAGATATATAGATATATAGATAGATATATAGATAGATGGATGGATAGAGAGAGATAGAGATAGATACAGAGAGATATATAGAAAGACAGACAGGTAGACAGATTGATAGATAGATAGATAGATAGATAGATAGCTGTATATCGCTAAAACGTTAGTATTTCTTCATATAAAAAGCAATGTGCCAAAAGCAAACACCAAAAAATCCAACCGAAGTCAAACCATCGTTGCAAGTCTCTTGCAGGATAAAAAAGACATCTTTATTTTTCAAAAGTAGATGCCAACATGAAATGTTTTACAAACAGCAAATAGAACAAAAAGTGCTCTTCCACCGAATAAAAAGAAATAAAAATAAACCCTCATATAAACACTACTTAGAAAGTAAATATGGACACTCGTAAGCATAGAAAACCAAAACATAACACTGCTTAAAAGCACCGTTTAAAAATGAAGTCTATTCCTAACAGAGGAAGCCAACAAAGAAGGCCATACAATGACAGATAGATATGGTCTCATTACACTGTCAAAAGTTCAACAGACGACACAAAAGCAAACCTACGTATCAGTATTAATTAAAAATGAAGTTTTAAAAACACTGCAACAGGGGAAACCAAAAGAAACATTGTTATGAGCACTATGCAAAAATGATTCCTAGAAACAATTTGACACAAAATATACATGAATTAATATACGTAATATGATGTATGGAATTTATAAAGCGCTGAATCTTGTAAAGCAACAAATCAAAGCGCTCAGATGACTTCTTTTTAAAAAAAAGTTTTTATGCGGTTTTGTAAATGTTGTCATCTGTTCCCACCGGCACACAATGGCCTACTCTTTCGAACAGCAGAACAGGATTTAACGTGTGGCAAGATGTTCTGCATACGTTTGCTAATGGGGCCTCAGTTTATAGTCTCATCCGATTGACTTTATATATATTATATGCAGATGTGTGTGTACATGAGCGTCAGTATGATTCTATAGAGTATGCCTTTATGTGTGAGTATCTGTGTTTGCATGTATGTGTGTGTTTAAACAAAGTGTACAAGAAAGTTTATAAGTGTGTCTGTCATGTGCAAGCACATGCCCGCATCTGTAAGTTATATATATATACTGACATACACATGCCTGCATGCTGGAGAATGCTGTTGTTGTGTGCTCCCCAGCTTAACACCCTGAGGGTCACCCAGAATGCGCACTCTGACTCACTCATCCCACCTGGGAATCACTGTGAGATTGAAAATGCACACTGGATGAGAAGTTTGCGTGTATGACTGTTATTGAGTACCTTGCCATATAGGCAGCCATACTCCGACTCAAGAGTGCAGGTTGTTATGTCAAGAGCTTGTCATGGCTGAAGGTAATATCAACACAATATTTTACAGCATAGCAACATTTTAGTGTAGGCCTTGGCAATTAGCTGACATCAATAACTGACACAGCTTTTGGCCTGGCCAAATATAAAATATCTTATATACCTAATATATATATATTATAAAATTATATTTATATTATTATACTTAATAGACTTATATACGTAATATACGAACATTATTTTACAATGAAGTTTGCCATAAAATATCAAACATTAAATTAGTTACAAACATTAACCAGGAATGATATTAGCTGTCACTACCACAAAAGATTGCAATCAATCTACTTTTGCTAAAACTGAAAGAACCATATGAAAAAGTATGAAAAAATTTGAAAAGACAAGAATGCCATTTTTAAAAGCAATGAATACATTTCATGGTATATACATACATATGTAAAAAACAAACAAACACCCAAGTTTAAAAAATAAAAATAAATTGTAAGCACGCGTGCGCGCGCACGCACGCACGCAGGCACGCACGCACGCACGCACACAAACACACACACTCACACACACACACACACACAAGAGAGTCAAGATGTCATTCCTTTTACCCCTTTTGGGGCATGGAGGATTACAAACGAATTCAACAGGAGGATAAACCTAACAGCAATACACCCAAAAATAATATCAAAACTAACAGGAATTTAAAAGCAAGAGTTCATCGCAAAATGATAAGCAAACAGTATTAAAGACTCAAGACTATTTTTTAAGTATACATTTTTTTTTTAAAAGACACAATCTACACTTGTGAAAGCGAAGTGAATTTTCAAGAAATACCTGCAAATGTTTTGAATTTTAAGAGAGACAGGAGAACTCTTCGAGATTTACATTTCATTAGCCTAAAAAAAACAACAACTGGACGAGGGTTGAAGAAATTGATGGCGAATAAAATCTTGTCATAAATGTTTGAAGTGGTCACTTCTACACACACACGCACACACACACACACACACACACACACACACACACACACACACACAACACACACACACACCCCACACACACACATACACCTCGCGTACTGGAACCCTTAATACATCAGCAGTTATCAACAAGTCAATATTAATGCATAATTTTTCTTCTCTGTTAATCAATGTAAAATCGTGGCCACACAAAAGTGCTTTGCATTCACGCATACACACTCCCAAGGAATCCATTTGAGCAGACATCCTGGCAGACCTCCTGCAGAAACACACGGGCAAAAGAAGACCAGGCAATACGCAGAAGAAGACTTGCAAGGAAAAAGAATTCCGAAGAAAAAGAAGAATTATGAAGACGAGGAAGAAGATTTTGCAAAGAAGATGAATTGAGAAGAAGGAGAATTGCGAAAGAGAAAAAGAAGAAGAATTGCGAAGAAGAATTTCAAAGAAGAATTGCGAAGAAGAATTGCGAAGAATGCCCAAGAAGATTGCGAAGAAGAATTTAGAAGAAGAAGAAGAAGACGAATTGGGGAAAAAAGAAAGGAATTAAGAAGAAGAAGATGAAGAAGAAGAAGAATTGCGAAAGAAAGAAGAAGAAGAAGAAGGAAGAAGAAGAAGAAGAAGAAGAAGAAGAAGAAGAAGAAGAAGAAGAAGAAGAAGAAGAAGAAGAAGAAGAATCGCGAAGACGAAAATCGCGAAGAGAAAAAAATTGCGAAGAAGAAGAATAATTGCGAAAATAAGATTTGTGAAGAAAGAAAAATTGAGAAGAAGAATAAGAATGTGAAGAAGAAGAAGACTGTGAAAAAGAATTTCAAAGAAGAAGAATTTAGAAGAATGCAAAGAAGAAGAAGAAGAATGCGAAGAAGAAGAAGAATGCGAAGAAGAATGTCAAGAAGAAGAATGCCAAGAAAAATTGCAAAGAAGAAGAATGCGAAGATTTGCAAAGAAGAAGAAAGAAGAAGAAGAAGAAGAAGAAGAAGAAGAAGAAGAAAAGAAGAAGAAGAAGAAGAAGAAGAAGAAGAAGAAGAAGAAGCATTCCAGTTTTCGTGGGCTGCAGACGGGAGTGAGGGCTCTTTCTTAAATGTAGGACTGATCCATCCTGCTGGAGACAGCATAAGTAGTGGACAGCATGCGGAAGCCAGGACCGACTAGAGTTCTGCAGAAGCATACTCCATGTTGTCGAAGCTCTTGGTTTCTGCTGCTGTTTCTGCTGTTGCTGCTGTTGCTGCTATTGCTCCATCAGGGGGTGGGCGGTTTAGTTTCCTGAGGGCATTGGGGAATGAGATAAAGTAAAATTAAAAAACCCCGAACGAATAGACACATGTAGAGTTGACAGACCAGATAAAAAACAACGAACGAAAACAAAACAATAATTATAGTCAGTTTTCACACATACTGTTAGTATACTGGAGATGCGGTAATATTGATGATGATGATGATGATGATGATGATGATGATGATGATGATGATGATGATGATGATGATGATCATCATCATCATCATCATCGTCATCGTCATCATCATCATCATCATCATCATCATCATCATAGTAGTAGTAGTAATAATAATAATGATACTATCTACTACTACTACTACTATGCTGCTGCTGCTGCTGCTGTTGCTGCTGCTGCTGCCGCCGCCACCACCACCACCACCACCACCATCATCATCACCACACCACCACCGCCGCCACTACCACCACCACCACCACCACCACCACCACCATCACCATCATCATCATCGTCATCATCATCATCGTCATCGTCATCATCATCATCGTCATCGTCGTCGTCGTCGTCGTCGTCATCACATCTCATCATCATCATCACACCACCACCACCACCACCACATCATCCCCACCATCACCACCACCACCACCACCACCACCTTCTTCTTCTTCTTTTCTCTTCTTCTTCTTTTCTTCTTTCTTCTCTCTCTTCTTCTTCTTCTCATCATCATCATCATCATCATCCCACCCACCACCACCACCACGATCATCATCATCATCATCTCATATCATCATCATCATCATCACCACCACCACCACCATCACCACATCACCATCATCACCACCACCACCACACAACCACACCACCACCACCACCTTCATCATCATCATCACCACCACCACAACCACCACCACCACCACCACCACCACACACCACCACCACCACCTCCACCACCACCACACACCATCATCATCATCACCACACCACCATCCCTCATCTCATCATCATCATCCATCATCACATCATCATATCATCATCATCATCATCACATAACACAGCACAGATCCTTTTTAAGGGTCGCGTAGATGACGGCATACTGACCTCGTTTTCCTCAACCAGCACATCACGATAACGACAACGACGACGATGACGACCAGGGCGAGGAGAGCTCCGATGCTGGCACCGATGATGATGCTGCTGCTGCTGCTGCTGTCGTCAGGCTGTGAGGCGTCTGGTTCCTCAGTGTTGGTGCCAGTGCTTTCTGTGGGATCTGTGACCGACCACATCAACACCATCTTTTGTTTCCTTTCACATCTTTTGTTTTCCTTTCACATCAACATCATATTTTGTTTTCCTTTCACATCAACACCATTTTTCGTTTTTTCTTTTGACATCAACACCATCTTTGTTTTTCTTTCACATCAACACCATCTTTCTTTCCTTTCACAATGAACACCATCTTTTGTTTTCTTCGTTCACATCAACACCATCTTTTGTTTTCTTTCACATCAACACCATCTTTCTTTCTTTCACATCAACACCACTTTTGTTTTCTTTCGTTCACATCAACACCATCTTTGTTTTCTTTCACATCAACACCATCTTTTCTTTCCTTCACATCACACCATCTTTTGTTTTCTTTCGTTCACATCAACACCATCTTTTGTTTTCTTTCACATCAACACCACTTTGTTCCTTTCACATCAACACCATCTTTTCTTTCCTTTCACATCAACACCATCTTTTGTTTTCTTTCGTCACATCAACAACCATCTTTTCTTCTTTCACATCAACACCACTTTTTGTTCCCCTTCACTATCAACACAATCATTTGTTTTCCCTTTTTCACATCAACACCATCTTCATGTTTCACTCATTTGCTAGTCTTTACTTAAAAAATAAATCACCATTTTATTTAGTAAGGAAATCAGTATATGACTTTGTTCACTTATTAAACATTCTGTTCATTCATTCATTCATTCGTTCATTCATTCATTCATTCATTCATGCATTTTCATTCATTCATTCATTCATTCATTCTATCCCTTCAGGTTTATGCCAGTAAGAGAGAGGGGGAGAGAGGGCGAGAGAGAAACAGACAGAGACAGTGACAGAGGGACAGACACAGACACACACACACACACACACACACACACACACATATATATAATATATAATACATATAATGCATATATATCATGTTAAATATAATATAATATAATATAATATAATATAATATAATATAATATAATATAATATAATATAATATATAAAATATAATATAATATAATATAATATAACTTAATATAATACAATACAATATAACATAACATAACATGATATGATATATAATATAAAATAATATAATATAAAATACTATACTATACTATACAATACTATACTATACTATACTATAATATGGTATGATATAATATAATACAATATAATATTACAGATCTGGTCCCTGAGTGTATGAGGATGTGGACATTTTGTCCTGTGTTTCCGAGAGAGACTGAGAGAACAAACATGGACAGACAGACAGACAGACAGCCAGACAGACAGACACACAAACAGACATAGATAAACAAGAGACAGAAAGAAACCTTGATGAAAGCTGGACACAGATTGAAATTACTAGCCATCTTTAAAGAAAAGAAAGAAAACAACAGAAAGGCTTTTATTCTTGCTCTCTCCACTAATGTGCAGACCCTCACAGAGGCACTGGGAGACATGGGTGGCGCCGGGTGTGTCCCAGGTGGTGTTGGGGGGACAGGGCTGACAGTGGCTAGACCCTGCACGGTCCTGGTACTGGCCTAGCGGGCAGGGCACACATCTACCCCCCTCCTCAAAAAAGCCCGCCGGACAATCCACTGCAAACAGAGAGGGTTTGTTGTGTTTTTTTCCCCTGACAGTACTCTTGGCACATGACTTACATCACTTGCTGGGTAGTCTGGACGTACGGCGTCCGTCTAGAAAGTGTGATGTGCGGAGGGTTCAATTCTCTTGTTGGACCCCTTTCTCTGTTGCTACATCCACCGGGAGTGAGTGCTAGTATTTCAGTTGAGATTTTGTTTTTAAAAGAATCGAGGTTTCATGTACAGCACACTTTAAACGCACGTAAAAAAACCCATGGCAAGATGAGCGATGAACCTGGTACAATTCTGTAAATGAAAAGGCCACTTTGGAAAAACAACAACAACAACACTTACATATTGATAACAGAAAGGCGGTATTTTATGAGTGGCGTTGTTCTTGAGGCAACGTGATCTTCCTTGGGAGAGCAGCATATATTTCACGTAGAGAAATCTGCCGTGTCTCATAATAGTATAGAATATACACAATATAACACAATACAACACAAAACAACACAAAACAACACAGTCGCAATAAACATGTCGCATACCTCTATCATCACACATTTCATATCTCTATAAAACCAATAATGACACTACCCTGACAACATATTACCCATCACCACGAACATTTCAAACACCAGGGCAATAATCATTATTATATTATGCGCTCTCACTATAAACTTGTTCCACACCTCTGACAACATACTACACATCGCTAGAAACAGCACTACACGCCACTGAAAACACACTGAGGGCGCACGCTATGTAAGTTTCATTTCTTGTTTCTTGTCTTCTTGTTCTTCTTCTTGTCTTCTTCTTGTTCTTTCTTGTTCGTCTTCTTCTTCTTCTCTTCTTCTTCTTCTTCTCTTCTTTCTTCTCTCTTTCTTCTTCTTCTTCTTCTTCTTTTGCTCTTCTTTCTTCTTATTCTTCTTAATTGAGAACACACTGCACTTCACCATGCCAGAACATATTGCAGCTACTGACAACATACTAGACAACAGCACGTTTAGCCCAGGTCAATATCTTTTAGTGCATTTATAAATGTGTTCTTAATGATGATGGATATGACGACGACGACGACGATGACGACGACGATGATGATGATGATGATGATGATGATAAAACTACTACTACTACTACTACTACTACTACTACTACTACTACTACTACTACTACTACTACTATCTGTCCACTGACGCAACTTCCAAGCTTGTCACATCTCTCATTCTTTTACGTTTAGACTATTGTTTAGACTATTGTAATTCTCTTTTGGTTGACCTTCCAGCATCATTCATCCACTCTCTTCAACGCATACAAAGCCCTGCAGCTCGACTGGTCTTAAGAAAGAAAAATCTCGACACATCACTCCTCTTCTGCGATCTCTTCACTGGCTGCCTGTCTCACAGAGACTGAAGTATAAGACCAATACCCTCTGTTTCAAATGTCTTCACAAATGTGCACCCTCTTATCTCTGTAACTGTCTTCACCTGTATACTCCATCCTGTTCCCTTCGCTCAGCTGCAGATACTTTGTGCTTTTGAACACCCAGATTCAAACAAACCACTGTTGGCTGTCGCTCTTTTTCTGATTCTGGTCCATCCACCTGGAATGACCTCCCTCTTTCACTTCAGCAAAAGCCTTCACTTGATACCTTCAAATCCAGCCTCAAAACGCACTTATTTCTTACCTGACACTTCCCCCTCATATCTGTTCCTACTTTTCAACAGCATCCTTCATCTCCTTCATCACCACCTAAGTGTGTGTGTGTGTGTGTGTGTGTGTGTGTGTGTGTGTGTGTGTGTGTGTGTGTGTGTAGGTGTGTGTATGTGTCTGTGTGTGATGGAGTGTGTGTGTATGCGTGTGTGTACATAGATTTGAAATATCTTATGTTATTTGAGGAAAGTTGCATGCCTGTAAATGATTTGAGTGCAAGGGCTTCGTTTTGTTTGTTTTACAAGATTCAGCGCTATACAAATTCCATATAATATTATTATTATTATTATTATTACTACTACTACTACTACTACTACTACTACTACTACTACTACTACTAACTACTAACTACTAACTACTACTACTACTACAACCGACCACCAACACACCACAACCACCACCACCACCACCATAACTACAATTTCGACTAAAATAATGACAATTATGGTATGATACTACAACTTCTACTATTACTACTACGACTAACTACTACTCTACTACTACTACTAACTACTACTACTACTACTACTCTGACCTTACTACTACTACACTAACTACTGCTACTACTACTACTACACTACTACTACTACTACTAATACTACAATACTACGCTGCTGCTGCAGCTTGCTACTACTACTACTACATACTACTACTACTACTACTGATGATGAGGACTATGACGAACGACGACGATGATGGGGGTATAATGATAAGAAGATGATAATGAGGATAAAAATAATGATGATTATAATATATTTTTATTTTAGGGGGGTAGTGGTGTGGTATTTTAGGTTCGGGGCTAAAGTTCTGAAAATTTCAACCAGTTTTGACCCAAAAAAATCAATAATATCAAGGTAGACGCATTCCAACTGGGGTCCACGATGAAGATGGTAACATTAACACTGAAAACAAAACAATGACACTGCCAAACCACCACCACCACCACCACTACCACCACCACCACCACCCCAACGCACCACCTCACCACCACCACCACACCAACCACGAGTACAAATAATCCAAATTTCAAGGAAAGTGAAACTATGCACTAACATACTGCTAAACAACCATCTCCATTAAAAAGCAAAACACAAACAAACAACCTAAAGCCCTAACCACCTCCTCCACTGTCGGCCACTAGCGCAGCCGGAGAACAATTGGTGTCCGCGGTATTATGACGATCCCTGACGTCAGGGGTGATGGTGACGTCATCGACGATGACGGTGAAGAGACGCTGTGTGTCATTCAGAGCTACCAGGGCAGCTGACTGGTCCACCACCTGAAAGTCTTCCATGAACTGCTCCAGGCGTGAGCTGTCACCTGTTGTGACACACAAAATGACGTCACCAACCAGCCGCTTTAAGCAGGAGCTGTCAGCTGTTACGTAACATGACGTCATCCGTGACCCGTTTCAGGCTGGGGGGTGTTCCCTGTTACACAGTACGTCATTAATGATTTGCTTCAGGTTGAAGCAGCATTGAGTGTGGTTATCAAGTGGATGGGTGACCGTTTGCGCGCCTTGGCTTCAGTAAATGTACAGTCCCCCAGTTCACCCAGCTGTAAATGAGTACCTGCATCTTTAGGGTCAGGGAAGGTAAAGCAGCGAGGGAGAGGAGGTGGGCGCTGCTGTCAATATGTTGGCCCCTGGAGAAGCTGAGGTCTCCGACATCTCGCTACCTAAGGAACGCGTGGGTTTTGGGAACACTTTTTCCTGTACCTTTTCCCTACCAGGTAGGAATTTGTATTATGTTACAAATAATGATGTGATAAACGTCTTGGACTGAAAAACGTACAAAAAAGGTTTCTGAAAATGCATAGTTTTTATTCAGCTTCAAAATGTGTCAAAACGTTATTGTAAAGTTAGCTGGTGACTTTCACAGCTTCTGTGCACTGTCGTTTAGACTGAAGGGAAAAAAAATCGCAACAAAACAACAAACATCTTAAAAAAACCACCTTCTATTCAACTCCAAACATTGTAAAATCTTTGCTGTCAAGTTAACCTGGTATTCATCAGAGAATTTGTTTTTAGCTTTTGAATGGAAGAGAAAACCAAACGTTTTAACTGGAAAATAAAAAAAAACGAAAAAAAACTTTACATATTTTTAATTACTTCCATCTAGCTAAATCTAAAATCTGTTGAACATTTGCTGTGAAGTTGACGGACACTACCACAGAGTCTATATACTATCCTTTAAATCAAAGAAAACAGTTTTAAAATGAAAATACAATAAAAAGACTATCAAATACATGCTATGAAATTAAGTTACTGATGATATTTTCACACACCCTGTCCACTGCATTTTTAAGTTAAAAGTATTTTTTGAACAAGCGTTTGGAAAAACAAAACAAAGGGAAACAAAACCAAAAATGACAGGAAATAAAGTTCTGATAAAGAATATTCTACTTCCATAAACCCCAAATTTTCCCAAAGAAACGGGGAAGTCAAATGGTTTCAAACAGTTGTGCTCTTTTCAAAGAAAAAAAAATGATGTTTTAACTTATAGAAACCTCTTTTAAAGCAAATACTTTCTTTTGTTAAAAATGCCCCAAAGTTTTGCTGTAAAAAAACCTTTACAAGCTCCAAGCTTCATATTTAATTCGAAATAAAAAAAAGGAAAAAAAAGTTTTTTAACTTTAAAAAGCACACAATTTTGAAGATAAAAGCTTCTTCCATTCGGTCCAAACTTGGCCAAATTTTCCCCCGAAGTTAAAAAAATAACTTTCAGAAAGTTGAGGAGTTTATTTTTTGTTTTTTTTTCTTTTATACGAGGTAAAGAAAGACATATGTGAATTTTACATTAGTCCCGAGGGAAAAAAAAATCACGTTTTTACCTTTGAACAACCCCCCCCCCCCAAAAAAACCCCTTTTTTTAAGAAAAGCAATTCCATTGTTCTAAATTTGTCAAAAATTTGCCTGAAATTAAAGTAAATTTTACAGGTCATACTCCTCCTTTTAAATTTCAAAGGAAAGAAATCAAACTCACGTTTTTAATTTGACAAAAAAACCCAAACCCCCAAAACCTCTTTCTAGTAACAAATACTTACTTCCATTCAGTTCCAAACTGTCCCCAAAGTTTCCCTTGAAGGAAACTTTGACCGTCAGGACTCTGTTTTCCCTTTTTTCCCGTGCTTAGAGGAGGGGATCCCGGGCGATGGAAAATCCGCGGTGATTTTGGGACTTCACCTTCCCTTGCTGGACCAGGGCAGGGTTTGGGTTCCTGTCCACCCTGCCCCAATTTGGTACTTCTGGTTCAAGGCGCGTGGTTCAGTGGTATTGTTTTGGTCTGGTCAGTCTGGGGGGTTTCTGAGGGCGGCATACGACATAGACACAACTCACGAATGTTACCCACCACACAAACACACGAAATACACACGCGCGAGCGCGCGCACACGCGATGCACACCACTACAACCATAACGTACCCCACAACACACACACAACACACTCAAAAAACGCACCCCAAAATTTATTATAAAGTTCTGAAGGGCGTTGTAATGTCTGCATTGTGTTTCTTCTTTGCATTTTTAAAAATTTTTGTATTTTTATTGTTTTGGTTGTAGTGCAGGCGAAGTCTTGTTTTGTTTTGCCTTTTTTTTATTCCTTGCCCCTGTGTTTGTTTGTTTTTTTATACTCTAAAAAAATTTTTTTGTTTTATTTTCGAGGATAAGGAAAAAGCACTGTGCGCTTTTTTAATCCAGCCTGTGTCACACAGTTTTCTAGATTTTTCATCCCTTTCCCCCTGGGACACATGGCCCATTTGTCTGAAAAACGCAAGGTGTGATGCAAGAGGGGTTTTGGTGCGTTTGCACACGGGACCCCGGTTTATATAAAGTCAAAGTCAAAATCGAACTTTTATTTTAGATGGTCATTGAATAAAAAGTGCATTTGTTTTTTTATCAAGCCATTATTAAAAAAAATAAAAAACGAGAAAAAAAGATAATGTTATGCAGTTAGAATAAAAAAAATAATCTTGGAAACTATTCAAATCAAAAAAGAAAAACAAAAACGTATGCATGTATGGAATAAAAACGAATAAATAAAACCAAGAAAAATATTAACCATAGGGAAAAAAAATAATTAAAAAAAACTTTTAAAAAAAAATTTCCCTCATAAACAAATAAAACAAGCAACAAAGAAAAACCCCAAAACCCAAAAAAAAAAAGAATAAAAACACAAAAAAACACAAAAAAAAAAAGCACAATGCTTCCCCCCCCACACACACATACACCCAAATCTTCGCCATACAAACAATGAATAAAAAAAAACAAAAAAAATGAATCACAAGAAAAACCACAAAAGCAAATTTAAAAATCAAGCAAAAAACAAAAATACGTACACAACAACAAAAGCGACAATAAAAACATGGACAAGATAAAAAGCCAAGACAATGAAGAAAACATAGAACTAACAAAAGACGAGTAAAGAGCCCAAAAAACCCCCCCTCCTCCCCCAAGAAAAAAAACCTAAAACCCAAAAAACAAAAAACAAAATAAACCAGAACCCCCCCTACCCCACAACAATAACAAACAACAAAACCAAATGGTTTTAAAAACAGTGGAAAACTGATTTATTCCTTTTAACATTTAAACTTAATACCATAACATCTCACCATATCCCCTTCACCCATATTACTCATAATACGAAACAAGAATAACCAACAGCCATTAAAGCAAAGAAGTAAAAACAAAGGCATCAATTCCCTCCTTTCCCCTGGTCTATACAGGCATGTACATGTGCTTTTGATTTGAGGCAGAACAACGTTAATCCTTCCATCAAAGAATAAATTCAGGCAATGTAAACCCACCCAGCAGTACTATCATCAGCAATAACAATTTAGCTCATCTAATACAATGAAAAGAAAACTAACAGCGACAACATTAAATAAATCAGGGATATTTTTGAGTAAACACAAAAAAGTAAAAAGGCCAAAAAAAGCAAGAAAGTAAAAACCAAAACCGAACCAATTACACAACCACACGCACTCACACATTTTTCACACACACACACACACCACAACCCCACACACACCCCACCACACACACACCCCAACCCCCAGATTCAAAGCGTTTGGGGTTGAATATTTATTTAAACCCAAATATTAGATAAATGCTTACACATTTACTCTATATGAAATGTAAATTGGGTCATATTGTTTTTAAATTAAAAGAAAATGTCAGTGACTCCTAAATACTCTCTTAAGTTTACAAGTTGTGTTCTGTACTTTTTTCATGAATATTTTTTTAGATGTTTTTATGTGATTTTGCTTTTTTACCCTTTTGAATTTTTTGGGGAGTTTATTCCATGGTCACTCCCGGGAATACAAGAGGATCGGTTTTATGGGTTATTTCTTGGTCTTGGAAATGTGCAAAGGGTTTGTGTCATTTTGGGTTTAACTTTAAAAGTTTTGGTAATCTTCGGAGATGCATTTTTTAAAAAATTTTTGATAAAAACAGCTTATTGAATAAAGTGGGTTTCAAATGTCAGGACTTTATTTGTTTTAAAATCCTCAATTGTCAGGGGCTTTTTTTTTAACATACAATTTTTTACTGCTCTTTTTTTAAAAGATGAATGAATTTCAAGTTGCTCCACGGGTACCCCAAATATTTGACGCAAGTCATGATTGTATATATAATTTTAACATAGAGAGAGGAGAGAGTGTGTGTGTGTGTGTGTTGTGTGGGTGTGTGTGTGTGTTGTATGTGTTGTTGTGTGTTGGTGCCCCGTGTGTGTGGGGGGGGAAGGTGGTTTGGGGGGGGAGAGGGGAAGAGACAGACAGGGCGGAGACACAAAACACAAAGACAGACAAAAAAACTTTTCTTCTTCATGTGCCAGGCTGGGGCAGACATCGGCGATAGGCCCTTTCCTTTCCCCTTGTTGTCAGTTCTCCTGATGGTTCATTGTTGGGGGTTTTTTCCCCGTTGCGAGCTTTCGACTGTCGGTATTTTGTGCGTTGTTTTCCCTCTGTCTTTGGTACCCCAAATCTTTCCACGAAATATTTTCTTTTTTTCCTCAGCTCTGTTTAGTGCCCCAAAAAAATTGTAGACAAAATACAATCACAAAAAAAGAATACAAAATAAAAAATAAGAGCGACGCGACGAGGTAAATTTTCAAAAAACAAAAAAAGTTTTTATTAGGGTGCAGTAGTGAATGGCGTGTTTGGCCCCCACAGTAGGTTGGGTTTTGGGAAGGACCAGCGGTAGCCTGTCTCTGACCACAGCTGTACACTTCGGGGGGCGTGGGGTACCCCGGGGGGAAACGGACCTGCAGGTCTTTGGTAAGGAGGTGTCCGTCTCGGTGCAGGAGGTACCCCGTGTACCTCTGGCGTCGGTGCATTCGTTTTCACAGGGTGATTGTTCGAAAGGAATATCGGGAAATACATTTTTTTTTGCTGTTTGCCCAGTTTCGCCAAAAAAATTATACCCCTCTGTCTTTCAAACCTTCCATTTTTATGTGGTTTAGAAATGAAGTGCTGCTAAAATGCATAGTGGTTCCCGGTGGAAGTTTCAGGTAAAAACCACTTGTTTTTCATGTATTTCAAGCTCTTCGTGAAAAAAAAACACTTTGACAACCTTTATTGGCTCATATTTTTTTTCTCCCAAACGACTTCCGTGTTTCTTGCCCCCAAATCCTTGGATTTTTTTTGTTTTTAATCTTAAGGGGCCCGGCAAAGCACAAAAACGAGCATAAAGGTGCGGCTAGTCTCCCCAAACATCCAAAAGGTCCCGTTCAAAAGGATTTTTCCTTAGAGTTTAAAATCACGCAGACCCACTCTCCCCAAAGTCTTCGGATGAGGGCAATAAACCTTCGGATGAGGACTATAAATGAGGCCCCCTGGCGAACCTCGAGACATCTTGCGCACACGTTAAGCCGTTTCCCGGTTTTCGGAAGAGTGGCATTGTGTGCCGGGGGAACGGGGTGACAAAATTTACAAAATTATGCACCGGGGACTGTATGAAAAAAAACACATGATGCTTATTCCATTATTCAAATAAAAAAAAAAAACAAAAACAACCCCTGTTAAGCTTGTGCCCCTAGACCCTGCATGGAAAGGAGACCACACAATCCCCCCCCCCCCCCTTCCCCCCCTTTTCATCTCCCTTGTTGGTGAACGAGGCTTTGGGATAGAAACATCTTCCTACTATTGGGGGCAGCTAAAAGGTTTACACCAGACGGGGACCGGGATTGTCCCGGGTTAGGTGTTGCATCAGGGTCTGATGGCCCTGGTTTGTACCCCCTCGCCCCCCGCCTTTTTTTCATTTCGTTTTTCCAATTTCTAATTCTTTTTAGGGTAATACACCCCTCAGCGTTTCCCAAAAATCCAACCCTCGTCCACGTCGTGGGAAAA
>CM054135.1:102649286-102665460 GCA_028751875.1 Rapana venosa | reverse complement strand
GAAAGAACTAGGTTGTGCCTTCCAGAAAAAACTAAGTGTTGTGGCCTTCCAGAACTAGAGTTTGTGGCCTTCCAAGAAAGAACTAGAGGTTTGGGGCCTTCCAAAAAGACTAGAGTGTTGGGGCCTTCCAAAAAACTAGAGTGTTTTTGGCCTTCCAGAAGCTAGAGTGTTGTGGCCTTCCGAGAACTGAGTGTTGGGCCTTCCAGAGACTAGAGTGTTGTGGCCTTCCAGAGAAAAAACTGAGTGTTGTGGCCTTCCAGAGAACTAGAGTGTTGTGGCCTTCCAGAGACTAGGGTGTTGTGGCCTTCCAGAGAACTAGAGTGTTGTGGCCTTCCAGAAAAGACTAGAGTAGTTGTGGCCTTCCAGAGAACTGAGTGTTGTGGCCTTCAGAGAACTCGAGTGTTGTGGCCTTCCAGAGAAAGAACTAGAGGTGTTGTGGCCTTCCAGAGAACTAGAGTGTTGTGGCTTCCGAGAAACTAGAGTGTTGTGGCCTTCCGAGAACTAGAGTGTTGTGCCTTCAGAGAATAGAGGTTGTGGCCTTCCAGAGGACTAGAGTGTTGGGCCTTCCAGAGACTAGAGGTTGTGGCCTTCCAAACTAGAGTGTTGTGGCTCCAGAGAACTAGAGTGTTGTGGCCTTCCAGAACTAGAGTGTTGTGGCCTATCCAGAGAACTCGAGTGTTTGTGGCCTTCCAGAGCACTAGTGTTGTGGCCTTCCAGAAACTAGAGTGTGTGGCCTTCCAGAAAGAACTAGGTGTTGTGGCCTTCAGAGAAAGAACTCGAGTGTTGTGGCCTTCCAGAGAAAGAAGTTGGCTTGAGAGATAGGTGTTGTGGCCTTCCAGAGGACTAGAGTGTTGTGGCCTTCCAGAGAACTAGAGTGTTGTGGCCTTCCAGAACTAGAGTGTTGTGGCCTTCCAGAGAACTGAGTGTTGTGGCCTTCCAGAAACTGAGTGTTTGTGGCCTTCCAGAGAATTGTTTGGCTTAGAGAACTGAGTGTGTGGCCTTCCAGAGAAAGAACTAGAGTGTTGTGGCCTTCCAGAGAACTCGAGTGTTGTGGCCTTCAGAGAAAGAACTAGAGTGTTGTGGCCTTCCAGAGAACTAGAGTATTGTGGCCTTCCAGAGAACTAGAGTGTTGTGGCCTTCCAGAGAACTCGAGTGTTGTGGCCTTCCAGAGAAAGAACTAGAGTGTTGTGGCCTTCCAGAGAACTAGAGTGTTGTGGCCTTCCAGAGAACTAGAGTGTTGTGGCCTTCCAGAGAACTCGAGTGTTGTGGCCTTCCAGAGAAAGAACTAGAGTGTTGTGGCCTTCCAGAGAACTAGAGTGTTGTGGCCTTCCAGAGAACTAGAGTGTTGTGGCCTTCCAGAACTAGAGTGTTGTGGCCTTCCAGAGAACTAGAGTGTTGTGGCCTTCCAGAGAAAGAACTAGAGTGTTGTGGCCTTCCAGAGAACTAGAGTGTTGTGGCCTTCCAGAGAAAGAACTAGAGTGTTGTGGCCTTCCAGAGAAAGAACTAGAGTGTTGTGGCCTTCCAGAACTAGAGTGTTGTGGCCTTCCAGAACTAGAGTGTTGTGGCCTTCCAGAGAAAGAACTAGAGTGTTGTGGCCTTCCAGAACTAGAGTGTTGTGGCCTTCCAGAACTAGAGTGTTGTGGCCTTCCAGAGAAAGAACTAGAGTGTTGTGGCCTTCCAGAGAAAGAACTAGAGTATTGTGGCCTTCCAGAGAACACTCGTCTGGCATGGCCATTTTCCGCCACACTGACAAACACACACACTGTTGCTCTCCATGCGAGCAAACAAAAATGCAAACGGGGAAACAAGCAAATATGCATTTATGAATGGAAATATACAGTTAATAGGTGCGTGCATATATACTTACATTCAAGCATGCGTGTATATCTATACATCTCTCTCTCACTCTCTCTCTCTCTCTTCTCTCTCTCTCTCTCTGTACGAATGGCTTCACAGCTTAAATCACAATAAACATATTGTCATTGTCATTTTGCCCTCTCTCTCTCTCTCTCTCTCCTCTCTCTCTCTCTCTCTCTCTCTCTCTCTCTCTCTCTATAAGATTTTCCCCTCCTGCCTCATCTCATAGTTTTTCCCTGCCTTCAACAGCCAAGATTCTATTGCCCTGCCAGGGTGTGACCTCTGTGGTGTGTGTGTGGTGTGTGGTGGTGTGTGTTGTGGGTCGTGTGTGCACATTTGGACTTGATGGAACTATTGCTTGTCACTGGTTGTATGACTGTGTAAGAATGAGTTGAGTGCAAGCGCTTTGATTTGTCTCTGCAAGATATAGCGCTATATAAATTCCATTTATTATTAATTATTATTTTATATATATATATAATATATATACACACAACGCATGCCTGAATGTAAGCGCGCGCACCCCACACACACACACACACACTCTCTCTCTCACTCTCTCTCTCTCACTCTCCTCTCTCTCTCTCTCTCCATCTCTCTCTCTCTCTCTCTCTCTTTTTCGGATGCGACTATAGACCGATGTCTCGTGTGCGAACGCACGCAGAACATCTTGCGCAGACATTAAAACCCGTTCCGCTTTTCGAAGAGAAGGCCATTGTGTGCCGGTGGGAATGGATGATAAAATTTACAAAACTGCATACACACGGGATTGAATGATATAAAAAAAAGCACATGAGTGCTTATTCCATTATCCTCGAAATAAAATAATCAAGAAATAAAAAGAACAGTGCCAAGACATTGAAGAGAACATCAAGAAAAACAATAGCAAGAAAGCATATCAGCTGGTGAAAGACCTGACTAGCACAAAACAGGGAAAAGGTTTAACAATCCAAGACAAAAATGGGAAGTGTCTCACTGACGACCAGGATATTCTGAACAGATGGACAGAATACTGCTCCGACCTGTATAACTATAGAACCGCAGGAGATCCAGAAGTCCTTAATGTACCCGCAAGCAAAGACACAGACAGTGACCCTATCCTCCGAGAAGAAGTGGAAACGGCAGTCAGATCGCTGAAAAAGGGGAAGTCAGCAGGGCTGACAACATTCCAGCTGAGTTGGTTCAAGCTGGAGGGGATGCCATGATCAGCGCCCTACTAAGAATCTGCAACAAGATCTGGCAGACAGGAAAATGGCCAACACCATGGACACAGTCACTCATCATCACCCTCCCCAAGAAAGGAAATCTACAACAATGCCATAATTACCGCACAATCAGCCTCAAATGCCACCCAAGCAAGGTCATGCTGCAGATAATATTGAATAGACTGAAGCCACAAGCAGAGACCATCATTGCTGAGGAACAAGCAGGTTTCAGAGCAGGGCGCAGCACAACAGAACAGATATTCAACCTCAGAATACTATGTGAGCGGTACCTTCAACATCAACAAGACCGTTACCACGTATTTATCGATTTTACGAAGGCATTTGACAGGGTGTGGCATGCAGTTTTGTGGGCAACCATGAATTTGTACAGCATCAATGCAAACCTGATCAGTCATCAAACAGCTGTACAGCGAGGCCACCAGTGCAGTGTACTACAACAACAACATTGGGGAATGGTTTCGAACAACAGTTGGAGTAAGGCAGGGCTGTCTACTCTCACCCACTCTTTTCAACATCTTCCTTGAGAGAATCATGGCTGATGCACTGGAACATCATTGGTGGCAGAACGATCACAAACCTCCGCTTCGCAGATGACATTGATGGAATAGCAGGATCAGAAAAGAGCTTGCCAGCCTAACAGAACACTTGAATAAGGCCTCCAAAACACACGGCAATGGAAATCAGTGCAGAGAAGACCAAACTGATGACTAATAACACCAACGGCATTAGCACTGATATCAGGTTAATGACCAGAAGCTGGAAACAGTTCAAAGCTTCAAGTACCTGGGAGCCATTGTATCAGACCAGGGATCGAAGCCAGAAGTAGTATGCAGGACTGCACAGACAATAACAGCTTTGTCAAAACTAAACACCATCTGGAGAGATAAAAAGATCTCACTTATCTCCAAGATCAGACTAATGCGCTCCCTTGTCATATCCATATTTCTGTATGCCTGTGAATCATGGACCCTGACTGCAGATTTGGAGAGAAGAGTACAGGCGGTGGAGATGAGATGCTTTCGGAGACTCCTTGGCATCTCCTACAAAGACCACATAAGCAACGAAAGCGTGCATAACAGAATCCAGCAAACCATTGGACCCTATGAGAACCTTCTAACGATCATGAAAAAGCGTAAACTTAAATGGTATGGGCATGTCACAAGATCCAAAGGACTTGCAAAGACAGTTTTACAAGGCACTGTCAAAGGAGGAAGAAGAAGCAGACCAAGGAAGAGCTGGGAGGATAACATCAGCGAATGGACAGGCCTAGAACTCAACAAAACCCTGAGAAAGGCAGAACAGAGAGAGGAATGGAGGGAACTGGTTGTTGAGTCTTTGAGGGTGCCCCCACGGTCGTCAGACTACGGGACAGATAGATAGATAGACACACACACGCGCGCATACATACACGCATACGTACACGCATACATACAATTGTGCGTGCATGCATGCATGCTTGCCACGTACACAGATACATGGATAGATACATACATACACACGCATACATACACACATACGTACATACATACGTACATGCATACGTACATATATACATACATACCTACCTACAAACATACATATATACATACATGGAGGAGGAGGAGAGAGAGAGGATTCCAAATTTTTAACATTAGATAGTTGTGTGCGTTTTCTTCTTTTTTAAAAAATCTGCATACTTTCCTTATCTTTGGATATGTTCACAGGCAATATGCTAATCTTTGTTTATATATTCATTCATTTAACTTGTTGCTTTTAGTTATCATGCAGCGTTAATTATTATATGCTACTTGTATTATTCTGTGTTACTTGCGATATGTTTTCTATTCAAAATTGTTGACAATTATGGTTCAGAAGCAATATGCAAATGTGCATATGAAAATGCTTGCACGTACAGGTTTGTACAATCCATAACATTTTTCATAGAACAAGAACACATATGTACATATTCATTTGCATAAATGTTTTTGCGCGCGCGCACACACACGCGCACACACACACACACACACACACACACACACACACACACACAAAACCCACACACACCTACACTGTGTACGCATACACTCGTATGCACACATATACGCGCATATACACACGCAAGACACGATACGTTATGCGATTATGTAGTATTTAGGATTTATTAATCATACTTTATTCCATACATTTTGCCTTTTTTAAATTGTCTTGTCAGTTAACAGACACAGACACGAATATACACGCACACGAATTATTAGAAAAAAGTACTCAATATAATTTGTGTTGTACTGTTGACGCAAAAAGCAAGTTCTGCAAAGAGTTTTTTTTTAAAGACCGCATACATACACTAGGAAGCAGGCGGAAAAAAGAACAAAAAAAGAGAGGGGAGGATTGATCGATTGATTGAGTGAGTGAGAGAGAAAGATCAAATTAAGTCAAATCAAATTGAATTAAATTGCATTCTTTTATTTCGAAAATAATGAATAAGCACTCGCATATAAAAAGAATACACTTATCAATACGAGCAAAAAACAATATATTCCTAAAACAACATTAACAAATCTGACCAAAGAACAAGAAGGAACAATCCTGTCATAAGTTTCTTTGACGTATAAAGTCACCAAAAAAAAAATTCTTCACTTTAAAGAAAATAATGTTGCAGTCGTGCACTATAATAAGAACGGTGCTTCCATTCACAAAAGCACAATTTCCAGTCCTGACATTCAGACCAATACAGTGCGCTATCATATTTTGAACAACGTTTACTATACAAACTGACAACTGCACATGTGTTTTTTAAATTATATATATATATATATTTTTTTTTTAGGCCTCAGTTGCATGCAGATCGTGGAGCACCATCTTTTCCCATTTTTTTCTTTTCTTTATTTTTCTTTGTAGTGAGTGCTTCACACGTCTCTCTTCATTGGCCAAAATAAATAAAATAAAACCTCAATCATCATCATCAAATCCCACCAAACAAAAACAAAAAAGGAACATCTTTAATTAAAAAAAAATCTAAAGACAATGTTTAAAACAAGATGAAGAAAACCCTTTGTCTTCACTATAAAAGAAACATTTTTGCGGTCGTGTACTATCATAATCTATTTTTTGAACCGTGTCTACTACAAAGCAATACCTGCACGTGTGCTTAAAGTCCTCGATTTGTTTTCTTTACAAGATTCAACGCTATATAAATGCCTTACATTATTACTATTATCAAAGAGAAAACTAAACCTTCACGCTTCTACAGAAAGGATTAACAAGAATCAAATGCAAGAGCCAAGAATCAGCCAACTTAAAAAATATTTATAAAACATTTTGTGTGTGGCCTCAGTTGCATGCAGATCATGGAGCACCATCTTTTTTGTTGTTGGTTTTATTTTTTGGTGGGTGCTTCACACGTCTCTCTTCATTGGCCCAAAAAAATGTCCCCCTCTGTATTTTTCTTCTCCTCACAAGAACCTTAAACAGCCTGTCTTTCCTATCTTACCTAAATGTCCGGAGCACAAAATGCCCCAGTGTGAATTGCTTTCTGCGTTCTAATGATATTCAGCTGCAGTGAACATTCGACTGGGTTTATTAATGCTCTAGTGTATGCTGTTGCGTGCATTTATAGGTGTAAAATTGATGTCTTTATGTCTGGGTTTATCTATGCTCGTGTGTGTGATGTGTGTGTGTGTGTGTGCGCGCGCGCGTGTGCGCGTTTCATTCTTTCACTATTTTTCTCACCCGCACTCTACTTTTCTGCCGTACATGATTTTTGCCTTTTTTTGCTTCCTTTTTTACGCCCAGGGTCTCCATTTAAAAATTACTTTTGTACCTTTATACTTAGAAGCATCTCGCCATCGAAATTCGTCCTTTGGGTATTGCAGAGTGTACACTCAGTGTAAAGGTGACTATTTTCTTACCTATTGTCAGTTGCCATCACAGGACTACATAAAATTTCATCATGTTTAAACAGGTCAAGGTTCATATTGGCGCTATAAATTAAATGCATGAATACAAACATATTAAATGCATGAATACAAACATCATATCTAAATTTACCAATAAAAACCACACCGAAAACACCTTCAGTTCTGCCAACATTCAAGGATCATTCCAAAACTATTATCAAATCAGAAAATGGGGAAACAAGCCCTCAAATAACACCTAGCCAGCTGATATCAAACACTATCAGAGAATTTCACATATTTCTTTACGAAGCTAATAAACTTAACAAAACTATCTTTTGGCACCAGAATACTTTTCAACAGACTATTTGATTAAAAAAAAATTATGACTAATTATTTTTTTTATTTTTAAAATAAACTTGAAAAGTTAAAAAGATCTATGTTGATACGAATTTCAACAACTCAGATCGAGAAAAACGACTTTAAAAGAAACCCATGTATCAAAACACATGCACACCTTATCAAGACCTCTTTCCCTGATAACCATACCCACCCCCTTTCCATAGTATGCAGAAAAATAATCCTGTTCCATATCCTAGTGTTTAATGGTGTGCAAAGAAATCCTGCTATCTAATGGTCCTAAAGTTTCTGATAAAGAATAAGAGAATACCATTCCAAGAGGTCAGAACAAAGACCAGGGCTAAGAGATGCCATCAAGTTTCCGCTGAAATAGAAAATGGAAGACTGCAGTTTACATTGCAAGAAGAGTAATTAATAGTTGTAGAGAAAGGTGCAGCACAGAATGGCAATTAAGAAACGGCTACACAACCCCTGGCAGACTGGCCACCAACTGGATGATAATTATCTAGGAACATATGGGCGAGACATGGCCCTGAGAGTGACAAGACAGAACCAATGGAAGGCTGCTACAGAGGGATCCATCCGTTCTTGCAGGGGATGGACAATGTCTGGGTGCTAAGGGGCTCATAGTCCTTTTTCCTGGTGGGGATGCTGAGAGTTCCTCTTTTCTGTCCCTTCGCGTTTGTCGTGGTCTTTTTCTTCCTGCCGCCTCCGTCTGTCTATTTTCTGCCAATTGGTCCATTCTCCAGCCTTTTTCTTTTATTTTCTTGAAAGCCTTTAAAAAAATGTTCTCTCCCATGCTGGAGTTGGATGCGCTGGGCCTGACTTGCCAGCGCTTAACAGTAACACTGCGTATTTTGACTCATACCACAGACAAAAGTTGCTGTCTGAGCGTTTGATGAAGAAATCCTGATTTATGGCTTTTTTATGCATAAGGGGGTTTTTTTTAAAAAGGAAAATGGGGGGCCCAAGTAAAATTTATCAAGAATTTTCCCGGTTAAAACCCTTTTTTGCAAAATTTTCAAAACCCCCTTTTTTAAGCCCAAATTTTTTTCAAAATTTTTTTTGCACAATAATACAAATGTATTCCAACTCCTTCCCTTTTGGGTTTTTTTCCCCATGTGCCCCCATCCCAAAACAAGTTGGCATGTTCGTTAAAACATGGAGGGGGGTTTGGGGGGGGGAAAAACCGGGGTTTTTAGTGTTAAAGGAAAAGGAAAAAGCCGCGGGGAAAAATTTTAATAAAAGGCCTTTTTAATTTTAAGTTTCCCCGAGTAATTTTTAAGCAAATCAGCAAAGAAGGAAAAAAGATTTTTTCGTGAAAAAAAAAAAGAAAATTTTAAAAAAATTTGAACCCCAAAAAACCTTTTTTGCAGAACCTAAAAATTTTTTTTTTTAACTTTTTCTGTTTTGTAGAATTTTTTTAAAAAAAAATTTTTTTTTTTTTGCACCCAAACCCATACTAATATTTTGGGAAAAAGAAACCCCGTAAAATTTAAATAAAAAGCAAATTAATTTCCTATTTTTGGGTTTTAAAAAAGGGGGGGTTTTTTAAAATTTAAAAAGGGCTAACGTTAAAGAAACTTTAACATTTGGAAAAATAGGCCCCCAATTTTTTTGTCGAAGTCCGTACGGGGAATTGGTTAAGGGGTTTTCTTGCGGTGGGCCCAATTTTTAATGGGGGGCTTAAGGGAATTTCAGGACTAGCCCCTTCTTTTCACACCTATTTGATTACCGAATTCTTTTGGGGGGTTTTTGTGTTTTTTTTCCCAAAGATTTTTAAACTAGAGAGAGATTTTGGCGAGAATTTCCCCCTTTTTCGGGGCCTAAAGACCTGTTGCAAAAAAAATTGGGGGTGGGGATTTCCTTTGGAGGGGGCAAAATCCTACGGGAAACAAAAAAAGGGAACAAAAAAAGAAAAAAAAAAGAGGATCTAAAAAAATTACCAAACTAGTCTAAATAAAGCTTTAAAAAAATTTAAGTCCCCCCAACGTTCAACCTTTTTGGGTTAAAAAATAATCCCAAAATTTTTTTAAAAATAAATAGAACATTACACAACAAAAAATTTTAATGAAAAGAAGTTTTTTTTTTACCACCAGTAATATAGAAAGGAAAATGATAGAATAAATCCCCCGGGGGAAGAATTTTAATTTTAAACAAAGACCCTAGAAGGAAAAATTTTCACGTACAGAAGCTCACTAAAGAAAAAATTTTAAATTTGAAAATTAAAAATGGGGGGTTTTTTTTTAAAAAAATTACTATGAAAAAGGTTTTGTACCAACCATTTAAGGGAAAAAATTCTTTTTTTTTTGAAAAATACTGGGGGAAATAAAATTTTAAAACTTTGAAAAATTACAAAAGGAAAAAATTTTAACCTTGATAATAAACCCTTTTGGGAAAAAAATTTAACCGATAAAAAAAGGGGAAAAAAAAAAACGCTTTCCCAGGATCAACTATTCGTAATAAAAGAATTTTAAAGTGGTTAAAAAATTCTTTTTTAAAGGAAAAAAATTTTAAAAATTTTAACCCCCTTTTTAAAAATTAAGGAAAATTTTTTTAATTTTAAATTGAAAAAAACTTTTTGCATGTTATTTTGACTTTAACTAAAAATTTACTTCTGACCCATTTTAATTTTATTTTTCTAAAACCCCTTTTTTCCAATTTTTTAAAATTAAAAGCTTTATTCGTTGTTTTTGGGGAAAATATTTTTTTTATGAATTTCAGTTGTTTTTTGTGTTTTTCCGCCCCCAAATTAAAATGATTAACGTTAAAAAATTTCATTTTCACCTTTAAATTAACCCCCAAAACAAAAAAAAGGGAAAGGGGAGGAGGGGGCGAAAGGGAAAGAAAAAAAAAAAAAATTTTTAAGGGAAAAAAACCCCCCCCAAAAAAAAACCCCCCCCCCAAAACCCCAAAAACCCCACCCCCCCCCCGGCCCCCGGGGATTTTCCAGTTATTTTGAAAACCTTTCCCCGGGTTTTAAATTTTTGGGTGGGGTTTATTTTTCCACATTAATTTAAATTTTCCATTCAAAGGAAAGGGGGTTTCGGAAAATATCCCCCGGGGGAAAAAAAAGGGGGGGTACACAAAAAAAAGGGGTTTTAAAATTTTATTTCTTTTGAAATCCAAAGGTTTTTTTTTTTAAAACCCTTTTTTTGGGGGGTTTTTTTTATTTAAAATTTTTGAAATTTTTTTGAAAAAAATTTTATTTGGTTTAATTTTTTTTTTATAAATTTCCTTTGAATTCCTGTTGAAGTTTTGGTTTTTTTTAAAAATTTTGAGTTTTTCGGGGAGGTTTAAATTTTTTCCTTTTTGATCGGGAAAATTTTTTGGGGTTTTGAAGACTTTAAAAATTGGGTTTTTGAAGAGTTTCCAGGGGGTTTTGTTTAAATTTTCGTGTTGACCCTTAAAATTTTTTTTCCGAAGTTTTGATTTTTTAATTTTTTTGGTTTTTTGGAATTTTGTGATTTTGAAAATTTTTCTTGGCGTTCCCCGGGGTTTTTTTTTTAAAAAACCCCCAAAAAAACCTTAAAATTTATAAGGAGTTCGGGAAATTATTTGATGGAGGGAGGAAAGGGGAAGAGGGGGGAAAAGGGGTACGGGAGGGGGGGGGGGGGGTTGGGGGAATTAAAAACGTGGGAATTTTAAAAATCCGGGAAAAACCCCCAAAAAAACCCCCCCCGCCCCCAAAAACCCCCAAAAAACCCCCAAAAAAAACCCCCCAAAACCCCCCAAAAAAAAACCCCCGATGGGGTGGGAATCCCCCTTGAAACGGAATGGGTTAAGCCCTTAAAAAAAAAAATTTCAGTTTGAACCCGAAAAAAGGGAAAAAAGAGAAAAAAAAAACCCCCCCAAAAGGAAAATTCAGGCGCGAAATAAGGGAAGAAAAAAACCCGGGGAAAAGAAGACCCGAAAAACCAGGGGGAAGGGGAAGGGGAAAAAAAAAAATTTTTACTTAATTCCTGGTCCCGGGGTTAAGTATAGGACAAACAGCGGTGCAAATTGACTTCCCGGGGAAAACTTTTACTTGACGTTTTAAGGGAATTTTTAAACACAGTTTCCATTTTAAATTTTTGGGGGTTTTCCTTGGAAAGGATTTTCCTAATAATTTTTTCGGGGAATCATACAGGGGTTCCTGTAATCAGTGATTGAGGTATTTTGGAAAAAGGGGGGGGGAGGGGAAAAAAAAGGAGGGGGGAAAGAACAGAAGAAAGGGGGGGAGGGAGGAGGACAGAGGGGAAGAAGAAGGGGAAGAAGGAGAATGACACCCCCTTTTTGATTAACATCCACTCCACTAAACCAAAAAACTTAAAAAAACCCCCGGGCCAGTAAAAAACCACAAAAATTCCCCCAAAAAACCCGTTCCGCTTTAAAAAGGGCCTTTTTAAATGGATGAAAAAGTAAAAAAAAGCAGGGTTTTGGGGTTTAGTCTCATCCCCAATTAAAAGAACTCTTATCGCCCAAAGGGGGAAAAAAACTCACCCTTTTCCCCCCTTTTTAACCGAGGAAAAAAAAGTGTTAAAAATTTTTAAAGTTTTTCCTTTAAAAAAAAGAAATTTTTTTGGGAAAAAAAAAAAAAAAACCGTTAAGGGGGTCAAAACCCCCCCTCCCCCCCGGGAAAATTTAATAAACTTTAATTTACAAGTAAATTTTTTTAGGACCCAATATGGAGCGGGGGCATAAAGGGGCCCAAATAATTTGCGAAATCCTGACCTAAATGCTTTAAGCATAAATACCGACGCTTTATTTTGTCCCCCCCAAAGGGTTAAGTCCCGGTGGGAACACTGGTGGGGGGAAAAAAAAAAAAAAAAAAAAAAAAAAAAAGAAAGTTTTTAAAAAGGGGGTTTCAGTAGGTGCCAAAGGAAGAAGGGGAAAAAGGGAAAGGGGAAAAAAAGAAGTGGAACAGAAACGGGGGACACAAGGGGAGAAGGGAAAACACAAGGGCGGAAAAAGGGGGGACGGGGAAACCCGGGGGAAAAAAAAAAAAAAAAAAAAAAAAAAAAAAAAAAAAAAAAATTTTAAAACAACCTCAAAAAAAAATACTTTTTCCCTTTTCCTTTTCAAACCGGCCCTAGCATTAAAAAACCCAAGGGGGAAAGGTACAAGATTTGCAAAAAAAAAATTTAAAAAGGGTTTTTTGGAAGCCACCTTTTTCCCCAACCAAAAACGTTTGAAAAAAAATTTTGAAAATAAATTTTACAGTTTTAACCAAATTTTTTTTTTTCGAAATGCCCCCCCAAAAGGAGGAAGTTTTAAGCAAAAAAGGCAACTTTTTTTCCAAAGCATTTTTAAAACCCCGCCCCTTTTCGGCTGTCCCAATTTTTATTAAATAAACCCGTTTTGGGGGGGAAAAAAAAAATAAAGATTTTTTAAAAAAAAAAAGTTACGAGCCGTTTAAAAAAGGGGAAAAAAAGAAATTTTTTAAAAAAAAAGAGAAAAAAAAAATTTTTAAAAAATTTTTAAACAAAGAAAAACAAACATATAGCAGTTTTTAGCGAAAAAGATTTTTTTTTCCGGGGGGGAAATTTTCAACCGAGGAAAACACCCCCGATCTAAAAACGGCCCCCGTTAGATTTTTTTTTGCGGAAAAAGGGTTTTAATAGTTTTTTAAATGGGGTAAAGTTAAATTTTTTTTTTTTAGTAAAAGTTTGGACAAAATATGGAAAAAAACGCATTTTGGGGGGGGGCTAAAAAATTTAGTAAATGGGACAAAAGCAAACCCCGGCCTATTTTTTTAATATAACTTTTGAACCCTGTTTTTTACATTGGGGGGAAAAAACCGACCAAAAATTTTTTTTTTGGTTTTTAGTATAAAATTCCTTTTAGACGGTTTTTTTTGTTGATTTTTCCCGCAAATTTAAAAAAAAATTTTTTTTTAAAAAAAACGTGTAGCCGGTACCCCCCCCCCTTTCCCCCCCCCCCCCCCCCCTGAAAACAAAAAAGGGGAAAAAGACCCCGGAAAAAAAAAGGGAAAAAAGGGGGGGGGGAAAAAAAAAAAAAGGGAAAATGGGGGTAAGAAGGCGGGTTAGTCAATGGGGTTTACGGGAAAACGTAACTCAGCCCCCTTTTGGGGAAAAAAGAAAAAGGAAATTGAAGGGGAAAAATTTTATGGGAAATTAAAAAGGGGAAAAGGTGAAAAAAAAATTTTCCCCAAAAATCAGCCCCAAAAAGGGGAATATCTTAAAATCAAACCCCCCCACGAAAAGAAAAAAACCCCAAAAAAAAAAAATTTAGGTAAACAAAAAGGGTTTACAAACCCCCGGGTTCCTTTTTCCTCTTTGATGGGAAAAAATGGGGCTGGGTTTATCTCTTTCCAAAAAAAAAAGTGTTTTCAAGGAAACATTTTTTTTTATTTTTTTTGGGGGGTGTTTCCCCAAATTGTGACTTTGGTTTTTTTTTGGAATTTTGTTCCCGTGGAACGGTGTTGTTCTCCTTTTTGGGGGGTTTTTTGGTTTTCCCTTTGGGAAAGTCCCTTTTTGGTTTTTCCGTGGAATTTGACTTTTTGGTGTTGTCTCCCGGGAAAAGGTTTTATGGGGGTTTTTGTCTCCTGTGGAAGGTTTTTATTTTTGAACCCCGGGGGTGGGGCTTGGAAAAGTTTTTCTCCCGTGGAAGGTTACTTATGGTTTTCTCCTGTGGGAAACGTGGGCTTTATTTATTTTTGGAAATTTTACTTGATGTGTTTCCCTGTGGAATGTTTACTTGGGGGGGTCCCGTGGAATTGGGGTTATTTTTTGGAATGGTTTCTTTGATGTTTTTCCTGGGAATGTTCTATGGGTTTTTCTCCCGTAATCGTTGACTTTTTTGTTTTCCCGTGGAATCGTGATTTTGGGGGTTTTCCTGTGGAATCGTTTTATATGTTTCTGGGAAAAAAATTTACTTGATGGTGTTCCCCGTGGAATCGGGGGGGCTTGATTTTTTTCTGTGGAATCGGGGACTTGAGTGTGTCCTTGTGGAATGGTGATGAGGGTTTAAAACGGGGAAAAAGAGGCAAAGAAAAAGAAGAGAGAGGGGAAAAAAAAAGGGGAAAAAAGAAAGGGGGAAAGGGGGAAAAAAACAAGGAAAAACAAATCAAAACAAAAAGGGAAAGAGAAGAAAAGGGGGGAAAAAAGGGCAACCAAAAAAGGGCCCGGAGAAGAAGGGGGGGAAGGGGAAAGGAGAAGCAAAGGGGGAAAAAATGTGCTTAAAATTTTTTTTAAATTAATTAATCTTTTTTTTGCTCCCTTTCCCATTGGACAAAAAAAAAGGGAAAAAAATAAAAAACCTTTTTAAAAAAAAAAGAATTTTAAAAACAAGAGGAAAAAACTTAATTAAAGTAATAGTAAAATTTTTTTTGAAAAAAAATTGGGCCTTAAAAAAAATTTAAAAAATTTTAAAATACAGGTTATTATGTTAAATAAGAATAAAAAAAAAGTAGGGAGAGTGGGGGGGGGAAAAGAGGGAAAAAAGGGGGAAAAAAAAGGGCCCCAGAAAAAAACAGGACGACAGGGCCCGAAAAGGGGAAGAAAAGGGGGGGACTAAGAAGATCCCCTTTTAAAACGCCGTTTTTTTTCCGCCTTTAGGAAAAAATAGGCCATGCTTTTTTAAAAGAATGGGGACAATGTAAAAAAAAAAAAAGCATGCGAAAATGTGTGTTTAGTCTCTTTCCCCAAAAGTTATAATGCAGCGCCTTTTTACGGACAAATTGGGGTGTATAAAAAAAATCTCACCATTGGTAAACTGGGGAGCCTAGCCCGAGGAACGAAAAAAGATTCTTAAAATGTTGAGATTGCTTTGTTCCGACAAACTCATAAAAAAGAGCCGTGTTTCTGCATCAAAAGGAGTAAAAAAAAAAATTCTGAAGCCAGAAATATAGCCCCCTGCATAGGGGTTAAGGGGGGAAAAAAACCTTTAGATATATACGTGAACTTGTAAATTGGGACAAAGGTCAACGAGGCATATTTTGAGGACCCAGTTTGTTTTGCTGGAGAACGCCCCCAACGAAAAAACCCCCAAATGACATCGATGCCAATCAAAACTGATTTTTGCTTGTATTTGCTCGTGCGCGTCCTCAGGCTTTGAAGTATAGGAGGGGAAACAGCCTGGAGGTGATTTTTTTCTGACACAAAATTGGGAGACGTTTTTCTTTTATTTTTGTTTGTTGTTTGGGGGAGAGAAGAGAGAGAGAGAGAGAGAGAAGAAGAGGAAAAAGGGAAGGAAGAGCAAAGGGGAAAGGAAAAGAAGGCAGGGTTTTAATTTCCCCCCCCGGCACACAAGGATTTTGGGAAAGGGGGAAATTTAATTAACAAAACCCTCGGAATTCACTGAAATTTTAATAATCCACCAAACCCGGGGAAATCCCTTGAACGGGAACAAAAACCGGGGAGATTCCAAATTTTGAAAAAGGGTTTTGTTAAAAGGAGGGGAAAGGTGAGAGAGCAAGAGAAGAAGGGGGAGAAGAAAGAAAGAAAAAAACTAACTTTTAGAATCCCAACTACAAACAAAAAGCATTCCCCCCCCTTTTCCTTGTTTCCACCTCCGTGCTGCTCCCCTCAGGCATTGAAGTACCTAGGACGGAACAGCCTGGATGACGGAATGATTCTGCACAAAAAAAATATATTTTTAATTTAAATAAAGTTTTACCCCAGGGGCGTGTGTGCAAGAGAGAGGAAGGGGAGAGAGAGAGAGAGAGGAAAAGGGGAGAGAGAAGGAGAAGAGAGAGAGAAGAGAGAGAGAGAGAGAGAGAGGAAGAGGGGGAGAGAAGGAAGAGAGAGGAGAGAAAAGAACCTTGCAGTATTCAAAAAGGAAAACCCGGTCAAACAGCATGCATGGGGGATGCGTGCGCACGCACACACGCACGCACACACACGCGCGCGCCACCCC
>CM054135.1:102594229-102648786 GCA_028751875.1 Rapana venosa | reverse complement strand
AAAACTAAATGGGGAAGGAGCTGGAAGTGGAGACATTCACGTACCTGGGTTACAATCATTAAACAGGGCGGCAAGACGCAGGCGTCAGAGCAAGGGAATTGGAAAGGGCGAGGGGGGCCAGCGGTTTTGAAAGCTGAAGAAACTCTGGAGCTCCAAGGGGGGTGTCGACCCGCACAAAGATCAGGCTGTTCAACTCCAACTCAAGTCAGTCCTACTATATGGAGCGGAGAATGGAGGACAACAAAGACCCCCATCAAGAAAGGGAGCAGTCCTTCATAAAAAACAGCTGCCTGAGACGAATCCTCCAGATCCACTGGCCCGACCCATCAGCAACGCCAGACTGTGGCAACGTACCAACCAGCTGCCAGCCGAAAATGAAACCCGGCGCAGGAGATGGGGATGGATTGGGCACACCCCTGAGAAAGCCAGCCAGCAACATCACAAAGGCAGGGCACAAATCATGGAACCCCCAGGGAAAACGAAAAAGAGGAAGGCCAAGAAACACCTGGCGACGCGACCTTGAGGCAGAAACCAAAAGATTGGATATACCTGGAGACAGCTGGAGAGAATAGCCCAGGACAGAGGACACTGGCGGACTGTTGTCGGCGGCCTATGCTCCAGAGGGAGTGATGGGCCTAAGTAAGTAAGTAAGTAAGAACAGGAACAGCAACACAGCAGTGACAACAGTAACAGGAACGCAATAACAACGCCAACAACAACATATATATACATATCTCTCTCTCTCTCTCTCTCTCTCTCTCTCTCTCTCTCTCTCTAGATGTATATGATTTTCAGGTAACCAATGATTGTAGAATATAGATAGGTGCTTCTAAATAAGATATTTTCCTATTTTCTTTTCTGTTACTGTATTGTGGCCTAAGGCCAATGTGCAATAAATCATTTTCAGAGTTTCAGAGAGGTTTCTCACTCTCTCTTCTGAAACACTTTATTGAAAAAACTGCTACAATTTGATATATCAAATATGGATGATTTTTCTTAGCATCTTCCCTTAGATTGGGTTATGGTTGATTTAAAAGGGTTTTTAATCCTGTAATTTTCTTCTGTTTTTCAATCATAAATTATATTTGACTTTATCTTTTTTGTATGAAATTCGCTATATATATTTGTGTGTATTTCTTCTTTAATCAGTCATTAATCAAATTATTTTTGTTTTGTGCATTTGCTTTGCCAGTGATATGAAGGAACTCACTTTTTTCCCTGGCCCAACAAATGTATTGTGGCCCAGGCCAATGTATTTTTAAAATCATTTTCAGAGTTCAGGTTCAGAGTTCAGAGTTCTTCTCTCTCTCTCTCCCCTCCTCTCCTCTCTATTATATAATTTTAAATTATATTAAAAAGAGAGAGAGAGGAGAGGAGAGAGAGGAGAGGGGGGAGGAGCTAGTCATAATTATTGGGGTCAAAAAGGGGGGGGTTTTTAATGAGGGAAAAAAAAACATGGCACCCATCAGAGCCTTGTGTACAAGGTACACGAAATTTTTGCTGAATATGACAAACACCATCGCCACCATCACCAACAATTTACAGCAACAACTTCAACAAAAACTTTAAATAAAAAACAAAAACCCCAATTCGAAGAAAACCGAGTAAAAGACAGGGAAGAAAAGACTTTTAAAAGATAAAAAAGAGGGCCCCCGCCAACATTGAAAATCAAAAAGGGATCTGTTGACAAGCCCGGGAAGTGGGGGGAAAAGCGTAAATGTGTTAACATTATACCTTTGTTCCTAAATTCGCTTATCGTCATTTCCTGGGGTCCTCTGGTCGGCAACTGTTCTTAGGGGGCCTGTCTTTTGTCCCTCTTGCCACTGAGGAGAGGGGGGAGAGAGAGGAGAGAGAGAGGTGGGTGGGGGGAATGTCGGCGTGTTTATGACCTATATGCGGGCTGTTTGAAATGTCCCTTTTTTTCCCCGTTTTTAAAAATGAATTTCGAAAAAGAAAAGAAAGAAAGGACACGTAAAGAAAAGCAAAAGGAAGGAAAAAAAAAAAAAAAAAAAAAAGGCTGCGCAAAGGGAACAAAAGGGAGGCATAAAAAAAGACTATGAGACTGTTTTTTGGGATTGCCAAAAAGAATCCCAAAAAAAAATATAAAAGCCATTTTTTATGTGCTCTTGCTGGAACAAAACTCATTATCAAATGAGGTGCTCCAAGTCGTTTTTTTCTATTTTCTGGTTTTTTTGGTTTTTTCCCTTTTTTTTTTTTTGCTTTTTTGTCTTTTGGTTTTTTTTGTTTTTTTATTTTTTTGTATTGTTATGGATCTTTTTAACGACATCGAAATTCGTGATTTCACGTGCTCCTCACAATTGTTTTATTATTTATTTTTTCTTTTTATCGAGGGGTTTGGGATATTAGCAACACCTACGTCGACAGGTGGGGCACCCTGAAGCCACCAACCCACTGAGGCCCCGCACTGTTTTCATCACTTGGGCTTGTTTATCATCTTTCTTGACCCTTGACCCAAACTGGTATCTATGCAATCTGTGCTTCGGGCTCATAGGGAAACAAGGCCCGGCAGAAAAGGTTTCCTCGCTTTGGATGTGAGGGGTCTTGTTCCCCTATGTCCCCAAGGCTGCAGAGTCAACACTTTGACGTGAAATCCCATAGTGAAACCCTTTTATTTCCGCATTTTTTCTAAGGGGGGGTGAGACCAGAACTACTTTCAACACGACGTTCAAAGTATTTTCCTTAAAGATTTTTTGGGTGTTTTGCTAGAGTAGGCCTATTTCTTGGTCACTGCATCAAACTTGCAGTAGGCCACAAAAACTATGTTTTAGTGCAACAGTAAATGAAAGATGGGCAGCTTTTAAAACTTAGATCAAGTAAGTTTTTTTTTGTTGGTGGGTGGGGGGGGGGGGGGTGGGGGGTTATATTGTGTCAATCGGGCTGAAAAAAATGTATATATTTTTATTGTTTGACACTCAAAACCCGAGTTGTCTCTATCTCTGTCAAAGATATCCTGGCCTTCCGAAGCTCGAAAGTGACAAAGACTTATCCATGAGTCAGGCTCTGTGAAAAAAAATCCATTGTATCTGTATTTCTTTTGTCAGTCAGTTTACGTATTTTTGCCGGTTCCCTCTTTCCCCTGATCCATTGCTAAACTTGATGTGACTCGGGCTCTTAAATTCCCCCACAATATATGCATGTATGGATGTCGAGCCCCAATTCCCTGTCGCTGTTTTTCCCCAGCACTTTCCACTGTGCCCCTGAAGTTAGTCAAACAAATGTAAATGAAAACTTACCCCCCAAGGAAATTTCTTTCTTCGGTTTTATGTGTGTGTGTGTGTGTGTGTGCGCGTTGCGCGCGCGTTTTGTTTTTGTTGTTGAATGTGATGTGTTGACAGAGATGAAAGCTTTTTAAAAAACCCGCCTTGTTTTTTATGTTTTTTTTTTTTATCTTTTATATCCGGATAAAGAATAAGCCTTATGTGCTTTTTTTCTCCCCCCCGGTGTAGCGGTTTTGTAAACTTAGTATCTGTTCCCAAAGGAAAGTAATTAGTAAAAGGTTCTTTACTCACGGTTTTAATTAATTAACTCACCGGGTTGTAAAAAACCCGCAAAAAGATTCACAGAACAACCAGCTCTGCAAAAACCCCCCCCCCCCCCCCTCCCCCCCCCCCCAAATGTTAAAGTAAACCTATAAATCCACGCGGGGGTCAATTTTGGGCAAAGGTTGTTTTTTGTGCCTATCCGTGTATTTGATACAGTGACCCAATAGCCCACATTCGGTTTTAGCGAACGCTTGAAAATAAAGATCAGGGGACACGTTATTTCAAAAAGTGCCTCTCTAATCTCGTCCCCTTGGGAGAGAAAATTGTTGGGTAAAAAAAAAGAGAGAGAGAGAGAGAAGAGGGGGGGGAGAGAGAGGAGAGGAGAATGACAAATTTTTTTTCGAGGAAAAAAATAAGCACAATTGCTTTTTACATCCCCCCCCCCGCCCTTTTAGGGGGGGAGAGAGAGAGAGAGAGAGAGAGAGAGGAGGAGAGAGAACTCGAACTCGAATCAAAGGGTTTTTTCCCAAAAAAAAGGCCATTGGCCCATCAGAAGGGGGTTCCGAATGCTTAGTTTTTTGGGTTTTAAAAACCATACGCCACACACACACACACACAACACCACACACTACACCAAAACAGCCCAAAATGTTACTGTATAACACAAAGTAGCTACAAAAAATTTCACTTAGGATAACCTTATCTCTCTTTTCAAAGGCTTTAACAAATAAAAAAGTAGGCTGCGCACATCCTCAGGATATTGAAGCCAGGAGTAAACAGAGTCTAAAAAAATTAGGGCGTCTTCTTAAACGGAAAAGTAGTTTGCCTAACACCCTCAAATAGGGCCCAGCACAAGAAAAAGTGTACTTCACCCTCCGGAGCTTGCTTAAAAAAATGGCTAGCACCGAGGTCGTAAATATCTGTTTCTTATCTAAATTTTTATGAACATTTATATCTGATACACCAAGTCTAAACTTAGACATTTTCTTTTTCGTATTCCTATAAGTTTTAGATAGGTTTTTGAAATCATGCAAACTTTAAATTGTTGACATTTAAAAATTTTCACTGTTTGTATATGATTTCCATTGCTGCCTGGAGTCAATCAATCTCTCCTGAAACTTTAATAAACTCTCTAAAATTTTCGACCCTTGATGGAGCCAAACAAATCCAACCCGGTTAAAACCCAAACAAGTAGTTTTTGTGTTCCCCAGTTGTTTTTCCCTTTGACATCAGATCAAAAAGCACTTTAGGTTTTTTAAAAACCCTGCTCTCATTCTAGCAGAATCTTAACCAATATCTAATGCACTTACAGCGCATTAACAGAGAGAGGGTATCTTTAGTTTCATATAAACAGTCTTTAGGTTACGTCATCTAAGCCAAAAATGTTTTAAAGCAAAGAGGTGTAGATTCAAAAGGGGTTACGCTGTCCAAGCCCCATATTTCTGCCCTTTTTGCCGGGGTTGATTTGTGCATCAAATATTTTTAATGAACAAATAAAAGATTATTATTAAATTTTCGTTTTTTCAACACAAATAACGGGGCTTTTTTTTCCTCGATTCCCAATCTTTACGCAGTTGTGAAACTAAGCTTAGTAGAAAAACAGTTCCTAAATTTTATAACATTAATCACGGCATATATTTCCTTGTACAACCTTTTTTGGCACAAAATACCCACCTTTTCTGATAAAAACAATTTTCTTTACTCGATTCCCTTAAGATCCATGCGTTGAAGCACTGTTTAAGCTGTTTAACCCGCTTTTGAAAAACCTACGACTGTTTCGATGCAGGATAACATCATCAGCAAGCAGAAAAATAACAATTTGGGAAAATTTGGGGGAAAGTGGCACCATTTTACCATTATTATGTGTCCTGGCTAATCATTGAAAAAAAACAGAAAACAAAAGGGGCTAATACATACCCTTTTTTCCCATGGACGTAATTTTTGTCAGTCACTTTGTTCCCATCTTATTCTGTTTCTGACTTCTGTACATGGCTCAAAAACATGTTATTTCCCTTCACACCTTTTTTAGGAGAAAGGCCACAACAAGTTCTGTTAACAAATCAAATGCTTTTTAAAAGTAAATAAAAGCACATAGAGTTCGGTTATGAGCAAACTGTTCTGTCAAAGCAAGCAGGTAAACATATGATCTATGTGGAGTTCCTCCTTTTAAAAAACCACTTGGTGCCCCTTTTAAATTTTATTCTCAAACCCTTTCTTTAGCCTATTTTAATAATAGTACTTATACCTTACTACTTTTTTTGTAGTGAAATTTCCCCGGTAGTTATTGGGTTTATAACTAAACCCTTTTTTGAAATGTTAGTATATAATTCGCCCAGTTTTGGAAAAAAGACCTCATAAAAAATTTTTTTTTTGAATAGTTTTAAAAGGAAAAGCAAAAATTTTTTCACCTCCATTTTAGATTCCCAATGTTTTGATAGGACCGGCTGCTTTCTCCTCTTTTTTTCTAAGTCCCCCTAATTTTTTCTTTAGATATGGGGACATAAAAAAATGTCCTCAGTTCCATCCCTGTCAAAATCAGTAATCTGGATTTGGGCTAATGAGTCTTTTCCAACGGGTTTAAAAATGTTGAAACATCTGCAATGTATACTATTTTTTGGTGCTTTTTCTAAATAGCCCTTCCCACTTTCCAGAAACTGGTTTTTGAAAAGAGATAAGACATCTTATCTGCAAGTAAGGTTTATTATATGTTTCTTTTTCGTTCAAGTGCTTTTTATATTCCCTTCTTGTGCAAATTTCACGTTTTTTCCTCTTTCTTAAAAGTTTTTGGGGAAAGTCTTCAAATTTTTTGACCTTTTTTTTCTACTTTTTTTCATTATAAAACCAAGAAAAAATTTTGATGGACCTTTATTGTATGACCTTTTTCTTCATACATTCAGCACTGGCTTTTATGAAACCTTTAAACAAATCAAAGCTTCATTAATGTTCTCATCAATCATCTGAAAGGCATTATAAAAAATTTTTACCATGTTCACATCCTGGAGATTTTCTAATAAAGGGGTTTGTTTTCTCCCCTACAAAAATTTTTCCCTGAAGATGGGTTAACAGTCCCACCTGTTTTTATATGGATTAATATATAATTCAAAAGGAAGGTGATCGGGGAAACAGAACGTCGGCAACAAACATACGCATGAGTCAAAAATTTAGAAACAAATCATCTGACACTAAAAAATAATCATTAACCTACATCCTCCATCAGAGTGTAGTTTTAGGTCCTTTGTTGGGGCACCATTACATACGCCATTTAGAACTGTAAATAAGAGCAGTGCACATTTCAATTTGTAATTTTCCATAATTGTTATAACACAAATTTTAGAAAAACGATTTCTGCTAAAGACATACTTTTTCTTTTGGGCTCTGAACTAAAGTCATTTTCTACATCTGACAAGAAAATTTTGAGGTCCTGCTGTTTTAAGTTCCACTAGTATTATATCTACTTGTCCAGTGTCCCACACAATTTACTAAAATTCTTTTCCAAAATGCAATTCCATTTCATTGTCAAACAGTTTTAAAAAGGCGAAACCCTTTAGGTGGGATATCACAAGACAAGCAAAACTTTCTTTTTTGTACAAAAGAGTTTGTCACAGAGAAAAGTGCAAATTTAGGTTGGAACATCAAACAATTCACAAAAAAAAAAGTTAACCATGCCTTTTAAACAAACAAAACCCCAAAACGCCCCCTTTATGGCTAACTTTATTTTCCGACTTACAGAAGGCCTTATAGCCGAAAAACATCGGGGGGAATTTTCCCCGGAATGTTTCTGCAACATTAAAATCAAAACCGCACATAAGAAACAAAACTTACAAACAGTTTTTTACAACAATCCATTCTTCCAAGACAAAAATGAAAAAGTTTTAAATTTTTTTTTATTGTTTACCCAATTCAATTGATCCACACCCCCAAACTGACACTTTTACCAAATTTCATTGACATGACAAGCAATCATCATGCTTTCAACGCTTTTTAAAAAGGCTCTTTAAAGGAAAATGCAAAAACACTGGTCAGCTGTGTTTGCCTAGGCCCAAAATAGACCCGTCTTTGTTAGCCCTTACTGGCAAAAAATGGGCACCCTCAATTCTCACAAATCAGCCTATTGGGAAGCCCTATTTCAGAGGTTAACTGAGGCTGGTGACCAGGTCGTTACTTTTCCTACCCCCTGTAAATTGAGATAGGCGGTGATTGTAGGGCCGGCCAAAAGCTATTCCCCTTTTTTTAAGATCATTTTGGGTCTCCTTTCGCCTTTTAAAATCAAATGATCAAAAACCTTCCCAATTTTTTTCCCCCTTGCCCTAGCACTTTCAGTATGGGGGAAAAGTGCCTAATATCTCTAACTTTTAGAAAAATGTCGTCTACAAAAAACCTTGAACCTTTCAAAAGAGTTTTTTCCTTCAATATTCAAGTTTCTTGATGAAAAAAAACCTGGGAATAATGGGAGAGTTTGGGGGTTTGAAAATTTTCCTTTGACACTTCAAACTTAAATCTGCTAATCCATTTTTTTGGAAGAAAATTTTTCCAAACTTTTTACAACAGCTCCAGTCCCAATACTTTTTTTTTCTGCCCTGAATAATGATATTTTTCCGTCTTGACCGGCCTTCTTGAAGTCTGCATTTTTTTTCTTTTTTTTTCACTCTGCCCCCAGTTCGTATTTGATTGCTTTCTCTAAATTTTGTCCCAAATTTTTCTGTCTTGTCTAAATCACACATTTCCTCTTTTGGCATCAACACTGTTTGTCAAAATTTTTATTTTTCCTCTGTCTCGTTGTTTCTTTAGGTTTTCCACTTTTTCCATTTGGCCCCCATCGTGGTAAATGTTTTCCCCAGGGGCATGTAGGAGAGGACTCCTGTTAAATGTGTACGTTGTAGGTGTGCTGGCGGCCATATCTGCACTTACTTTGGTATTCCGTGCGTTTTCCTGTGATGTGTACGACCCCACACCACTGTCAGGCTGGTTTGGGCCCCAGTTTCCCTCCTTGACCCGGGCCCGGGGTTATCTCCACATCACCACACCGAAGCAAAAGGGGCCCCCCCCAAAAGATAGGGGAGGGGCGCCCCAACAAGACACCGTCTCGCCCCCTTTTTAGCGTCAGGATGGACACTGCCATGGTGATTTGATTTGCCCGTTTTGACATGAACCGAAACTGCCGCAAAAAGCCCCAACAAACCCTGTACAACTGCAGCGATTTTCCCCTCCTCCTTATCAACTGTTGCTAACAATGAAGAATTAAGGCCCCTTAAAAATGCTACTAATTTCCAAAAAATATAGAGCAATTTTCCCCCCTCTTCACCCTTTGTTTTGTGTCGGGCCCCCCAGAGAGAGAGAGGGGAGAGAGAGGAAGAGAGAGAGAGAAGACCCCTATTGTTGATTAATTTTAAAATTTATAAATTTAAAGCATCGCTTTCCCCCCGCCCGTTAGCAGCGTCGAGCTTTTTCCAGTTTGGTGGGTGGGGTGGGGGGGTTTGGTGGTGGTGGGTGTTTTGTTTGTGTGTGTTGTGTTGTGTGTGGGGTGGGGTGTTCTAACAGATGATGTATTTTAATCTGTTGAGCAACGGGTATCTGTCGGAGGGACACACTGAAGAGCGAGCTAGAACCCTGCAGCCTGTAGGATCCTGTAGGGTCTTTACTGTTTGCCCTGTACACTGACTACATCATGAGACTGTGTGTGTGTGTGTGTGTGTGTGTGTGTGTGTGTTTTGTGTGTGTGTGTGTGTGTGTGGTGTGTGGGGTGTGTGTGTAAACGCTAATGGGGAGATCTGTTTGATAAAGATGTTACGGTACTGTTTTAAAAGTATTGTTTTTGCTAGATTTTTTTTTTAAGTTATTTTTTTTATCAGTTGCATTCAGTTTAAATGCCAACAGTTTTGTCAATTGTTTGTACCAAGTTAACAGTTCAGTGATCACTACCCATATTAAAATTTTGTTGAGCACGAGATCCGAGGTTCACCAATTGTAAGATGTTGCGTATGCCACAGTTTTTGACCCACCATTAAGGTAGCCGCATTCCCACCTTCGGGAAACAAGAATATGTTAAATATTTGCTTTTTTAAAAAAGGCAGGCAAATAGACGACTATGCAGAAAATATGCAACATAGGGGAAAAAAGGATAGAAAGAAAAGGGTGATAGAAAAGATGAGATTTCTAGCACTAACTTCCTGAAGGGGGTGATGCTCTATATACTGGAAGCGACCCCCCAGCATCTCAACGGGGGTAAACAAACAAATGAAAGCCCTGCCAAACCAAAAAAAATACCAACGAACCAACAGCCCACCAACATAAACGGGAAAAAACGGGAAAGATAACAAACAAAACGAAACGTTAACACAATGTAGAAAGAACCGTTAACACTTAAAGAATTATGACATTTTCTGTGACATAAAGGTCACGACTGTCTTGTACGCTCTGAAGAAAGTAAACATTGTCTAAACTTGTATTGGAGTAAGACAAGGATGTGGATGTCGGGAGTTTTTCTTCAATTTTGGCCATCGATTGGGATGAGGAAGACGACAGAAGACAAACCCCCAAAAGGGATTCGCTGGAGCCTGTTCTCAACACTAGACGACCTTGACTTTGCGGATGACCTGGGGCTGCGTCCCACAACACCAACATATCCAGGAGAGACCAGCAGACTCCAAACATTCGGACAGCAAGTGGGGCTTCGTATTAGCACCAAGGAACAATGTCGCTCAATGTAACACACCACCCGAAAGTGAATGGAACTGACCTGGCCAGACAGACAAGTTCACATCCCTTTGGGCAGCAGCATCAAACCAGAGGCGGCACAAAAGAAGACATCACAACAGTCGGGGAAAGGGCCAAGGAGTGGGTTAGGGAGATGAAAAATATCTGAAGATCAACTCAGTACGCACCAACACCAAGCTGAAGCTATACCAACGTGTTGTATCTACGCTCCTGTACGGCTCTAGTGCGGGAGGATGACGAAGCGGACTTACAAACTTCGATCTTTCACACCATATGCCCCGAGAATTCTCCGGATATTTGGCCGGGAATATCTCCCAATGAAGACCTACTACGGAGATGCAGGCAAGAAGACATGGGAACCATCATCACCAGACGACGGTGGAAGTGGATTGGGCACATCCTCCGAAGAGACCCACATCAATCACAAGAACAGCATTGCACTAGACCCCAAAAGGAGGAGAAAGAAAGGAAAAACCAAAAGCAATGTGGAGGAGGACTGTAGAAAGTGAGATGAAGGCCATGCAGCACTCTTGGGATCAGTGACTAGGTTGGCCCAGGGTAGGCAGAGTGGAAGCGCTTTGTTGTGCCCTACACACCACCGGTGTTTGTTAATGATGGGTGATGATGAGATGAAAGATGAGAATCTTGTATGTCCACCACCTACATGTTATGCGCTGACTAAATGTAAAATTGCCGATTTGTTATGTTTTTTCTGTTGTTTTCTCCCTGCCAAAATATTCTGCGCTGATGGAAACGTAAATTTCAGGTCTGTGTGTGCATTTAAACAAATGTTTGGGTTTTTGTTTTATTTCTTTTCCCTTTGGGTTTTGTTTGTTTTGGGCCATGTCAGTTTTTGATTAAAAGCTCTTTTATTTAAAAAAAAAGTCATACCCATCCTAAATTATTGTACTAAAAGAAACTAACACTAACTTCTTTTGGGTAATAAGTTACAGTTCAAGCCATTGACCCTACATAACTTTTTCATCCTTCTTCTATGTCGTACATACTCAAGTTTTAAAAAAAGTCCATATTTCGGGCAGTCGTAATATTAAGGTTAATGTGCGTTTGAGAACAAAAATCATGAATGCTTCAACACACAAAAGAAAAGAAAGAACCTGACAGAAGGAAAGAAGAAGAAAAAAAGATTTGAAAGAGCAAACGAAAGAAAAAAAGTTTGGGCCTCTCTCATGTCCACCTAACAGTCAATTCAAATGTGAACTCAATCTTATTACAAGACTATCGATTCGACAGTCCAAACATATTTTGTTTTGAAAAGTTTAACTGTCAGAATTTAAACTGCAATCATTAAGAAAACATTTGTGATACAACATAGTTTGTCAAATTCTACTTGACATCAAAATATTATGTTTCATTGAAAACATCAAAACATTTTTTTCTGAAAACAAAAGTGCTACAATATCAAGAAAAACAATAAAAAAAACAAACAAACCCACATACCTTTGCAATCAAACGGTAATTTGTCACAGTTCAGAAAGTAGGCCACTCTCACTCACTGACAGATCTTAATCACGGCAATAATCCATCAACATCGTTTGTTGTTGTTGTTTTTTCTTTTTGCGGCAATGTTCTTCTCTTCAAGACCTTCAACAGCAGTGCTAAATCTGGTAAAGGTGTGTGTGTGGTGTGTGTGTGTGTGTGTGGGGTTGGCTGGTTTTTGCTTTAACCAGTCTGTCAGGACCTGGGCAGAGGAGGGAAACAGGCAGAAGTTGGCAGCGCTCTCACAGCCATCACTGTGGGAAATGATTTCCAGGACTGTCGACGACGACAAGAAGACACTGGCAATTTAATCCACCTGGTCATTACTGTGTCCCGCGCTGATTCTACAGTTGGGAGGCAGCCGGCAGAGGAGGGAAACCCAATTACCGTATTGTCTTCTTGGACCAGCCAGTCAAGCCCCGGGCAACGCACTGGCGGGGAATTTGGCCGGGGTCGACTGGCGGGGAGAAAAAAACTTGAATGACTCACACCTCGTTTCTTTAAGCTCCTACACGTTGCCTTGCTCCCCTTGACGTTTCTTTCGACGCGGGCAAATAAAAAAAAAGGGGAAGAGGGGGGTGGGGAGGGGTAAAAAAGCGTGGGCGGCAGGGGGGGAATATGAACAGGGAGGGGAAAAGAGAGGGAGAGGAGATTTGTTTCAGGGGAATTGACTGGTCATCGGTTGATTTCACACATAACTGATGTATTGGGTACATGTTCCTTCCCCTTTAAAAGAAATTAACCTTTTACTCTCGAATCTTCGTAATCCTTTGAAAATGGATTTTTTTTAACTGCAGTTGCAATGGATTTAATTAACTAAAGGGCACACCACCACCCCAAAAACACACACACCCCAACACACAACACAACACACAATTATATTATTATTATATATAATATATATATATATAAATCAAAAAATATACTTATATAATATATTATATATAAAATTTTTATATATAATATTTTTAACGACAAAGAATATATAAAAAAATAATCACCTTTCAGTCCCCCACCCCCCCCCCCCATTTTTACTTTAAAAGGGTTACGATCCCCCTGGCTCATGTCCCATTCAGGCCCGGACTGAAAAAATAAAATGCAAAGTTTAAACCATTCAGTTCTCTAGAAGGGTGCTGAGGCTTTTAAAACTTCGTCGGGGTCAAAATGCAAAGATGAAGAGGTATTTGGGATGTAGCGGGTGTGCCCAGCCTCCCATCGAACTGTTCTCCCTCCTTTCTTTTTTTTTCCCCTGTCACTCGTCCTGAGGGGGATAGAGAGAGGGGACATAAAAAGGCCCGTTCTTTATCCCCTGCCTCACACTGTGGAAGCACGGGTTTTAAAAGGTATTTGGGTTTTTTACTTTGAAATGGAGGGACAGAAGAGCATAAAATTTCCTTCCCTTTTTCCCCTTGTTTCACTGTAAAAGCACCAGTTTTTCCAAGGTTTCGGTTTTAAGCTGTATTTCACGTTTTCTTTTCCCCCGATGGCTCCAGAATACTTTCTTGATTCTTTTACCTCCCCTCCCTACTTCGCCTACCTTTTTTCCACCGTATCTACCGTTTTTCCTTTCAAAAAAAATTATTGCTGTTTGCACTACGTAGGTTTCAATATTCAATTTTTTTCCCCAAGTATCGGAGTTATAGACTTTAAAGGGGTCCGTTTTTTGAAGATAATGGGTGACAAACAGCGTTATAGCTTGATTTTTGTGTTTACCAATCGGGATAAAAATATCGACAAGGAAATTAAATGACAATTTTTTGTAAAGAACAAAATGATACCAAAAAAAAGAAAAAAAAGCTCAAACGTTCTTTGTGCCTGAGGTTCCATAACCTGATTTACCGAACTGGTACGGGAAAAATTGGAGGGAGGGAGGGGGGGGGGACAAAGACACATGACACAATTTGCGAATCATATGGGCCACAGGTGAAATCCTTCATCACGACCGGAGATCCAGTGGCTGAGTTTTATTTACTTTCTTTCCCCCTTAAATCCACCAGGGGTTTTTGGGTCACTGGCCCCTTAAGTTTTTTTTTTCTTTTTCCCAGCCCCGAAAGACCCCATTCCTTTCCAGTGGAAGAGTGTTTGCTAGAGGGTGCACGAACCCTACCCCGGCTGTGGTTTGGACCCCCCTCCCTTTAATTATAAAAGTAAAAAGGTGTTTTTAAACGTTTTTTGGGGTGGAAAAAGATTTTATGTTTGTGGGGGTTCACCAACTGAACGTCTCTCCCAAAAGGGGGACTTTTTTAAGGACAAACGGGAAACCCCGGGGAAAGCAGTGTTATTTTATCTCTCCCCTTTACAAAAAGGGGGGGAGGGGTAGCTCAGTGGTCGGAGCACTCGCTTTCCCCACCCAAATTTTAAAGCGGGTTTCGGGCGTGGTTACCAGTTGGTTGGGGTGACCGTTTGGGCCCCCCTTGGCTTCTTTTACTTTTCCCCCCATTTTCCCCCATTGAAAAAGGGGGTCCCTTTCCCTCTTTAGGGTCGGGGGAAGGTAAAGCGCGGGGGAAAAGGGGGAATGGGCCCCGCCCTAATATGTGGCCCTAGAGAAGGGGAGGTTTGACGCCTCGCCCCCCTACGACCTTATGGGTTTTATGGGACCCCTTTTCCCCTCCTTTTTTTTTTTTTTAAAAACCAGTTTTCCTTAGTGGAGCCACGCCCCGCGCCTTCCAGCCCCTATTATCCGCTCAGATCACAAGTCAGTGATCAAACCCGTTTGAGCTACTTTTTGGCCCGGGCCCCCCCTTTTGGGGGGGGATCTGTCCTTTGCAGTTAAAAACCTAAGCAGTCAATCGATGCCCTGGCATTTAAAAGTATCATATCAGGGTTTTGGGTTTTTCCCCTAAAAACTCACCCAAATGCTCGTTTTTCCTTTCAAAGGTTTGGGTAACTGTTTATATCTGGGTTTTTTAAAATTGGGTTAAGTTTACTGTTTGGCTTGTTTTTGTCTAAATTCGAAAAAGTTCTACCCCCCGTTGGGGTTTTGCCCTTTTTTTTTTGCTCCCCATCTTCGGGAAAAATTTTTTGTAAAAGGGATATTCCCCTTTTCGGTCACCCCTTTGTTTCGGTTTTTTCCCCTTTAAACCCTTTGTCCCCCCCCCCCCCCCCCCCCCCCCCCCCCCCCCCTTCTCTGTCTTTTCTCTGTGTTTCTGTCATTTTTTGGGTTTAAAACCAAATTCCATAAAAAGGGCCCTAAAAAAAGCTGACATATTTTTTTTCTTGAAAAATATAATTTATTACACTTTTTTTTGTTTTTTTTATTTCGAGAACAATGGAATAAAAAACTGTTTGAAGTTTTTTAAAATTTTTTTTTTAACAAAAAAAGTCCGTGTGTTTGCAGTTTTTTTAAATTTTGCCCTAAAATTCCCCCGGCACACAAGGGCCTACTTTTCCAAAAAAGCGGAACGGTTTTTAAACAAAGTGGCGAAAGGGTGTTCTGTGGCGTTCCACCCGGGGCCTCGGTTTATATTCTCCCCGAAAGGGTTTTAGGGGGGGTGCGGCACTTTGCACGCGATATGTTGTTTTGTGTTGAGGGGGGGGTTTGGGGTTTTTTATATGGCACGGGGGAGAAAAAATTAAAATTAATGTTTTGGTTTAAAAAATGGGGGTTTGGAAATTTACTTTATGGGGGTTTCTCAGGGTTTGTCACTTTCGTTTTTTTTGGTTTTTCTGAAGGGTTCTTTTTCCCAAAATTCACAAGGAAATGTTCGCATTCTAAAAATGCCCGGGTTCCCCAAAGTAAAATGGGTTAAGTCTATGGATAATTTTAATTGTTCAGGTTTGGGTTTTTTGTTTGGCCCTGACACAGTGTTGCCAAAGTTTCTGAGGGGAGGGGTTTTTTCCCTTTTTTTTTTGACGTGTTTGACGGGCACCACAATAAATTCGAGATTTGGCTATCCCTTTAAAGTTGCCGAAGTTGATTATCTCTCGGGGCTTTGCTTCTTCCAACATTTTTTCCTTTGGCCCACCCCACTTTAAAAAGTTTTTTTGCCCAGTGCAAAAAACAAAATCCATGCTGTTTTTTACTGGTTTTGGGCATTGGAGCTCCCCCAAAATACAAACAAGGCTTTCGAAAAATAATGAATTTTCCGGCAACTTTCCCTTTTTAAAGGACCAGTGGGGTTTTTGGGACAATTAAAAATGGGAGGAGTTTTTTAGACAAGGGTTTTTCACATTCAGATGGGGGGGTTTGTTTGGAGTTTTTTTCTTCTTTCCCCAAAGAACTTTTCAAATTTTTCCTGGAAACCCTCTTTTACTAAAAGTTTCGTGTCGAAAAGGGGATGCAAGGGGAAAATTTCCATCAGAACTTTTGTTTTGCAGACGACATTGATGACCTGAAAAAGCTTAAAAGTCGGTGCAGAAAATGCCCAAGCTAAATGACCAGTTCAAAAACCCTGTGAATGGGAGCCCGAAAAAGATCCTATTTGAGGGGGTAAGCCCAGGGGTTTTTAAGCCCGTTTGATTTTAAATCCTATGGGTCCATGAAGTCGGGGGTTTTGAAATATCGGCACCCGTCTGGTGAATTAAGGGTGGGGACTTTTTTTACCCCCCCCCCCCAGGTCAACTTCAAGTGCAGCCCTGCCGTGCCTTATTTTCCAAATGCTAAAGGCGAAATGCCCTTTTTAAAAGGGTTTCCCGTAATTCATTCAGAGTTCGGGGGTTTAAGGGAAAAAACCAACGAACATGCCCCGCACAACCCCCAAAAGGGGCAGAGCACAAGAGGTAAAAAAAGGAAAAAACAAGTCATATAACCACCCCCAAAGTTTAAATTTGTGGCCCCTTTAAAGGGGCGGGAGAAAAAAAAATTTTTCCGCATATGAAAAAATTCTACCTTTGGTTTAAACTTCAGAGTTTCGGGCTGAGAAACGCCCCCCCCAAAAAAAAAACCCAAAAAAAACACCAAAACAAACAACAACAACAAAAAAAACAAAAAAAACCCAAAAAAAACCAAAACAACAAAAACCCAAACAAACAAAAAAAAAACCCCCCACACAACTTATGCAAAACAAACTTTCAAAATAAATGTCATTGGAAATTTTAAACTTCACAAAAATTTCCCTACGAAAAAGCATGCTCATAGACCTTACATTTTGTACGGTCTCGTGACGCCCCCATGGTGTTTTTCCCATGCCCCCCCTTTTGGGACCCACCATACACCAAAAGGCAAAATGTGTCCCCGTTTTGGGGAAGAGGGAGCTGCAGGGAAATTATCCTTTTAGGTCCCCCCCCCCTCTCCCCTCCCCCCCGAAGGGGGGGAGGCCCTTACAGCGATAGGGGGTAAATCATGTGTTGGCGGGATTTTTTCATTTTTGATGGAGGTTATTAACCCTTTGCATTTTTTGACAAAATTTAATTGCTGGCTTCAGAAAGACAATTCGTTTTCAGAGGGGTTTATGACCAGTTTTTGTTGTTGTTGTTGTCGCTGTTGTTTTTTAAAATTTCTTTAACTAGAGCCCGGGTTCCCCAAAAGGTGGTTTTTGGGCGTTTTCCGACTTTTTTTGATCCCCTTTAAGGTAGCCACACCCCCAAATTTCAGGGACGGTGCTTAAAACACAAAACACCTGTAAGCACGTGCTTAAACTTTTTTGTTTTCCCTTTCCCTTTTGGGGGACACAAAGGGCCTACTCTTTAAAAAGGGCCCGGAACCCGGGTTTTTAACGGGGTGTGTTGTTTGTCCTGCAACCCACGTGTTTGCCCCCGGGGTTTTTCAGATCTTAGTTTTTCATCTGAAGGATTTTGGGGGGAAGTAAGAGCAGAAATGCTTTTAAACCCAAAAGGGTTCTTTTTTCTTTTTTTTCTTTCATCTGCCGCTGGTTGCCTTTGGGGTTTGGGCGGGGGGGGAAAAAAAAGACACCCTGTCTGCAGCAAGGGGGAGGGCTTGATTTTAGGCGGGGTAAAGGGGCTGGCGGGGGTGTCCCCACGGAGTCGCTCTCTTCCTTGGTCTACCTTGGTTTTCCCCGCTATTGTTTTTTGGTGGGTGTATACCCGCGGGAGGGTTTGGGTTTGGGGGCGGTTTCTAGTGAGGTGACCAAACCCCCCTGACCCTTTGGGTTGTTCGATTGGGGGAAAATTTGGTTGTTATTTCCAAAACCTTTGTCTCTGATTCATCTTTTCTTGATCTTTCGCTTTGGGGTTTTTGTTGACAGCTTTTTCACCCCCGGGCCCATTTCACATGTGCCAATTTTTCTCTAAGGCTTTTTTTTTGGGCCCATATCTGACAGGGTTTTGGTAGTGTTGGAACGAAGATGCGTTGAGAGTTTTCCTTGGTGCCCATTGGGATGCTGGAATTTTTTTAAAAGGGGGGGGCGAGTTGGAAAACTGACTGGGGTTTGCTTTCTGGCATTTTGTTTCTATCTTCGGGCCCCAATTTTCACCCTTAGTGAAGAGGTTCCCCAAGGTATTTAAATTTTTTGGGGTCTTTTTAAAAACTGGGTTTGCCGTTGTTTGTTGTTTTTCCAGCTTTCCTGGTTTTCTGCTGCAGACATTATTTCTGTTTTGGGTGATATGTTTCTTCATGCCCTTCCCTCTCGCAGCTTGTTTTGGAGTTGGTCTTTTTGTGTTCTTGAAGAGCTGTTTTGGGTTCGGATTCTTTTTAAGGACTGGTCGCGGCAAAAAATTAGTTCATTCGGGGCCTAAAGATCGGGGGTTTGGGTTTCCCTTTTGTAATTTGGGTCCTGTGGGTTTCCAAAGGAGAAGGGGAGAGAGTACGCAGCCTTGCCTGCCCCCTGTTTGAAACCGGGGAAAACCCAAAAGGTTGGGGGAAGGGTTTCACGGGGTTTGGTTCGGACTGCGCCCCATACTTTTTGGGCCCTTTAGTTTGTCTGAGTTATAAAGAAACTCCCCCTTCACGTGTACTGCCCCAGGATTTTCCAGGTTTTGTCTCTTTTGACTGGGTTTTCGAAAACCCTTTCTCTTGATAAAACAAAATTACGTTGAGGTTTTTGGGTTTTGGTTTTTCGTTGGCTTTTTCCCACACAGCTGTCGGATTTTGCGAAAATGGCATCTTTTGCACCCTCTTCCTTTCCAAAAGCCAAACTGGGCATTGCTCAGTAGGTGTTCTGTTTTTGGCTTTTTGTGCGCTGTTCCCAAAATTTTTTGATAAAATTTTTCCTTCATGGCTGAAAACGTGAAAATCCCCCCCCCCCCCCTTTTCTGTGGGTGCTGCAGTCTCTCTTGTCCCCTTTTCTTTTCCCAAAATTGGGCCCAACCACTTTTGGCATTTTCCCAGCCCCTTTGGTATTTTCCCTCTTTTTTCCCCAGCTTTCTGGAAGATGTTTGGTGAGCCATTTAATCCCGTTTCTCCGCTTTGAAAGGGTTTGGCTTCAGTTGTTATCCCGCCCTTCGCCGGGCCGCTTTCCCCTTTGGGCTGGTCTTAATTGCTTTTCTTTTTTCAGTTAAAGGGGAATTTGGGGGCCCCTTAACTGGTCTTTTTGGTGGTGAAAACTGAGAGGCTGGAGGTTGTGCTCCGGGGGTTTTAAAAAGGGATTTTTTTAAAAAAATTTTTTCCCAACGTTTCAAAATTTTCCTTTTTTTTGTGCATTTCCCTCTCCATTTGCACCCATTTTACTTTTTGGTTGGTTTAAAGGGGTCATCTCTTACTTCCGTTTTCCCACCCCCCCCCCCCCTTTTAAAAATTCTTTTGGGGGGAGTTTTAAAAAATTTTTTAATTTTCCCCAAACCCCCAAATTTTTTTTGGGGTTTAAAAAAAATTTTTTTCTTTTCCCCCTTTTTTTTTGGGGTTTTTTTTTTTTTTAAATTTTTTTTGGGGGGTTTTTTTTTTTTTTCCCCCCCCCCTTTTTTTCCCCCCTTTTGGTTTTTTTTTCCCCCCCTTTTTTTTTTTTAATTTTTTTTGGGGGGGGGGGGTTTTTTTAAAAATTTGTTGGGTTTTTTGGGGGGGAAAAAATTTTTTTTTGGATTTTTGGATTTTTTTTCCCTTTTTTTTTTTAAAAGGTTTTTTTTTGGGGGTTTTTTTTTTTATTTTTTTTAAAAAGGGGGGCCCCTTTTTTGGGGGGGTTTGGGTTTTTTGGGGGTTTTTTGGGGGTTTTTTAAAAGGGAAAAATTTTTTTTTTTTGGGGGGTTTTGGGGGGGTTTTTTTGGGGGGGGTTTTTTTGGGGTTTTTGGGGGGAAATTTTTTTGGGGGGGGGGGGTTTTTTTTTTTTTTTTTGGGGGGTTTTTTTTTTTTTTTTGGGGTTTTTTTTTTTTTTTTTTTTGGTTTTTTTTTTTTTGGGGGTTTTTGGGGTTTTTTTTTTTTTTTGGGGGGGTTTTTTTTTTGGGGTTTTTTTTTTGGGGGTTTTTTTTTTTTTTTTTTTGGTTTTTTGGGGGTTTTTTTTTTTTTTTTTTTTTAGTTTTGGGTTTTTGTTTTGGGGTTTGGTTTTTTTTTTTTTAATTTTTTTTTTGGGGGGGGGTTTTTTTTTTTAAAAATTTTTTTTTTTTTTAAAATTTTTTTTTTTTTTTTTCCTTTTTGTTTTTTTTTTGGGGGGTTTTTTTTTGGGGTTTTTTTTGGGGGGGGGGGTTTTTTTTTTAAAAATTTTTTTTTTTTTTTTTTTTTTCGGTTTTTTTTTTTTGGTTTTTTTGGGGGGGTTTTTTTTTTTTTTTTTTTTTTTGGGGTTTTTTTTTTTTTTTTGGGGGGTTTTTTTGGGGGGTTTTTTTTTTTTTTTTTTTTTTTTGGGGGTTTTTTTTTTTTTGGGTTTTTTGGGTTTTGGGGGGTGGTTTTTCCCGGGCCCCCTTTTTTTTTTATTTTTTTTTTTTTTTTTTGGGTTTTTTTTTTTTTTTTAAATTTTTTGGGGTTTTTTGGGGGGGTTTTTTTTTTTTTTTTTTTTTGGCCCCCAAAAAAAAGGGTTTTGTTTTTTTTTTTTTTTTGGGGTTTTTTTCCTTTTTTTTTTTTTTGGGGGTTTTTTTGGGGGTTTTTTGGGGGGGTTTTTTTGTTTTGGGGTTTTTTTTTTGGGGGTTTTTTTGGGATTTAGGGGGGTTTTCTTTGGTTTTTTTAAAAAGGGGGCCGGGGTTTTTTTGGGGGGGGGGGCCCAATTTTGGGGGGGGGTTTTTGGGGGGGGGTAAAAAATTTTTTTTTTAAGGGGGTTTTTTGGGCCCTTTTTTAAAAAACCCCCCCCCCCCGCCCCGGCCCCTTTTTGGGGGGGTTTTGGGGGGGGGATTTTTTTTTTCCCCCTTTTCCGGGCCCTTTTGGGGATTAAACCCGGGGGTTTTTAGGGGGAAAAAAAAACCCCCAAAAATAGGTTTTTAATTTTTAAAAAATTTTTTTTTCCCCCAAAAAAAAAAAATTTTTTTTTTTTCCCCCTTTTTTAAAAAAAAAATGGGTTTTCCCCGGGTTTTTTTTGGGGGAAAAATTTTGGGGCCCATAAAAAACCCCCCCTTTTTTTTTTTTAGGGAAAAAAAAAAAAAAACCCCCCGGTTCCGGTTTTTTTTAAAAAAATTTTTTTGGGGGGTTTTTTTAAAAATTTTTTTTTAAAAAAAAAGGGGGGCCCAAAAAAAAAAAAAAACCCCCCCAAAAAAAAAAAATTTTTTTTAAAAAAAAAATTTTTTTTTTTTTTTTAAAAATTTTTTTCAAAAAAAACCCCCCTTTTTTTTTTAAAATTTTTTAAAAAATTTTTTTTTTATTTTTAAAAAAAAAACCCCCCTTTTTTTTACTTTAAAAAATTTTTTAAAAAATTTTTTTTTCAAGGGGCAACCCCCCCCCCTTTTTTTTTTTTTTTGGGGGGGGGGGGGTTTTGGGGGGAAAAGTTTGGGTTTTAAAAAAAAAAAAACCCCCCAAAAAAAAAAAGGGGGGTTTTTTTTAAAAAAAAAAAAAAAAATTTAAAAAAAAGGGGGGGGGGAAAATTTCCCCCCCCGGGGTTTTTTCCCCCCCGGGGGGGGGTTTTTTCCCCCCCCCCCCCCCCCCCCCCCCCCCCCCCTTTTTTGTTTTTGGGGTTGATTTTTTTAAAAGGGGAAGGCCCCAAAAACCCCCCCAACCCCCCCCAAACCCCCCCCTTTTGGTTTTTTGGGGGGCAAATTTTTTTTTAAAAACCGGGCCCCCCCCTTTTTGGGGGGGGAAAAAAAAGGGGGGTTTTAAAAAAAATTTCCCCAAAAAAAAACCCCCCCCCAAAAAAAAATTTTTTTTAAAAAATTTTTTGGGGGGTTTTTTTGTTTTTTTTTTTTTCCCCCCCCCCAAAAAATTTTTAAAAATTTTTTTTTTTTTGGGGGGGTTTTTTTCCTTAAAGGGGAAAATTTTAAAAAAATTTTTTTTTTTCCCCGGATTTAAAAATTAAAAAAAAAAAAATTCCCGAAACCCAAAAAAATTTTTTTTCCCCCCCCATCCAAATTTTTTTTAAAAAATTTTTTTAAAAAAAAAAATTGGCCCCCCAAATTTAAAAAAAAAAAAAAACCCAAAAAGAAAAAAAAAAAAATCCCCCCTCCCCTTTTTCCCCCCCGGGGGGGCCCCCCCCCCCAAAACAGCTATAACCCACTCCCATCTCCCCGAAGAAAAAAGAAAAAAGAGACAAAAATGTTACTGAGAGGGAAAAATAAGTGAGGAAAAAAAAAAAAGAAATAGAAGAGATCTGATGAACGGACATGAAAGCTCTTGCCAGTCGGCATGCTTTGCCTTGTGTCTCACAGCCCAAGAGACATGTGGCTGAAATCTTAGCACCCCCCCCCCCCCCCCCCCCCCCCCCCTCCCATGATTCAAAGATGGATATTTTTTTACAATTGCCCAAGTCAACATGCATGCAAATACCGTCAACCCTGTATAAACAAAGCATCAATGTGTTCATTACATATCCTGTAATTCACATCACTGGTGAGTTATGAAAACATGCACATACCCAGCACACTTTCCCCGAATATGGAGGGGAAAAAAAAGATATATGAAGAAGAAAAAAAGGATGGACAATGATACATCTGTCAAAATCCCACTTGTGAAAAGGAATGAATGTAGTAGCTAAAGTGTGTGTGTTGTGTGTGTGTGTGTGTGTGTGTGCGCGCGTGTGTGTGTATACACACACACACACACATATATATATATATTATACATATAATGTTGCATGGTTGTGGATTTTGTTTTGGATTTCTTCAAAGATGTCACTTTTATTTTAAGATAATATTTGGCCCAAAAAGCTTTCCTGGCATTTAAAGTCTCAAAACATAAAACAGATATCGTATGCAATCAAAGAAGCTATGATTTTCTGTACATCGATACCCTTTCATCCTAATGCATACCTTCAGTCCACATGTAATAGAATCATGTCTATCTGAGAAAAAAATCAGTTGCCCTCTGGCCATCATTTTGAGCAAGGAAAAAAATGCAGAATCCAGTACAGCCTCTGTAAGTATTCTGGTTATTATATGCCTACAAACTCTGTGTCAGAGTCTTTTTAGTCAGCCTGGACCATGAGGGTCCCATGGTTAAAAAAACCCCAACATGATATCAAACATTTTTTTTTTAAATCAATGCTCATGTTGGCAAAGCAAGCCAGACACTGGGGATGCTTCAAAAAGAGTGTGAAACCATCACAACTTGTGTCTGTCAATGAAGATGAAAGTGTTCAACGCAGTGATCCTCCCCTTACTTCTCTATGAATATGAGTCTTCGACACTGTTCTGCAGATGAAATGATTTTGAAAACTTTTACATATGAGCACTTTCTTCAATTTTTGGAATACTGAGGCAGATCATATTAACAACCTGTAAGTCCTAGACCATGCCAACTCCATAAGCACTGAATGTAGACTGTTGTCGAGGCCCAACATCGATGGGCAGGCAGGGCAGGGAAGGGCATGTCATCCACACAGGGGAGCACCACATGCCTGGACTCCTGCTGTATGGCCTGCCTGGTCTGCCTGTGGCATCAGACATCAAAGCTGACCAGCACAGAGACAGTGCAAAGACTCGGTAAAAGCTAACCTTCACTGATGCCACATCACACTGAAGGAGCTGGAGGAGTTGGCTTTGGATAGTTTGTACATTCATCTCCTGTCAAGTTATAGATCTGTAGAAACCTTCTCTACCTCACACTGCTTTAACCACTGACCTTGTACAAACGATGAGGAAAGAGAGAGGACTGGGGGGAAGGGGGTTGGGGCAACACTAGAGACAGTACAAAGAGCTATGATCAGAGCAGTAACTAAACAACAACTGTACAATAATTTAACGGTACACAGCATAATCAGAAATAACAGGCTGTATCTGTGAACTACAGTGATAAAATAAAAAATGCATTCTGTAACTGAAATATGTTGAAGAAAGAACATGATGCCTCTAAACTACCACTTCTCAATGAACTCGACAGTGCAGGAAATGAAGCTTAAATGTGTCGCACTTTGCAAAGCACCATGAATCGCTCAAAGTAAACCACATGTTAACGGAGTCTGGAGCTAGGCCTGCTAGCTGGAAAACATTTTGATTAAAAAACAAAAATAAAAACAAAACAACCCCCCTCCTTCTGAAAAGAATAAAATTTAGTAGTTCTGATAGAAAATGTCAACTAAAGGGTTATTCATACCACAAAACTAAAAACAGAAATGTTCTGCTTCAAACTTTAATAAAAGGAGTTTGAAGCCTTTTCTCTCTGAACCCTACCCCCCCCCCCCCTGCTTTTTTTTTTTCAAACTTGAAGGAAAACCCCAGACTGTTTCAGAAACATCAAAATACCATAATCACAATGCTCTGTACACAAAAACACATACTGATATGTAATTTCATGCTGCCAAAGGCATTACACATATTTCTTCAGAGTTTCCAAAAGAAGTGGTTGCTACCACAGCCTTGCTCAGGCCTTTTTTCACATCCCTTCTTCCGTGTAAAACCTCCTTTTCATAATTATGAACAACAATACATCAACCTCTTTTGTCCACATGAACAACAATACATTATGCTCCTAGTTCTCAGATTAAATATCCAGTACAGTTTATGTGTATGACACAGGTTACTTACTATACACAAGTGCACAATATAAATCCCTTAATATGAAACAATGTATAATAAACCTTTCACAGGTGAAAAGGAATGAATGTTATATAGTCATCTGGAGTACCTGGGGTGTAACCAATTAGTACATGAACAGCAAGGTGAAATGAAAATGCAAAACATTGGCTGCAAAAATTGAACTGCTTACAGGTAACAGGAAAATCCACTATTATGAAACATTTCTTTATGTAAACATTCAGAGTAATGTAAATTTAACTTTATTCAAGTCATTCAAACTGTTCAAAACACACACACACCCAGAGCTAGTGTACTGATAACAAATGAACAAATACAGATGCTGTAACAATTAGCTATTTGCAGTTAAAGTTGGCAATGATTTGAACAAAATAAAGGGCAGTATCTGGCATGTCTGTTTCTGAAAGTTCTGTCAGTTTTGCAGTGATCACTTCTGAATGGATGGTCTGCTTTATTTTCAGTCACCACAACATCATATTGAAATATGGATAAAAATCAAATTTATTCCCTCCCTTCCCTTATCTTCTTTTTTTGTTGTTGAAATATATAAACTTCTCCCTCCAATCACATTCAGAAGCCATCATTTCACAATATAAACTAAGTTATCCCTTGTTTATAAAAAAAAATCTCATGCCTGTGTCTGATATGGCCCCCTCCCCTTTAAAAAATCAAGCACTTCATGAAAGATCTAAAAAAAGAAACCCTGCGGAAAACTCACAGATATTTGTAACAAGACTATATAAGTCTGAAATGTATGAAATATTTGCGTTCCAAGTAATCAGCAGCTGATTAAAATGCAATACCATTCATTCATCCAACCAGTCACACAATGACACATTGTATGTACCACATGAAAGACAGGTGGCTGTATCATAAGCAAAAGGAAAATCAGCATTATGTCTAAATTAACATATAAACCACCATTATGTCTAAAAATCGAAGAACACAGTTATTGCACACTTCACTACAGTCACACTTACGGGTTTACCACTCAGTCATAGACCCACAACGTGGAAAACAAATTGGAATGGTTTGAATCCAAAGTCACACTTGGTTATGACAATGACATATTTTCAGGATTATCATTCATGTATATATCTATACTTCATAAGGAAATCATCACACAACAATGACTCCATCAACCCACAAGTGTATCCTATCCTCTCTCAATGTTTCTGCTTCTAATGATGTCTCTCACATAAATCAAAGTTCACGTAAGACTCCTTCATTGTACTTACTTAAAAAGTTAGTTCAACAAGTAAGTTCATCTGCTAACTTGATTTCCATAATTTGTGTTGAGAAAAGCCAGAATGATACTGAGGAGGGGAAAAAAGAAGAAAAGAAGATGAGATACAATTTGATGTAGAAGAGCACACAGATTTTTCACAGATGCCCCAAAGAGCTGCTACTTTCAGGCATGAAGCAAAGGCATTTGGACTAACTTCATTTCAAGGAAAATGATTGTGTACAATCTTTCGTAAATCTATCAACAGTACACATCATATATCAACTTAGAGAACAATGTAATTCAAATACAACTGTCTTTTTTCTTTTTTTTTTTAAGGATTTTCTTCATTTCAGGCAAAATTTTTTGGGGTTAAAAAACAAAACAAAACTGTACTTCATTGCAAATATTCAATTAAAATGATGAAAAAAAGAGAGGGGTAGGGAAGTGGGTGGCAGAATAAAAAAGAAGAGAAAACAGATGTTAAAATGATTCATGACCATTTTTTTCCCTGAGAAGTTATATGGGGCAGTAAGTTGGAATGTTTTTTTCATTTCATGACCATACACCCTTTCGATAAGAAAAACAGACAAAAAAGCCTTTCACATTGTTTACACAGGTTTTACCCCCGGTTATATTCATTAGTGAACATGGTTTCTTCTCCATTTATCAAACAATTCATTAAATGTGCACTAAAGATATTTTTGAATACCCCTTTCAAAATGTTTTTTTACACAAATGCCAAAAGGTTATTATTCTTATTATTGTATTCATGTAGGAGAGAGAGAGAGGAGAGAGGAGGGGAGAGAGAGAGAGAAGAGAGAGAGAGAGAGGAGGAGGGGCGAGAGAGAGAGAGAGAAGGGGAGAGCTCGAAAGAAAAAAGAGAAAAAAAGATAAAATGAGGATATTGTACAACCATTGACAATTAAAACATTCCTAAAGCTTGATTCAAAATCAAATTGAATGTACAATGTAAATACAAAAAAAAAGCCTTGTTGAAATCAACATTCTCAAAAATTGTAAGCTGCAATCCATCAAAACAGTTTGGAAACAAAATAAAATTTATAAATTTGAGAAATGCAAACTTGTTCCCTAAAATATCTATTAATTATGTCACCGTTTATTTTAGAATTTTATTCAAACGATTGAAAAAAAAAATTTATGAATGATTAGGGCGGGGAAAACGTTGATAAGTAAATGTGTTTGAAAATACACGTCAGTGGTAGAAATCACGCTTCCATAAATTTTCATGAAAACATCTTAAGGGTCATTCGGTGTCACTGAACAAATTTTGACATAAGTTTCCCACTAAAAAAATACTTTCCCAAAAAACAAGGACAATTTATAATTATGATCCGAAAAGAAAAAAGGAAAATTCACACTTAAAACTTAAATATTAAAAAAAAAAAGCAGTGCGGGATAGAATTTTTAAAACAAACAGCAAAAAAAAAAAGGTTGAATGAAAAAGGGGGGGGGGGGGGTGGGGGGATTGAAGACCCAAATGAAAATCTGAGGCAATTTTGTTTGTTCCCCAAAGAGGAATGAGCGTTTTTATTTTTTTTGCATACATCATTTTGGGGTGTAAAAAAACCCTACTAACTGAAACTGCCCCCCGTTTGGCCTTCTGCAGATCCCAGGCTGGGACGACTGCCACACGCCCCAAAGGGCCCCTCCCTCCCTACAACTAAAGGCACATTACAGGTACAGTCCCCACCTCTAGTCCCCTGAACCAAAAACTGAACCTGTCCGCAAAAGGGACAGATAAAAAAATGTGAACAAAGCTTTCTTGATTGGCTACATCTATTAGTTTGGATTGTTCTTCGGTTTTCAAAGGCCCGTAAAAAATGGCAATGGACAAAAAATGAACCCCACCCCCAAAAAAAAAGAGTAAAAAAAAAAAAAAAAAAAAAATAAAACTTTAAAAACTTTTAAAAAAATTAAAAAAAAAAAAAGGGGGGGAAAAAAAAAAAAAAAAAAAAAAAAAAAAAAAAAAAAAAAAAAATTTGGGGGGAAAGAAAAAAAATTTTTTTTAAAATTTTAAAATTTTAAAATTTGGGGATAAAATAATTTTTTAAAAAAAAAAAAAAAAAAGCAAATGGAAAAAACTTATCTTTTTGGAGGTTGCAAAATCTGACCGCAGTGCCCATGGTTAGGCAGTCTTGAAAAAACTAGTTTTTGGGGAAATGAAAAGTAAGTAAAATAATTGTATTCTCTTGCTGCAGTGGGCTGTTTAAAAAGGGTTTTTATATTCACCATCCCCCTTCTCAACTCCTCAGAAAACCCAACGCTTATAATAAAAATTTCGAACAGTTTATACCCAAAGCATTGTCTTCACTCAGGGGGAAAAAGGGGGGGGGGTCAGCTTCATTTATTCAACGAACAAGCAATCATGAATCACTGTATGCACGCACACAATACATGTGTACACACAAAAACAACACTTTATGTACACACACACAACATATACATGCGCACACCATGTCTTCTTGAAATTAAATAATTTTTTTTTCCCCAAAGTCCGCATGCAGCTACCTTGGTGGTGGGCACAAAAAATCACATACGCAAAATCTCACCACGGCTGATCCTCACGCTCCAACTGAGGAAACGGGGAAAAAAAACTATAATTAATGCTTTAACATTTATGAACTTTGCATGCATTCAAAAAAGAGGCACTGGATGTGACTGCCTTTCATACCTTTAACTTTTTTTGCTAGTTACATCAACTATGAAAGCAGCCATTGCGTACCAAAGTTGCTTGCTTTCTCTCTCTGCCTCTTTTACAATTTTCCTCATGTGTATTTACTTTCTTTCACAAAGTCTCCCTCACTCCCGGGGATATCTTCCCTGTTCCCAATTTTGAAAAAATCACTTTTCCTCTTCTTCCACATGAAAAGCAAGTGTTTTTGTGTGTCTTCTGCCCACATGAACGAACTTTTCAAGCAACACTTGATTCAGAAATTCCAAAAACCACAACCCTTTTTTTACATATAACCTGCTTAAAGAAACCAACATCTTTCATGGCTGGACTGATATTTCCCCTGAATTTCAAATTAAAAAACCAAACACCAACACTTAACGTGAAAGAAACTGTTAAATAATCAATTACATTTGAGAATTCCCCTTGGCCTTTAAAGAAGCAACACTAAAACTGTTACTTAAAAGACATTGTTCTTTCACACATGTATCCCCTACACAAATTTGGAAAATGAAAATGTAAATGGGGCCCAATGGTTGTAAGTTTTATTCTAAATCCTTCAAAACATGATCACCAGATAAACATGAAACAGAAAATAATCTCACACTGAGCCTAAAGCAGAATTTAACTACTTTTAGGTACGGGCTTTATCACGATTCTTTCAGTTCAAATCAAGGATTGAAACACAGCAGGCAATGTACATGAAATGTTTTAATCTGATTGGTTGTGTTCCTAAAATAGTTTTCCTGTTCGTAAAGACATCTGTATGCTCCCCAATGCATAGCACGCATACCTGAAACCCCGGGCTTTTTAAAACTTTTTATAATCACTGTAAGTTAGCAACAAGATTCCTGCTTATCATTTTATATATATAAAACAGCAATCCTGGGACTGTGAAATGTGATATGGGATATATGATAAAAAAAAAAACCTTGCTCATTTTAAGTTGAAAAGGCAAAAAAAAGTAAACAGCCCGTCTCTGCTACCTAAAAAAAAAAATTCATCTTTGACATTTTTTGTTATTCTAAAACAGCTAATAAAATATGTTGTATATCCTTTCTGACAAGTGAGATTACTCACATGCATATCACTGATAAAAATAGAAACATTTGCTCTAATGAAATAAAAATAAAATCCCAAAACTTGGCATTTCATTCTGTTTCATTTTTTCAGAACACACACACACACATAACTAACACAAGTCCTCTCAATTTCGAGTGTTTTGCAAGACAAGCAAAAAAGGTAAAAGCTTTAATTATTAACCCGCAATTTAAAATACACAAAAATTTTGAAAAGATATTTTTAGACAAACCTTCCGATGAACCGTAAACAGCACTTTCTCTGTTTTATTTTTTTAAAAGGGGATTTGTATCAAGTTTCCTTGTGAAGAAAAAGTCCCAAGAAAAACAAGTGAATGGTGAAGTGTTCAGCGTTTGCACGTTCAACAAAAACCGATAGTTTCTATGAGGGTTTTTGCTTCATCGATTTATTTTTCCCCAAAGAAAACCAAAAACAAAGTTTTTTGGGTCCCCAGCAGAGTGCCCGCCAGCCTGGGGAAATTTTAAGGAAAAGACTGGTTTCTTGGGTGGGGGTTGGCTGTGGGGCTAGTCGGCAAATATGCCTGTCCCTTGCATAGTTCCCCTTCTAGCATTGAAAAAGCATACAACAAATTTTATTTGGTTTCTTGAAGAAATTTTTGCATTCATTCAATAAATTTCTCCTGAAAGGTGACTATGCCTGTCCCTTGACAGTTCCCTTCTAGAACTGAAATCCAGTACAATTTTTGTTTTGGGCTTGATGAAAGAAAAATTTGTTTCATCATAAATTCTCCTGAATACCCGATCAAATTTTAGTTTGGTACTTGATGAAGAAACGTTTTTATCACTCAAAAAAAAATTATCCCCAAATCCCCGTCACAATTTTAGTTTGGTACTTGATGACAGCAATATTATTTTATATATTAAAAAAATTTTATACTTTTTTTTTTTTTTTTAAAAGGAGAAAGAGTTTAGAAATTCTTTTAGCTTGGGGGGCTTGATGACAGGTATTTTTTTTTATCAAAACATTTTTTTTGAAATACCAGACAACAAGTTTTCTTAGTACTGAAAAGTTTCATTTAATTCTCCCCTCTTCTTCATGTACACACTCAAGACATTAATCAAAAAAAGGAAAAAGGGAAAAAACAGTTGGAGGTACTCTGAACAGACCAGGGAACTGAGAAGAAATGGTAAAGTTTTATTTTCGGCAAAGTTGAAGTAAAGCTAAAAGATAAAGAGAAGAGCATCATCTCTGATTTTACGACACAGCTTCAGAAAGTTGATTCTGGTCTCAGTTTACTTCATGAATTTTACGGGATTGTTCCTTTAACTGACAAATTGCACATTTGAAACAATGGCATGTTTTTTATTTATTTTATTTTATTTTTTACTTGCTTTTATTTTTCTGCTAAAAGCACACATAGCACTAGTACATTCTACCTAGCTCTTTGACAAAACTGTTTGACTGGTTTTTACGTTTTTTGCTTTGCTTTATTTTAATGATAATGGGATATCAGAGAAAAACTAAAACAGGAAAAAAGTCACTACAATAGTCTTTGATCACAGCAATTAACCAAATCCCTTAAAGGTTAGAAAAATGCCAAATGTATGTGTGAAATCAGCATCAGTTTCTGCAAGATAATGACTTGTACTTCTGAAAAGAATGCAGCTACATTTTGTGCAAAATTTCAACTTTAATACTTGATAGATGAATACATTGGTACTAAGGCAATGTTGTCTTGTATGCACTTAATGCCACTTTGAATTTTGTAACTGAAGCATTCTGGATTCTTGACCTCAAATGAAAATTCATTCAGTTCTAGAACTTTTATCAACAAGAAACAAGAGCACGCAAACCCAAGTATGTTACATAAAGAAAAAAAAAAACCTTCCATCGGAACACGTAGCATTAAAAAAACCCCCAAAACCCCTCTTTCCTATAACAGAAATTTTGTTAAATGTACATCGAACACTAGACAGAAACCCACTGAAAAAACCCAAACAGCCGGGGGGGGGGGGGGGGGGCCCCCCTTCAGCATCGGAAGTGTCGGGGAATGGGGGGAGCACTGCCCCGTAAAGGGAGGGAGGCCACGGGAGGTACGTTAAAAAGCTGTGCGACAACACTCCCCCTTCATGATAAACGGCACACTACCAACCAGCGATCTAATAATCCCATTTGGGGAAAGTCCCATTTTCCCCCGGTTAGTAGGATACCGGGGTGCTGAAAAGGGGGCCTTGGTTTCCCCCAGTCCACCCATTTATACAGGATTTCTCACCCGGCGAGGGTACTCCCCGGGCGGGGGGGTAGGGCTTACGTAGGGGGTGGTTTAGCCCTGTTGACGCGCCCCCTTTTAGTTGGGGTACCGGCAGCATCCGGGTCTTTCCTTTGGTGCCCCTGTTTGCCAAAGCCCCCTGCCCTTTTCCGCGGCGGGGAGGGGTGCCAGATTTCTGTGGCGTGCGGGGGAGAAAAAGGGCAATGAGAAAATTTTCTACGGAAAAAACAAAAACCATAGATATCTTTTGATAGATTCCCCTGAAAATTAACCCTTGAAAGCATCCAGTAAAAAAAACTACTAAAAGGCCCCCAATAAAAAAGACCTTTAAGACGTTAATGAAATCATCCAGTAAGACTTTTTTGAAAATTGCCAAAAAAAGCATTCAATGACGTTCACCCATGAAAGGTACCAAGGAAAATTTTCGTGTGAAAAAACCCCAAAAAAAATTTACCCTCAACCCCAAAACCCTTCTAAACATTTTTTCCAAAATTTATTTTATTTTGGTCTTTTAAATATGGGGGGGCCCACAATCCAAAAACCCACAAGAAAACCCCATTCCCCCCCATCCATTGCAAATTGATCATTTCTGCAATTTTTTGATTCCAAAAATGAAAAAAAAAACACATCCCCCCAAAAAAATTGTTTAAGGGGGGGGAAGAAAGGGGTTTTAAAATTTTTAAAACCCCCCCCCCCCCCCCCCAAAATTTCACCAAAACTTGGTTAATTTATAAAAAAAACGGGGGAAACCCCCACCAAATTTTAGGCAATTTTTTGTTAATAACATCTTAGCACCCCAACCCCTTGTTTAAAAAAAACCCCCCAATAAAATTGGGAAATTTAATACCAACATGGAAAATTTTATTTTTAAAAATTTTTTAAAATGGTCGTCTTTCCAAAAAACAATAAATTAATTTTTTGGCAGGTCTAAAACACCAGTGGAAAGCACCACACCCACTGAAATGAAGGCAATTACGGTCAGTTTGAAACAGGAACAAATTTGGACACTTTGCAACACAAGACTACTTTTTCTGAAAAAAACCATTATGATGATGCTATCATGTTGTTTCAAAAGGCCAATGTTAATGTCCTGACATGATATAATTTGTGCCCCCTTCTCTCTAAAGATACATACATGATCATGTCTGAGCCACATGAGTGAATACAGTTAAGTATGGATTTTGTTTGGCAGACAGACAGGCTGAGGGTTGTTGATCATTATTATGAAAACCCCAAAGAAAAATGATACATAAAGTAGCTCGAAAAAAAAATTTACTAATAATAATCTTTCGCATGACGCAAAAATTTTATATTAACAATCATCTAACACATGCAAGTCATATCAAAACTACCTTTAATTCTACGATCATTTTATTCTGCCTATCAGCAGCACAGTTTTCATAAGAAATTGAAGAAAATGGATGATTTTAAACATCTAAAACAATATGAATGTGCACACACATACAAACAAGAATTTCTCCATTTGAGATAATAAGTATTTGTAATAATAGGTATTTGCATACACTCACACACTCAGTTACTGCAATGATAAAGTGCCCACACCCACCTCCTCCCCAACCACAACACACACACACAAGTACAAAATTGTATACACACACAAATGCTATGGGAGCAACCCCAAAACACCAAAGTAATAAAACAGTCAAACATAAGAAGCAACCAAACTGCCCACTATCTCTTCCTATCCAGCAGCATACAACCATAACCAGAGAAAAAGGGGCCATCTATTTGCCAAAAAACAACAACACTCTGCTATAAAATTACTACGGGACAAATTGAGAAAAAAAACAATGAGTAGAATACTGTTTTCAGTTAAAGATATAACAGCAACAGAAGACACCTTTTTTTTTTAGGCAGGGAAAAATTGGAAACTGGGGGATGTTTGGTATTCTCATCACAGGACAGAAAAAAAGATGAGAAAAAAGTCATGAAGCGGATGAGAAAAAATAAAGAAGAAAAAAATATTTATAAAAAAATAATTTCAGTTGTCTTTATCTACTCATATCTCGTTTGTGTGCAATGGTTGAAAAACGTTGTTTTAAAGGAATAACTAATATTGAAAATAATGGAATGCTAGTAATATGTAATCACACTTGCATGCCAGGTAGAATTTTGACATAAGAGGATGACTACTATTCTAAATAATGAAATTGTGGTACTTTGTCATCTGGTTGCACTTTAAATTCTCTTTTCAAGATGACCCTTTACTTTATTTCTTGGCTTTTGTCCATTCTGGACAGAGCAATCAACTTTTTTTTAATTTGCACTTTACCTGGAACGTCTGGTTATAACTTGCCAAACCATGTGTAGGCATGTAGCGCTCTATAAATTCCATGTATTATTATTTATTATGTACTTTACATACGTGTGTGTGTGTGCTTTTCCAGTCATTTCATTCAAGCAAGAATATACAGAGTTTACCAAACCCAGAAACCCCAATTTGCCTGAAACTCTCCCCCTTTTTTTTTCCCAAACAAAACAAAGGGGTTTGAAATAAGTGGTTTCCCGAAGAAAAAAAAAGGGGGTTCCCCTTTACTCTAAAAATTTTCCTCACACACTTGCTTTGGCACACTTCACAAAACTAAAATTGCCATGAGGACAGAGGGGTTATTTTACAATATACCCGGCATGTTGAATCAGGGAAAGAGAGAGAGGAAAAAAGGGTTTTTTAAAAAAAAAAGGGGTTTTTTTGGGGGTTTCATTTGAGAGAAAAGGGAAAATTTTAAAAAGGGGTTCCCTTTAAAACAGATTTTTACTTCACAGGAAAGCAGCACAGGCCCATATGCTTAAAAAGACTATCCCTTTTTTTTAAAATAGTTTGGCCCACTTTCCATTTTAAATTGAAACCAATCAGTTTCCAATTATCTTTTTTGGCATTTTTTTTAAATGAGCCACAGATCTTCTCAAAAAACAAAACCAAACTTCCACAATAAAAAAACAAAAAAACAAACAAATCATTTTTCAAGTCTTACTTTCCACTTCTGTTTTTTTACAGTTAAAATCTCTAATATGTTTTTCCCCTTTTGGTTAAAGGGAATAAAATTTGATGCACATTTTGTTGTAACCCATAAAAAACCATAAATTAACTTTGGAAGCAAGCTCTTTCCCTCTACAAAAAGAAAACCCTTTAAAAAAAAACTTTTTTTCTGGTAGCCCAAAAATTAGAGGGGAAACAGAAATAAAGGAGGAAAAAAAAAATGTTCCACTAGAAATAAACAATGTTTAACCCGGGAACAAAAAATGCAGATCCCCAAAAAAGGAAAAAAGGAAAGAATAAAAATTTAAAAGAAAGGGATTACTGGGGGATGGGGGGGGGGGGGGGGGGGGGGGGGGGGGGGGGGGGGGGGGGGGGGGAAATTAAATTGCCACACAAAATAATAATTAACAAACACTGAAAAGTAAAAAGCAGAAAATTTCCAAGAAAATTAAAATAGGACTGAAATTAGGACCCCCCCCCCCCCAAACAACACAGACAAAATCTGTTGCTGCCCCCCAAAGTTCCAGCTAAAGGGAAGGGAAAATTTTCTTTTGGGCAAAAAAGGTTTACTCGGGGGAGAAAAAATTTTTGCCCCCTAAAATTGATTTTTGGAAAGAAAAAAAAGACGGAATATTTGCTGTCAACATAATGTAATTTCACTTCATACACTGACGGGGATAGCAACCACACTGAGCAATTCTTTTTAAAAAGAAAATCTCAGGGAAGTAGACCATTACCATCTATCGTTTGCTTTATGGCTTTAGATAAGTTAAATTTCTTTTTTTCCAGATTTTTTTTTCCAGTCACAATTTTTAAAACACACCCCAAAAAACACATTTTGATTCCTTAGTAACACACCTTTGATTTGAAAAAAAAATTTTAAAAAAATAAATCAGACCTTACTTTTCTCTCTTTTCATCTCAGTAAAAAAATTAAAGAGCAAGGTTCCTAAAACGCAGGTCCATCCCCTAAAAGTTATCTCTAAAAATGCAGGTGTACATTATGAGAAGCCAAAACTGAAAGTTTTGGGTGAGAAAAATTTAAAGGAATCGACTGTTCGCAATGCTTCCAAAGGCAAAGTAATTATGCATCTTTTGAGCACTACTTCTATCTTTCAAACCTTTTTGCAATGTCTCTGTGCACAAACTGTTGTGATATTTTGCACACAGCAGTTTATCTGTTTTAATCAGCTTCTGAAGCCAAAATCACTGTTGTAATACTTCTCACCTGCCATCTCTTCAAAATAAATTAACCTCTTAACTGCCCCAGTGCAAGTGCACCCTATATGCCGGGGAATAAAATTTGTATGTACCACTTGCTATTTTCATATCCCTCTTACCCCAGAAATTACTACATGAATATCCTGATAGTCTACCCAATGACAGTATATATATCAGAAAATTACTTCGAGGCAAGCTCAAAATTAGTTAGCATGAGTTTCAATGCGAAAATATAATAAATGTAAAAAATCGGCAAAAAAATACACTTTCCTCATCACCATTTTTTATTCTGAGTACCCCCCCATCTCAATAAGGGCAAACATAAGTCCAGGCCAAATCTCATTCTTTTTTTTTTTAAATGCACGATCTCCTGAATAAAAACAACGATCGTTTTCAACATTGTCAGGTAAATCTAAGTTTTATTTGCCATTTTTTTTTCCGCTGTGTAAAGTATTGATACCTTCAACAAAAGTGTCAGCCTTTTTGAACAAGAATTTCCTAAGGTTTCATGCAAAAAAAACACAAAATACGAGCTAAAAAGCGATAAATTTTTGCCACAATTTTTGCAGCTAGATGTTCCCAAGCAACAAGATTGACCTCCACAAATTTTTGAAGTTCTTTTCCCTTTAACTGTAGTAAAGGGAAGCGGGCTTGTTTCTTCGGTTGACACCCCGGGAAAATTTTTCTGGGTTTATAGGCGTATAGGGTGAAACGTTTAGCTCCGGAAAATTTGGGGTAAGGCAGTCTAGTGGTTAACCTGTGCATTCCAAATCACAAGTTCTCATCAAGCTGTATCATTTACTTACAAGTTTCCCACTTGTGTACTTTTGCTGCTTTATTTACATCAGATGGATTGGCGCCAACGGCTTGAACTGCGTGCTTTATTTTAGGACGAGCATCACCTTTCTTGGTTTACTTGTTCACCCCTTCATTAACCCAGACCATCAATTCTTAGGGTAACATGTTCATGCATATTGTCATAAGCTATTGTCACGGTGTTAAATATTGAGAATTTCTTTCCACAGAGAACACATTCATTCACCTTTTCATAAAAAGCAAAACTCTCCAAGCAAAATTTGTGTTGGAAGAGGAAAGACAGGGCATTAATGCTTCTGCAACCAAAACAGAGCTTGCTTATGATGTTTCCATTGCCAAAATGGTTTGCTACTGCAATCCCTTTTTCACCCAGGTGTACATGCTGCCAACACTTCTTTGGTCAAAAACTATGCAGTTGTGATGGTTCCAATAACCAGCAGTGCTTGTTTAGCAATACTCTGTTGCAAAATTAAACTTTCTCACCATACTTCTACTGTCAAAATTAAAACTAACTCGCCATACTTCTGCAAGCAAAATGAGCAACAACTTGTGTAAATTGTTTTCAGCAGCCAAACCACTCTTCTCTGCAAAGCTGCCATAACCAAAGCTGCGTTCCTTTGCCGGGGTTCTATACTCAGTAACATTGTAAAAAAAAATTTTAAAAAAACACCCCCAGCTGAAAACCAGTCTGCTCTGTGGTAAAAAAACCCTAGTCCCTAGTAGGTCCCTACTGACAGAGTGTAGTGCCAGCAGGGTGAGAGTTAAGCAAAGACACAGAGAGAGAGAGAGCAGCCAAGACTAAGGAAGGGCCCCACAGCCGGGATGTCAGGATAAAATGACACAACAACAGATCAACTACAGCTTTGCCAGGGCTTTGCCTGGCACTACACAGCAAGGGAGAAGAAAACAGAAACATAAGCAGTTCCCACACACTACCTACAGGACAACAAACCTGGGTATAACCCTCATGCAAAGAGGAATTGAATGTCCACCATATACTGAAACAAGGAAAACAAACAATTCAATGCCTGAACAATCCCAGCAGTGCATTCATTGCCTAGGGTTCTGTTCCTTGCTTTAGAGAAGATACGACAGTTGCTCAGTTGAGATGCAAATCAACAGGACACTGTCCCTTCCCTGTGAGCAGCACCTTAAATGGATATTGTCTGATATGTATGACACTGCTTCTTCCAATGTAAAGGCATTTTCAATTATCCCTGATGCAGGCCTAACATGCTAAGACAAAAATAATGTCTTGTGGATGGAAATTTAAAATCCTGCGCTTAAAGCTAACTGGAAATAACATCTTGCCCTCAGGCAACTTTGTCTGAAATGACGATCTACCATTGGTGCTTGGGACCAAGCTGTTTGCAGAAACCAAAAGCAGTTTTGGGTTTAAGCTCTGAAAAAGTTTCTAGCACTAGACATAAATCTTTAATCACCTGTGCTAGATAGAATTTTGTATGACTGAATAAGCTGATACAATAAACTAAATGCCTCCATTAATTCTTGTGTATCAATCCTTTTTCTTGTGTTTTGTTCTGGAAACCTGGACACAAATGACTCAAAATGTGGATCCCACAATTGCAAAGTGTTGATGTCTGCAGGAAACCCCTCTCTATGCTACCCAGATTTTGCAAAAATCATGATGACAGCTAAACTTTGGAAAGAAAGAAAAGAGCAAGAAGGGAAAGGGGAAAACAAACGGAGGGAATGTGGTGTTAAAAGAAAAGGCAGGCAAAGTCACTGTTGGCCCACTTCCTGAACTACACTTTGAACCTACCAGTGCAGGTTTCCAAGCCTCAGGTCCTTTAAAAATGTCCATCACATATGCCATCTTGGGCGATAGTATTTCAATTGTTGTACAGATGAAGTTGATTTAAAAAAAAAAAAAAAGAAAGAAAGAGAAAGACGAAGAACAGCTACAGAAGCACACTGGCAAACCAACCACTGCGTCAAGATACTGGCCTCCTTTTCTATGTTATCAGCAGTCTGAACATCTGACATTTTGTGCCAGACACCATGACACTCTCCTTCCCACCCTTCTTTTCCCAACCTTAACTGTGTATTCCTATTTCGTGCTTTTCACTGAACAACACATGGTAACAAACAGGACACAGGGGAAGGACACAGTGACAAACAGTTAAAGGGAGCAAACCTGTTCAGTGGAATGCCGTCTTGCTTTCCTTCCTCATACGGGCTGAAATTTTCCTGCGGGCCCAACGGGTATTGTCAACATTTACACGTGAACAGATCGTCAACACACACGTCAACAACACACATTCCTACATTACTGGGATACTGTCTTGACAATCAGCAAATAAACAGATATCAAAACAGTATCAAAGTCTTGAAAAAAAAAGGGGAAAAAGAGGGCGAATTCTGAAATGTGTTTAATTACAACTTTTAGAAGTGGAAACAGGTATGCTGATGGACGGGAAAAGAATCACTGTCTCACACATGTGAAAATAGCTGGAAATAAAAAAGAAAAAGAAAAGAAAAAAAACATTTGCCGAAACAAAGCATACAGTAAAGCTTTTACTACAGACCACAAAGGTCCAAGAACCTGCACCCAAGGCTTTCAAAAAATACAGTAGAGCAGATACAAAATTAAAAAACCGCATACACACGCAAAATTTTTTAAATGAAAAAAGCGCTTTGATTTGTTGCTTTACCCAAAATTCAGAGCTCTATAAATTCCATACATATCATTATTATTAGTAGGTATTTCTCTTAGCAGGATCCTTCCACTATGTTTCTAAATTTTGCCCACTTGGGAGCTGATTTCAAAGAAGAATGAAAAACAAAAAAAAACTGCAACTGCTGATCTCTACAGAGGTCGAAGGGATTTTCAAAACCTCAAGGAGCACTGGAACCCACGGTCCAAACTCCACACTCTGTCTTCATCTCTTCTGCGGCTGACCCCTAGGAAGCAACTTTTCATTCCCCACAGCCCAGTTAGAAACAGTCAGCGAAAGCAACCTCCACCCCAATTTTGCCACTGTTATGAGTCCCTTCAGTTTCAGTACTGATCTGTCCTTTACTATTTCCAGTTGTTTAAGAGAATACGCTCTGTATGCAAGGCAAGGCAAATGCTTTTATTTCGAGGATAATGAAATAAGCATCTGTGTGCTTTTTTTACATCCACCCCCACACTTGTTTGGATGCTGTAGACATAAAAACTACGTTGAAGACTTCAGAGTTGAGATGGGTATACACAGGGGTGCATATGAGATCCTGACTCTTGACTGAATAATTTGGGAAGGGGGCGGGGGGAGGGGGTGGGAAACTGAGATGCTGTGACAAAAATTGACTTCTGGACATCTGGGTTTTTCAAATGAGATCTTGGATCTGAGGGCTTTTTTTCAGGGATAACCGCATCACCAATTACACATTTTTTGGCGTTGATTTTTGGGACATTCTACACAATTTCATAATACCTTCACTACATATGATTTTGATTGTAGTTCAGCCAACTGCTAGGGGCCATGCAAGATCTAAAAATGAATCTCCATGACAATGGCATCATACATGCACCCATGTCAAAGAAACTTTTTTTTCTTCACAAAAAGAGTCACAAAAAAATTGATACTATTTAATTTTCACCCCTTTCATTTGCGGAGAATAAACAAAAGCCGGGAAAACCTGTAGCTTATTATACCTTGACTAAAAAAATTCAAAAGCAAATACACAAACAAACAAAAACTTAACAAACTCACTGGACTGCTTTAAACAAACGCAAAAACAAACTGATTCCCGTGTTGCTTTTACAACAAACAGCTTAAAAAATCTGTCGGTTTTTTTTTATCCTGCTAAAAAACCACAGTGGGATTTGAAAATTCAAAAAGTGACTCTTTTTGAGAAGGAAAACCCCAAAACCCAATTTAAAATGGACTAAAAGAATCAAATAAAAAGGTAACTCAAAAAAAAAAGAAAAGAAAAAAGGGTTTAAAACCATCCCAATCAGAAAGAAACATAAGGCATTTTTCCCCCCTAAAAAAACCAAAGCAAAAGTCCTGATTATGGTAAATGAAATGATAAAATATCAAAACTGTTAAAACAACCTTCACAATGATGCCATCTTTTGAGTTCACCTCCCCAAAACCCCACACACCCAATTTCCCCAAACTTGCGGCAAACAATAAAACATAACACACCCAAACAAAAACCAAAAAAACACCCAAAAATAACACAAATAACAAACCCACCCACCCCTTATCATCGTAACAAAACCCTAACTGCCGTTCAAAAATAATAAATTCATTCTTTTCTGTAAAACTTATCAAAGCCCTACCCTCACATCAAAACAAAAGCTAATCCAATCCAACAGCCACATCTAAGAAATTTATTTTTGCAATTTTAAAAATTTAAAAAAAAGACAAAAAAAAAAATAAAAACACACACAAAGAAAAGAGGGGAAACTCAGGGGCATCAAATTTCCTTTCCTCATGCCCCGGGGCGGTAAAGGCCCGCCGTTTCACAGCAAGAGAGAGAGGAATGAGAAGAAAGGCACCAGCCGATGCCAAAACCACAGCCATTCTGCACAACCCCCCACGAAATAATTTCTGACCTTAAAAAAAAAAAAAAACCCAAACCTTTCATTTGTCTATTGACAGTACAGCAGTTGGTTGATAAAAAACACTTTCTTCCAAGGCGGGAACCCTAGGTTATTCGTAATGATGTGGGGGTGAAATTCCCTTTCCCCTCATCAGTGATAAAAAGGCAGATCAAATGTTTTTTTTAACCCCCTTTTAAATGTACCCCATGAAATTGGACCGTCCCGATTTCAATGCTATAAGGGGTTACAGGTCGTAATTCTAACAAACATTAATTAGAAATGGGAATATCAGCTCAGAAATACTTTTGGACATGACAGACTCTTGACAAAAAGGTAAAGGGTGTCCAAAACCCTATCGGGTTGTAGGGAGCGAGGCACAGAGACCTCAGCTTCTCTAGGCTCAGCATATGAGGGCGGTGCCCATCCCTCTCCACCGTACTTTCCCTTCCTGACCCAAAGAGGGCAGGTACCCATTTACACGGGGTAAAGGGGGAACTGTACTAAACCCAAAGGTGTGCAAACGGCCCACCCATCCAAGGGTAACCTCCTCCCCTGCTTAACTTGGCGGGGGGAAAAGCGAGTGCTCTGCCCACTGACTATCCCGTCCCCTCTTGACATACATCTTTGATTTACATGATAATCCCATCCCCTTCCATGGGTTTACTTGTTATGTTGTCCATAAAGCTTATATCAATACCCACAAAATATCCCACAACACAAGTAAAAAAACAAAAACCCCCCCAAAATCATTCACATTTATAGTTGTTAAAAACCGATTTCTTAAAATTGACTTTTAGACCCCTGTCGAGTGTTTAAAAGAACTGACATCACCATTAAAAAGATGACTTTTTTTTTAAATGAGCAAGACTCGAGGAAAACAAAAAAACAAGCAAAAACACCAAACTGCCAGGGGTTTCCAAAGCGAAGCACAGGCGCATCTGTACAGGTAGAAGGTCAAAGAGGGTCGACCTTGCCGATTTTTTTTGGTTTCACCTGTTACACAGAAAACATCACTGTAACTTATCTCCTAACTGAAACAAATAACTCCTGACGGAAACATGCAAACTCCGTTTGTAACCCTGATGGTAACATAGCAAAAACTCCGTCGAAACATAGTAATCCTAATGTAACATAGTGTATCCCCTGACTTAAACATTAACCCGACGAAATATAGCAACCCTAACTGTAGCATAGTTGACTGAAACATAGTAACACCTCACATAAAAAAGCAACTTCTAACTGTTACATAGTTAACTGGACTGTTAATCCTGATGAAAACACTGGCCTAACAGTAAAAAATTTTTCTTTACAAGGGTTAAACATCATCATCATTAGCCATTACCCCTTTTGTGTAGGGCAGCAACAAAGCGCTTCCCTCCTCCTATTCGGGGCCCAACCTAGTCACTGATCCCCAAGAGTGCGCATGCCTTCATCTCCTTTCTACAGTTCTTCCCCACGTTGCTTTTGGGTTCTTCCTTTTTTTCTCCTTCCTTCTGGGGCCATGCAATGCTTTTCTTGCAATTGCCTGGGGGTCTCTTCGGAGGATGTCCCCAACCCACTTCCACCGCTTCTGGTTGAGGTTCCCCATGTCTTTTTGCCTGCACCCGTAGTGGGTTTTCTGGGACTTTTTGGGCCCAAAAAGACCCGGAAAATTCTCGCAGGCATATGAGGGGAAAGGGACGAATTTTGGTAAACCCCCTTTCCCGTCATCCTCCAGCACTCAAACCGATAGGCGTAACACAACACAGCTCTGGAAAAGCTTCAGCTTGGTGTTGGTGCTGACTGATTGTCCCCAAAAATTTTGTTCACTCCCAAAACACATCCTGGCTTGGCCAGTCTTTTGGATGTCTTTTTTTGTGCCCCCCTCTGGTTTGAGATGCTCCCAAGGGTTTAATTGTCTGCAGGCGCGGGTCAGTTTCCCCATCATTTTCACGGGCTGGTGTGTTCACTTTGACGACATTTCTCCTTTTTCTTGGTGCTAATACGAACCCCCACTTGCGCCCCAAAGTTTGGATCTGCTGGCTTCCCTGTATGTTGGGTTGGGGGACGCAGGCCAGGTCTCCGCAAAGTAAAGGGTCGTCTAGGGGTTGGGAACAGGCCCCAGCGAATCCCCTGGGGTTCTTCTGTCGTTTTCCTCTCCCCCAAATCGATGGCCAGTTTAAAAAACTGCTGACATCACACATCCTTGTCTTACTCCATCTTGACTCGAAGACAGTTTTTCATGGCCCACAAGCATCTGAAGTTGTCATAAAAACTTTTGATAAGGTGACCGTTTCGAGGGGGGCCCATAGTGCAAAGGGGGATACCCAAAGGCTGCTCTGTGAAGCTGTCAAACCCTTTTTTCGAAGCCACAAAGTTACATACAGTTGTTTTTGCCACTCTGTGCACTGTTTGATGATGTTTCTGAGCTGATATCTGGTCTATACATCCCGTTTTTCCCTAACCCTGCTTGCCCTTTCCCTCAAAGCACGTCCACAGCGTCTGATTTTTTTGATGTGACCCTTGGCCGTATTTTGCTTGGCACAGAAAAAAGGGATTCCCCTCCAGTTGTTGCAGTCCTCGGTTCCTTTTTTGGGGATTTTGACTATCACTCCCTTGGGTCCAGTATCAGGATTTCTCGTTTTTCCATGCACGGAACATGGTTGAGTATGTAGCTGCTATTTCAGAATCCCCTTGAACATTTGGGCCCCAAGGGTTGTCCTGGCCTGGTGACTTGCCGTTCTTGGGGGTCTTGATGGCGCCACTATCTTTCCCTTTTTTGGGGGGGGTGACTCAATTCCAACTTTTGTACTTCGGGGATGCGGCTGTCTCGTCAGGGGGGTGGTCGGTTGAGAATTTCCTGGAAGGTTCAGCCCCTTTTTCTTCTTGCTTTTTCTCTTTTTGTAAAACATTTTCCCCTTTGCCCCCTGATTGGCCCCCCAGCACCTCAAATTTGTTGCATACTTTCTTGGTGATTTTGTAGACTCTCCTTGCCTCCTTGGGCCGCCCCCCTTCTGCTCAGCTGCCAGCTGGTCCATGGCTTTCTCTTGTCAGGCGTGCGAGTCTCTTCACTTTCCTGGGGCCCTTTCCTGAATAACTTTCCTCCCCTTTCAAAACCGTGGAGACTTTACTTGCAGAAGTCTCTTCTTGGTCCTCTCCTTTCTTTGTGGATTGAGGGTTCTTTTTGGATCCAGTCATTGTTGTCTTCTTCTTTTGATGGCCGATTTTTCCTTGCGCTCTCGTGTACGTTTAAAATCTGCTTCCTTATCGTATCTTGCATGCTGTTCTGTCATGTTTGCGGGATGTGGAATCGTTCCTCAGATCGTTGACGAATGCAGACTTTACTTTTGGGTCTCTCAATCCGGGGTACAAATCGCCTTGAGGGGTTGGTCTTGTGTTCTTTTTCAGTTTCATCTGGAGGGCTGTCACCAAAGGGTTTTCGCTCCCGACTCCGCACTTGCTTGGTTCTACAAAAGGAGAGATCGTCTCCACTTACCATTGATCATCAATGGTCATCTGGTTCTTCCCTTCCATTGGGGCGACGCCCAAGCAGTTTTGTATGCCCCCGGTGCGTGAATGGGGCCCTCCTATCACAAAGTTGTTCATGGCGCAGAACCCCAAAATCTCCCCCCGGTTGTCATTTCTTTTTCCCCCACCCCGGGTTTCCCAAGCTCTCTCATAGGGGTTTTGCACTTTCCCTTTTGGCTTTAGGTCCCCATGATGACGAGAGGCGGGGCGGGGCTTTTCTCTTCTCTGTCTGCAGTGGTGGTAAAGCTCTTTGCCCTTGCTGCTTTTGTTGGTTTGGGTGAATAGCACGGGATGATGGTGATGTGATGTGTTTCCTTCGTCTCGCACCTTTAGTCTGCTGTTGATGGCTTCCACTCCATAAGGCACGCTAAAACCCCTTTTTTTGAGGTGATGGCCAACTCCCTCGGGGTGGGTCGTCATCTCCCCCAGAGTAGGGACGGTTTCCGGTGGTTTTCACTCCCCAAAATCCATCCTCTACTCTCGTTTACTCCTGGGGAATGGAGGTTAAATTTTCCCATCTCTAAGTTCCCTGTGCCAGCTTCCCTCTCTACACGTCCTCACGTTCCAATGCCCTTTTCTGATTTTGGGTTTTGGGGGGGTGTTCAGGTCTTCCCTTATCCGCGGGTACTTCCTCCGGCTTTGGCTCAGCATTCAAAAACATTTCCCCTGGCCCGGGGGAGGTCCTTCGCACGAAAAAGATAATATCTTTGTTGCTGTTTTTAAAAAGCTCTTTTTTTAGGGGAAACAGGGTTGTTAGCCCAACCCCCAACCTGGGGGAAAGGGGTTCCACTTTTCGCCTTTAACGCTGCCTGGTTGGAGAGCAGGCCTATTTTGCAATGCTCATTTGTAAGATATCCGGGAGCCCAGGGGGTTACAAGGTTCACGCTTATAAATACCAAAAAAACATACATTACATTACTTTAAAATTAGCAACTCCAAAAAATAACTCCTTACGTAAAAAGCAATTCACACCAAAAAATAGCAAACCCGCCTCAAATAAACAAAATAACCCACCACCCCCGTGGCCATTAAAGAGAAAATCTCTGGGTTTAACCCCCCAAAATTTTGGTTTTTCTCAAACTAATTAAGGAGAATGAGGAGGGGGAGGAGGGGAGGGGGAGGAGGAGAAGGGAGGGAAGAGAGAAGAGGGGGAGGGGGAAAAAGGGGGGGAAGAAGGAGGGGGATAAAGGGAATAAAGCACCCATCTTCGCATGTCCTGTACGATGCCCTCTGCCGATCCATAACTTTTTTGAGATGGCCCACCTCCAAAAACGCACCCGTTAATCCTTACCACACACTGACACATTTAAAAAAGTAACCCCTGACAAACTATGAAATGTTGAAAATTGTTTTAGAGGGTGCATGCGCGAAGCATGAAAGTGTGTGTGGGCGTGTGGTTTAGTGGTTGAGTGTGTGTGTGATGAGTGAGTGGTTGTCTGAGTTGTGTGTGTGGTTTTTGTTTTAGTGGGGTGTAGTTTTGGGGTGTGAGTGGGTCTAGTGGTGGTGTGTGTGGATGAGTGTATGTGTGTGTGGTGGGGTATTTCGTGCAGCAACATGTGCTGTGTAAGAGAGAGTGTGTGTGTGTGTGTGTGTGTGTGTTGGGGCTGAGGGTTTAGGAGTGCTTAATCACCCATTTCCACGTGTCCTGATACCTTAGATCCTGATATGACATAGCTATACTTTAAAAAAAACAAAAAAACAAAGTGATCTTCTTTAAGCCACCTCCGCATTTTTAGTCCTTACGCATCACAGAAAACATCCATAGGGGAACAACAAGAACTTCGAAAAAAAAAAAACAAAAAAAGAACCTTCAGCAAATGACACAAATATCACACATCAAAACTTTCCAAAAAAAAAATTTTCTGTATTCCCTGCAACCTTTTTCCCTTTCTCCAGGGAAAAATAATGCCCCTGGAAAAGGGATTGACCCACTATCCCCCCCCCTCTGGGGCCACGCATAAAAAAGTGCCCTCGTGGGTGGTTGGTTTCTTGTTCAGAATCAGACAAGATTCGTAACGACAGCATTCACAGTGGTTTTGTGGTTTACTCACGTTTTCCACCAGTGTATCCTTCTGACTGTTGAAACGATCCTCTGCTCTTTGTAGCCCATCCACCAAGGCATTTGTGGAATCATTGAGCTGAAACACACAAGCAACATGTTGTCACATGAACTCTCTCTCTACTTTCAAACACACACTCACACACGCAAACCAACAGGAAAAATGTACACAAACACACACATCGCCGCATGCAAGTACATAAAACAACACAAACACATACAAAACACACACACACACACACAAACAAACACCTGCACATTGTCCATTCAATACAAAACCCAAAAATTTTGGTCAATCTTCCCGAATTCTTTAATTTGAATTTAAATCTTTGATCAAAATAGTAAGTCCCGAAGTGCTTTAAATATTTTTCACAAACTGAAGTGCTTTGCAAATTTTGCCAAACTGTAAGGGCTTTGCAATATTTTGTAAGCGCTTTGCAATATTTTTTTAAAAAATTTGGGAAAAAAACTGTAAGGGCTTTTGCAATATTTTGCTAAATTTTTGCACAAAATTTAAAGGGGTTTGCAATATTTGCATAAACTGTAAAATGCTTTGATATTCCATAAATTGTGGCTTTGCAAAAATTTTGCACAAACTGAAACTGCTTTGCAGTTTTGCACAAAAGGTAGCTGTTTGTTTTTTCACAAACTGTAACTGCTCGGAATATTTTGACAAGCTCAGCTCTCTGAATGTTTTGCCAAACTTGAGCGTTTTGCAATATTTTTCAAAACTTTAGCTGTATGGGGGCATTTTGCACAGACTGTATTATAGGGAATTAACCAATTTTGACAGGACATTTTTTAAATGGGAGGCACTGATTTTGTGGTGACATGCTCTCTCCAGGGTGAGTTGCCCAAATTTCTTGCAGAAGAATCTGCCGTGACTGAAACTGGTACATAATACAATACAGTTCAATACAATGCAATACAATACGATGCAATACAGTACAATACAATACATTATAATACAATATCTCCTTGAGACTGACTTTTAAAAATGAGTTTCCATCAGGCATGAATTCCATGTACCACCCATGCTTTACTTGCTTGTGGTGGAAAGGAAAATTTCCTGGTCTTTTTTCCCAAAAAACCCACAGACCTGGGGAGATTTTTTTGGGACAAAAGGATGTTTTTTTTTGTCGTTTATATCCCACCATAAAAAACAACACATCACTGGTAAAAAGCCATCAAAAAGATGCTGGTTTTTAAAAACTGTTTTTTCAGTGCTACCATTTTTTCCTGTCTTGGTAATATTACCTTTGTGAAAAGACGGTAAGATGTGATCCATACATTTTTGTTTTTAAAAAACAAACTTCTATTTGATAAAATAAAATTGCAGTAAAAAAATGAAAGAATGAGAACAAGCATAAGGTTATAAAGAGCACTCATTCATTCACTCTCTGACACACACTGAGGGAACTGCAGCATGAAAACTTACCCCAGACTCTGCCTGCTGTTTCACCAAGTTCAGAGATGTTTTCAGGGATTCCTGAAAGCAAGATTGATAATGTGAACAACAGCATAGCAGAATTCTTTTTATCCCCCAGCACGCTTTACTACAGAGGACCTTAAAAAAAAGCACAGCTACAAAAAACTATCAAGAAACAGAAAAAATTTCTGAATGTGGGGTTTCTCTCTCTCTCTCTCTCTCTTCCCCCTCTCTTCCCCTCTCTCTCCTCTACTCTCTCTCTCTTCTCCCTTTTCCGTTTTTAAAATGTTTGTACCAAGTTTTAAATCAAAACACATGGCGTGCAAATGCATGGGGAGTAGTACAAGTTACAAAAAAACAACTTTTCATCCTTTTCTTTAAGAAGTTAATCTAAAAATATAAATTTGTAACAGTTATGCAAAATTTTTAACTAAATTTTTAAAAGGATGATAAATAATCAAATGGGGAAAGATGAGAAACATAAATAATAAATAAAAATAAAATGAGTACTACAAATACTCTGTAATAATAAAAAACTAAAATAGCACTTAACCCTTTTTAAACTTGTTCCCAATTCTAGGGGCTTTACAATATTCAAAATACAAACATACAAAATAAACAAACTGACAAATGGTGCAAGCATGCAAACACACACACACACACACCACCCACAGCACAAAACAAAGACAAAAAGGCAGGGGGAAGCATTCCGACCTTTCCTGTTTGTCTTTCAGAAAGGTTTTTTATCTGAGTAAGCAAAATATGTATCTCTCTCTCATATATAATAATAGATAGACAGTAGATAAAATGATAATAGACAATAGACGTAGAATAGATGATAGATAGGTAATAGAAAAATGAAAACATTTCCACCTCATTTTGTTCAACCTTCTGCGCGAATGTAGACCCTTTTGTGAAAAAGGGAACTGTGTTTTCAGCGACAACAACAGTAGACTGGCAAGAGTTCAATGCCATTAAATATCTTTTCTTTGCAAGTATTCCCTGATCATTAAGTTTTTTGTTCTTTCCCCTTTTGTCTTTCCCTTTTCTTGACCGTAACAACATACATATATTTTTTATTTATTTTTTACTCTTTTATTTTTAAATAATGGGAAAAAGCATCATTTTGTTTTTTACATCCCTCCCTGGTGTATCAGTTTTTTTCAATTTTGTATCCTTTCCCCAAAGCACACAGGCCCCACCCTTCTGAAAAGCAGAAAAAGGGTTTTACGTGGGTTGCGCAAAAGTTCTGGTGTGTTCGCACACGGGACCTCGGTTTATGTCTCATCCAAAGGACTTTTTGGGAGTGAGCGGGCACGAGTTAAATCCAGAGGAAAAATCTCTTTTAATGGGGAAACGAAATCAGGTCCAGTCACAGCGCACAAAGCTAACCCCCGGCTATCCCCCCCCTATACATTAAAATTTTTGTGTTGGTTTTTGTGTGTGTGCACTCACACAGTGAGTGTGTGTGTGTGTTTGTGATGTGGAGTATGTGTAGACATTCCGCACACACACACAATTTATCTACATAAAACATGGACATATATGAACCTTTGGGTCTTTCCCTGGACCAACTAAAATGGGTTGCAAGTTCATCAGTCGGTCTGCAGCAGATGAGGGAAATGTTTGTTGCTGAAGGAACTCCCTGTTGGCAAACACGGCACAATTCGTTGTTGTTTTTGTTGTTCTTGAATTTAACGTTGTTCACATTAAGTGATATCAGACCAAAAAGGCAAACAATTCAGAAAAAAGGGGTTAAAAAAAACGCTAAACATTTAACCCAAAAAAGAAAAAAAAATGAATTTTCCTTGTGAATAACTGTATAACAATTTAAAATCCCAAAAAATAAAAAAAATACACTCAGTATTCCACGCCAAAAGAACCTGGGAAAAAAGGAATTCAAAACATACCATGAGCTTTGTGGTGTGCGTTGGTGTTATTTATTCTTTTTATTTCTTTTTTTTTATTTTTAGGATAAGGAATAAACACTCATGTGTCTTTTTACTGGTGTGTGTGTTTGGGGTGTGTGTGTGTGTTGTGTGTGTGGGGGTGTTTCAAAATTTTTTAACGTCTTTTCACAAATTCTATATTGTGTGTGTGTGTGGTGGTGGTGGTTCTAAGCGTGTGTGGTTTCAAGCATGTTTTGGGGGTGTTCAAAAGCATGTGTGTGAGTGTGTTGCAATCGGCATGTGTTGTGGGGTGTGTGGGGGTCTGTGCATGTTGTGTGTGCAAAATGTGTGTTGTGTGTGTGAAAGAGAGAGAAGAGAGAGAGAAGAAGTGGAGAGGAAGGGGAAAGGGGAAGAAGAGAGAGAGAGAGAGAAGAGGAGAGAGGAGGCACTGAACCAAAGTCTGTGAAATGTGGAATAAAAAAAAGACATCAAGGTAAACAAAAGTATCTTAAAGAAAAAACTTTTAATAAAAAATTTAAAAAGACTAACCACAAACCATTACAGAATGGCAAATAAAGGACAGAGGAAGAAATATTAAAGTGATGATATGAAACAAACAAATTAAATCATGTCAACAAATAAGGTTTTGTGGGAGGAGTGGGGGTGGGGGGATGTGGTTTATGGCCCATTGGGAGAACTATACTGGGGAATGGAACCTGAAGCACTGTACACTCCAGGAGAAAAATCCCCGCTAACAAGAAAATCAGCAGAGACCTGAAGCACTGTACACTCCAGGAGAAAAATCCCCGCCTAACAAGACTCGGGAGAAGAAAAAAAATCCCTGCTAACAAGAATATCAGGGGGGAAAATCCCCACTAACAAGAATGCCAGGAGAAAAAAAAATCCCTGCTATGAAGAAAATCATCAGTGACCTGAAGCACTGTACATTCCATGAGAAAAATCCCCGCTAACAAGAACGTCAGGAGAAAAAAATCCCTGCTATGAAGAAAATCATCAGTGACATGAAGCACTGTACATTCCATGAGAAAAATCCCCGCTAACAAGAACGTCAGGAGAAAAAAAATCCCTGCTATGAAGAAAATCATCAGTGACATGAAGCACTGTACACTCCAGGAGAAAAATCCCCGCTAACAAGAACGTCAGAAGACATCTGTGACCCTAAGTGACTGTCTGGTCAGAAGCCTGTCCTTCACCAGGCTGTAAAGTCCTTTGGATGAGACTATAAACCAAGGCCCCGTGTGCGAACGCATGCAGAACATCTTGCGCACACGTTAAATCCTGTTCCGCTTTTCGAAAGAGTAGGCCATTGTGTGCCGTGGGAACAGATGACAAAATTGACAAAACCGCATACACATGGGGACTGGATGTAAAAAAGCACATGAGTGCTTATTCCATTATCCTTGGGGGAAAAAAAAAGTCATCTGAGCGCTTTGATTTGTTGCTTTACAAGATTCAGCACTATATAAATTCCATACATTATTATTATTATTATTATTGTTATTATTAAATGCACCTGACTTCATCCAGTGTTGGAAGGTAACGGGGTTATGAGCAAGCAAAAGGAAACAATACGTGGACACCCTCAGGTGATGCAAGTCTCCATTCATTTGCATTGCTGGGCAAGAGGGAGGGGGGGGATAGCCTAGTGGTTAGAGCGTTGTGCTTGTGATCTGACAGCCCGGGATCAAGTCACCACCCAGACACCCGTTCAAGGGAATTTATCTCCAGGAATTAATGTCAATACTGACTCCACACCCCTCAAGAGTCCTTCGACGAGACAATAAACCGAGGTCCCATTGTACGTAAAAACATGCAGAACACCTTGCACACACACATTAAAACCCTGTTCCACCTTTCAGAGAGTAGGCCATAGTGTGCCGGTAAGAACGGATGACAAGTTTTTTAAAAAGGCAGGCAAACTGATATTTCGTTTAGATATCATCCTACAGACAGAATGCACCTACCTTAATGCTGGGTTAAAACGGTGGCATACGCAAAATCTCACCATTGGTGCTCCGCAGAGCTCTAGCAAAGAAATGAAGGGGAAAAAAGAAAGAAAAAAAGTTGTATGGCTAGGCTCTATGGTTGAAAAGTAAGCTGTTTTCACTCAGGATTGAAGTAGTTACCGTTTGCTAGCAGCACTCCTCAGTTGTGAAGCCAGGTGGGCAGATCTCCCACAGTCAAGCTTTTGTTCACTCTGTCCACAACACACACACTCAGAGTTATTCTGTGACCAATTATACAGGTTTGCAAATCTCTGCCTTCTCAACATACCACTTCCAAAATCAGTAGGGGAATGAGGGGGGAGAGGATGTGATCAATCCAGACTAGAATCTTTTGGTGACACAAAGGACAACCGACCCCAAATATAGGATCCAAATTCTCAATAAAAAAACAACAACAACAACAGTAGTTTTTGTGTGGGCATGAGCGCAGACTTGAGTAAGCATTTAAGACACAAGTTACGCAGTTATATATCTAGTTGTAATGGGGGGAGGGGGGGGGGGGGGGGGGGGACCCAGTCCTAATTGCCTCCCGTGCAGAAGGAGCCAAAGCACAACGCTGTGTGTAACTAAAATGGGACACACCAGCCAAATGGGCGAGGCGCGGTTTCCTTGGTTGGTATCCTGATTTCTGAAACGTGTACTTCACCGTCATGGTATCTAAAGCAGGTTTCCTTGGTTGGTAGTCCTGATTTCTGTAAACGTGTACTCACCGTCATGGTGATCTAAAGCAGTTTTCCTTGGTTGGTAGTCCTGATTCTGTAAACGTGTACTTCACCGTCATGGGATCTAAAGCAGTTTCCTTGTTGGTAGTCCTGATTTCTGTAACGGTACTTCACCGTCATGGTGACTAAAGCACTTTCTAACACCTTTCTACGCAGGCCACAATCCACACTGTTCTGACCATGCTGAGTAGCTCAAAGAGGATGGGGGGGGGGGGCAGGATAGCCTGGTGGTTAGAGTGATGTATTTGTGATCTGCTGACCCAGGTTCGAATCTCATTGAAGAGGATTCTTCCTCTGGAGTTAACATCAGTGCTGCCTCCACTCTCCCCAAAAGTCCTTTGGATGAGACTATAAACTGAGGTCCCGCGTGCAAATGCACACAGAACATCTTGCGTACACGTTAAAACCCGTTCTGCTTTTCGGAAGACTAGGCCATTATGTGCCAGTGGGAACGGTTGACAAAACTGCATACACACTGGGACTGGATGAAAAAAGCACATAGAGTGCTTATTCCATTATCCTCGAAACAAAAGAATAAAGAAAACAAAATAAATAAATAGGTTTTCAGCAGAGATGGGAGATAATCCATCTCCATTCTGTGGCAGTATTGGCTGAGCACCAATATGTTTGCAAACTTGCTGTTGTGTGGACATTAGACATTTAAAAAAAAATCATGCACATATGAAACGGATCTGAACAAAACATAGCAACAGAATATAATGCAACATTCTGAGTGTACAACACAAAACAAAATAAACTACCCGATTCCTGAAATTGGATGAGTAAAAACATTTTCGACAGCTTTGTCACCCAAAACTGCAGTAACATGATGAAATGTCGGCACATGTCCAAAACTAATCCTATACTGGCTTGCACCACGTGCCAGAACTGAAATAGCAGCTTGAATAAAAAAAAGATGCAAAGGAGGACTCACCTCTGCCTCGTAGTCCTGAAAAGGAATGCTGTCCAGGCCAGATGAGGCAAAATCTCTGATGGACTGCTCCATTTCAGGGGTGAGAATGGTGACATTCGGAATGTTGAAGTTGTCCCGCTTCAATTGTTCAAAGACTGACGAACTGACTGTAAAGAAAAGGAAAAAAAAAGCAAACTAAAATGAATCATTCTGACAATAAAGAAAAAGCAAGAAAAAAAAAGCACAAGAAATGAATCACTCTGACCATAAAGTAAAGAAGCAAAGACATGAATCACTCCGAAAAAAAACCTACAACAAAAGAATATTCTGACTATAAAGAAAAAAAAGTAAAAACCACAAAAATGAAACCATTCTTACTTTAACGAAAAATCTTCCAGTGTCCACATGGCACACTCTGTTTTCTTTCACTCCAGCATATAAAATTACTTAATAACAAATACATACACACACACCAGAACCAGCATACACAAACCGGCACAGGCAACTGACCACCCTTCCACTGTACTTATCCCATAAAAACCTCTAGA
>CM054135.1:102573925-102593729 GCA_028751875.1 Rapana venosa | reverse complement strand
CCCCCCCGGCCCCCCCCCCCCCCCCCCAGCCTTTCAACCCACCAAACTTAAATCAATTAAGTTTTCAGTTTCCTCACCCCAACAAAACAAAGAACAAGAAATTTCAGCCTTTTTTCCACCACAAAAAAAACTTAACATAGAAAAGTTCAGCCTTTCTCACCACAACAAACTTAAGAAATTAAATTAAATGTTCACCCTTTTGGGACCCCAAACTTAAGAAAATCAGTTTAAATGCTTCACCCTTTTGAAAACCACACATACACACAATTTTAAGAAATCAGGTTAATCTTCAGCCTTTCTACACACACAAACTTAAAAACATCAGATTAATTTTTCAGCTTTTTTCTCTCTCCAACACCACACACCCCACCCACACACACACACACACAACACACACACCACACACAACACACACACACACACACAAAACATACACAAACTTAAGAACATCGGTTAAATGTTTTCGGCCTTTCTGACCCCCACACAACAAAAAAACAAAACTTAAAAACATAGATTAATGCTTCAGCTTTTCTAACACCACACCCCCACACACACACACACACCACACACACACACACCCCACAAAACCACACACCCGCACGACACACACACACACACAAAACACACAAATTAAGAACATCAGATTAATGCTTCAGCCTTTCTGACACACACACACAACAAAACTTAAGAACTCAGATTAATCCCTTCAGCCTATCTGACACACACACACAACTTAGAACATCAGATTAATGTCTTCCTTTCTGACACCACAACACAACTTAGAACATCAGATTAATGCTTCAGCCTTTCTGACACCACACACAAACACACACTTAGAACATCAGATTAATGCTTCAGCCTATTCTGACACACACACACAACACTTCAGAACATCAGATTAATGCTTCTTCCTTTCTGACACACACAACACAACACACACACAACACTCACACACACAACACAACTTCAGAACATCAGATTAATGCTTCTTCCTTTCTGACACACACACACACACACACACACACACACACACACACACACACCACACACACACACACACACTTAAGAACATCAGATTATGCTTCAGCCTTTCTGACACACACACAAACACAAACACACACACACACAACTTAAGAACATCAGATTAATGCTTCAGCCTTTCTGACACACACACAACCACACACACACACACACACACACAACTTAAGAACATCAGATTAATGCTTCTTCCTTTCTGACACAACAAACACCACACACACACTTAAAAACATCAGATTAATGCTTCAGCCTTTGTGACACACACAACTTAAGAACATCAGGTTATGCTTCAGCCTTTGTGAACGCACATAACACCACACACACACACATACATACAACTTAAGAACATTAGATTAATGCTTCAGCCTTTCTCTCTCCTCTCTCTCTCTCACACACACACATACACACATACAACTTAAGAACATTAGATTAATGCTTCAGCCTTTCTGACACACACACAACTTAAGAACATCAGATGAATGCTTCAGCCTTTCTGACACACACACAACTTAAGAACATTAGATTAATGCTTCAGCCGTTACGATTTATTGACATACACATCAATGCCAATACCAAAGTTTTACTTATGATATTGATCTCCTTGGAAGCAAAAATAACCAACTACAGAACTTACAAGCATCTCTTAGCAGAAATCCTAGTAACTATAAGAGAAAACCCAATCATAACAAGAATATATGTTTATGATACAGAATGCAAGTTGTAACAGTTTGCTGATGACATAAAGCTCATAAGTATAGGCGACAGCATATCATTTGAACAATCCATAGGAACTGATATTATTTGGATTTGATTTTTTATCAAGAGTGATGAAGTTCTAGATGAAATATTAATCACTGCAAAAATTTTATTATCAGACTTACAGAAAAAAGAGAAGCCCTCTTTTGGATTTTTTGGAAATATCTGACAATACAATACCAAACTAAAGAACTGATTGCCAAAACAAATAGAGTTATAGTCCTTTTGTAGCTGAATGGCCCACTGATTGATGGCTAGAAAAGTACATGTATTTGTTGATGTATGATATGGCATGGATATATTTTTGTTGTTGTTTAATAGGTTGAACAATTGAGTATTTAATCTGACTAACCAAATTTACATCTGTGTACTTTCCCATTTTTCTACTCTGTTTTGTTAAGTTTGTTTGGTTGTATCTATCTTGGTTTGAACTTTATAGCAAATTTCTAAATATATCACATACTGTTATGTATTATGTTATAATTTATCCATAATTAGTAAATTTCTTATTTGGCAAAACATCTTTAACAATATTAAAAAAAGAATTGAGTAAGTTAAAGAAGGGAGGGGGGGGAGGAGCTACGCTGGGTGTGGAGTAAATCCCAGTGAGAGCACCCTCGGCCGGGCCCAAGTTGTGCAGCTTTTGGGAAAAAGCAAAGAGGTCAGCCCCCAAAAAACAAAAAACAAAAACACCACTGAAGAGGTGTGCGCTTCCTGGGTTTCACCCTGCTGTAGGGCAGAAAAAACCGAACTTTGAGGCAGAGGGAAAAGAAGTTGAAGTTTAAAATAAAAATCACTCTGAGGCTTCTCACACCATCTCCAGACGGGGCCCACAAAACCAAGGGTCATGGGGAAAGAGGTTTGATGAAAAGCGGGCCACTGGAAAACAACCCTTCTGGCTGTGGTCAAGAGAACGACGTTACGTGTTTGGGGTCATGTCACACTCACAGCTCTCTTCCCAGGGGACACTGGAGGGAGGGAGGGGTTACACGGGGCAGACAGAATGATGAAGACCTGGACGAGGACTTTCATCAAGGACGGACACCCTTGACGTGGCTGTGGTGCGCAAAAAGCTGAAGACAGCCCGCCAGCCTGTTTAGATTCCTTTTCTGTTCCACATTAGGCTGAAATGAAGCATCCCCTACCTACTCCGTAAAAAGATAAAGTTGGACATGAAAACAAACACTACAGAAAACTCAAACAGTTTAAAACAAAAAGGAAGAAAGGTAAGCCTGTTTTTCCCTTTCCTTCATTTATTCCTTATCCTTCATTTTCCTTCTTCCTTCTTCATTTCTTCCTTCCTTCCTCAATTCCCCCTTTCCCTTTTCCTTTCTTCTTCCTTTCCCTTGCTTTCCTTTACTTCTGGGCTGGGGTGGGACAGCTTGGTGGTTACAGTTTTCAGTTCCCCCATCTGACGACCGGGGTCGAGCCACCACCCGATTACCCCCCCCCCCCCCCACCCAGAGGTTTCCTCCTGGAGGTAACGCCCAGTACCCACTCCACTCCCTGAACATTTTTAGGTGCACTGTAAACCCGGGTCCTGCGTTGTGAAACGCACACAGAACATTTTTGGCACACATTACAAATCCCTTCAACCGAAATCTCCCCATTGGAAAACCCTCGGAGCTCTACCCAAAGGAGAGAAACAAATCCCGCTTCCTTCTTCCTCCTCTCCTCCTCCTCCTTTCCTGCCTTCCCTTCCTTTGTGTTTTCCCCTTTTCTGTCTGTCTGTCACTCCTTCCTTTCAAGCATGCATTTTCCTCACTGATAGGTCAGCGTCAGCTGTACTGGACCACATTCTCTCCACGGGTCAAAGCCTGGGCTGCCCCCCGGAATGTAAAAATCTGCCCCTGCCTTCCGACCATCCATAGTGGAGACCACGCCGCGCCCAGTGTGTTTCAGTGCCGTGTCTGTGACCAGAGGACTGCTATACACTGTGACGCCCAGACAGCAGGTGTGTGTTCTGGTGTGTGCGTGTGTGCTGTGTGTGTGTGCGTGCGTGGTGTGTCTGTATGTGTATGTGCGTGCGGTGTTTGTTTTTTGTCGCGCGTTGTGTATGCCTGTATTTTCGCGCCAGTGCCCTGTGCACGCGGGCGCGCGCGTGTGTATGTGCTCCCTCGCGCGCATGCTCGTAGGTATATTCTTTTTCATTGAGCAACATTTTGGCTGTAAAATTTGTAAGCACGACCAGCCAAACACCAGGCCAAGGTTGGTGTTGAGGAATCAGGCATTGGTGTTTTTGTTTATTATCTCAGTTTATGTGGTGTTGATGTGGTTTCCCCACAACGTGGTGAGCGTCCTGGGTGGATGAACCTCATGGTTGGCCAGGGCGTTGCTACAAGGAACGACAGTAGAGATGGTTTTAATCCCTGTCTTAATCTGTGCATAGTTGCAGCACAGTTTTGATCTGAGATATAAAAATCTACGGCTGACAGTCCTGATAAAAAATTTGGGCCCCTGTGGTGGTTGGGGGGTATAAAGAAGAAGGCTGGTTGGATTGGATTTGGGTGCACAAGAAGGCAAAACGGGGTAGTGTGTGTGTGTGGTGTGTGTGTGTGTGTGTGTGTGTGTGTGTGGTGTGTGTGTGTGGTGGTGTGTGGTGTGTGTGTGTGTGGTGTGTGTGTGTGTGTGATTCTTGTGTTGTTTTGTTAGGGATTGCTGTGGAGCTGCGGCATCACGGCGCAGCAGGGATTCGGACATGGTGTCTCGTCTCTGCAGAGATTCTGGACACACCACTCCCAGGGCCTGTGAAGAACACGCTGGGTTAATGTGGCGCTGCTGAAGTAGCCCTGTGCCCGTAACAGGACACTTTCTGTGATTAAGGTTCCTTTCAACAGTTGTGCTACAGAATCCTCTTGCTGCTGTAGGTTCTTTTCTATGCCTTAGATAGTAAAGAGTACGGTACCTTGGTTTTTCATCTCTGCGAAAAGCGAATGCCACACACCCGAAGATGTGAGGAAACTAGTGAGGTGTTTTCAGACCCAAGGGGGGTTACCCTGCCTTTTAGATGAGGGTGACAGGAGTTGTAGGGCAGTAAGTTGTATACAGGAAAGGTTAGCACGGGATTGCAGATCACCATCCTGTTTTGAACTCACTTGGGTATCTGCATTTGCGCGATGTGATAGTATGTGTTTGGATATTGACATGGATTATGCAGTCTTTATATGGAATTATGAATTTTCAAGATGCAAATGTATAATAAGAATCATCTGTAAACTACAATGTTTTATCCTTAGATATGCTGAGTATTATCAATGACCATTGAAAAAGTGTAACCAGCCATCTGAAAGATCTCTAAAACTACACTGTTCTTCCTGACCATAATATGACTCTTGTTCTTTCCGTACTATATTCATGACACTGTTCTTTCCTGGACTTATAATCAGGACACTGTTCTTTCCGGTCTATAATCATGACACTGTTTCTTTTTTTTTCTAATATCATCTGGCACTGTTCTTTCTGTCTATAATCATGACACGGTTCTTTCCTTACTATAAACATGACACTGTTCTTTCTGGACTATATAATTGACACTGTCTCTTTCCTGTGTATAATCATGACACTGTTCTTTCCTGACTTATCATGACACGGTCTTTCCTGACTATAATAACGGAACCCACTGTTTCTTTCTGACTATTAATCACTACACTGTTCTTTCCTGAACTATAATCATGACACTATTTTTCTGACTATAATCACGACACTGTTTTTCCTGACTATATCATGACACTTGTTCTTTCTTGATATAATCATGACATGTTCTTTTCTGGCTATAATCATGACACTGTTCTTTCCTGACTATAAAACAGGACACTGTTTTTCCTGAACTATAATGATGACATATGTTCTTTCCTGACTATAATCATGGCACTGTTTTTTCTGATATAATCATTACACTGTCTTTCCTGACTTAATCATGAACTGTTCTTTCCTGACTATAGCATGGCACTGTCTTTCTGTCTATAAGATGACACTGTTCTATCCTGACTATAATCTATGACACTGCTTCTTTTCTGACTTTAATGATGACACTGTTCATTTCCTTGGACTATAATCACTTACACTGTTCTTTTTCCTGACTATTCATGACCTTTCTTTCCTGACTATAATCATGACACTGTTCTTCCTGACTTATGATCATGACACTGTTCTTTCCTGACTATAATCATGACACTGTTATTTCTGGCTATAATCATGACACTTCTTTCCTGACTATAATCATGACACTGTTCTTTCCTACTATAATCAGGACACTGTTCTTTTCTGGAACATAAGCATGCACTGTTTTTCTGACTATAATCATGACACTTCTTTTCTGACTATGATCATGACACTGTTCTTTCCTGACTGTAATAATGACACTGTTCTTTCCTGACTATAATCATGACACTTCTTTTCTGACTATGATCATGACACTGTTCTTTCCTGACTTAAATCATGACACTGTTCTTTCCTGACTATAATCATGATCACTGTTCTTTTCCTGACTAAATCATGACACTGTCTCCAGATTCTTGGTTCATTGCCTGTTCTTTCCTGACTCTAGTCAATGGGGACATGTTCTTCCCTGACTATAGTCATGGCATGTTCTTCTGTTTGTCATGACACTGTTCTTTTCTGCTATAATCATGACACTGTTCTTTCCTGACTATAATAGACACTGTGCTTTCCTTACTATATCATGGGGTCACGTTCTTTCTACTATAATCACTACACTGTTCTTTCTGACTTTATCATGACATTCTTTTCTAACTATGATCATGCACGCTCTTTCCTGACTATAATCCACTACCTGTTCTTTCCTGACTATACTCTGACACTGTTCTTTCCTGACTATAATCACCACACTGTTCTTTCCTGACTATAATGACACTGTTCTTTCCTGACTATAATGACACTGTTCTTTCCTGACTATAATGATGACACTGTTTTTTCCTGACTATAAACATGACACTGTTCTTTCCTGACTATAATCACGACACTGTTCTTTCCTGACTATAGTCATGACACTGTTCTTTCATGACTATAATCATGACACTGTTCTTTCATGACTATAGTGATGACACTGTTCTTTCTTAACTATAATCATGGCACTGTTCTTTCCTGACTATAGTGATGACACTGTTCTTTCCTGACTAAAATCATGACACTGTTCTTTCCTTACTATAATCATGACACTGTTCTTTCCTGACTATTATCATGACACTGTTCTTTCCTGACTATAGTCATGTCACTAATCTTTCCTGACTATAGTCATGACACTGTTCTTTCCTGACTATAGTCATGGCACTGTTCTTTTCTGACTATAGTCATGACACTGTTTTTTCCTGACTATAATCACGACACTGTTCTTTCCTGACTATAATCATGACACTGTTCTTTCCTGACTATAATCATGGCATTGTTCTTTCCTGACTATTATCAACGGACTCTGTTTTTTCCTGACATAATCACGACACTGTTCTTTCCTGACTATAGTCATGTCACTAATCTTTCCTGACTATAGTCATGTCACTAATCTTTCCTGACTATAATCATGACACTGTTCTTTCCTGACTATAATCATGGCACTGTTCTTTCCTGACTATAATCACGACACTGTTCTTTCCTGACTATAGTCATGACCAATGAAGAAGTGTGGCATGTGGTGGTCCATACCAGAACTGCAGGAAATTAATGACCTACTCTTCCGAAAGGCAAAGCAGGTTTTAACGTGTGCAAAAGATGCTCTGCGTGTGTTTGCACACGGGACTTCGGTTTATTGTCTCATCGGAAAGTCTTTGGAGGGAGTGGGGTCAGCGCTGACGTTAACTCCAGGGGGAAAATCCCATCGAGCCTGGGTGGTGGCTGAAACCCGGGTCATCTAACCTCTAGGCTACCCCCTCCCTCCACCCTAACAGTTGTTTAATGGGGTACCCCGTGATCCCCACTGTTATTTCTAGTGTCTGCCGAATTCAAATAATGATGAAGTGTAAATCTGGAGTTCACTGGTCAGAGTCTCCTGTCCTGCAGGCGAAGGGCGTGACGTCCTACCTGGATGGTGACGTCATTGGCATCCAGACGAAGGGCGTGACATCCTATCTGGCTGGTGACGTCATTGACGGAACATCTGGCACGTGGACCTATGTTCTGCAACAGTGGAGGGGAGGCACAGTGGTGGTGAGTAAATCATTCAATGACACAGCCAGCTTCCCTGTCCTTCACCACTCACAGCACAGCACAGGGCCTGCCTACCTCCCTCCCTCCCTACCTCCCTCCCACCTACCTACCTACCTACCTCCCTACCTACCTACCTACCTTCCTCCCACCTACCTACTACCTCCTACCTACCTCCTTACCTACCTACCTCCCTCCCTACCTCCCTCCCTACCTCCCTCCCCACCTCCATACCTACCTACCTACCTCCCTACCTACCTCCCTCCCTATCTACTCCCTCCCTACCTACCTACCTCCTTCCTTGCTTCTCCATCCCCTACCTTACTCTCCCTCCTAACCTACCACCTCCCTCCCTACCCACCTCCTACCTACCTTACCTCCTACCTCCTCCTCCCTACCTCCCTCCATACCTCCCTACTCTCTCCCTTCCTACCTACCTCCCTCCCTCCTTATAAAAAAATTACTACCTACCTCTACCTCCCTTACCTACCTTCTCACTTCCCTTCGTCACCCAACCTACCTCCATCCCTACCTACATACCTCCATCCCTACCTCCCTACCTCCCTCCCTACCTCCCTACCTTTATTTGTCATTTGTCATTGTCATTTGTCATTATTCCTATTCTTCCCTACCTCCACCGCTCACAGTATATAGATATAACACTTCACTACCCCTACATCCTTAACCTTCTCTACCGACCCTACTTACCTACCGACTATACATACCACCTAGTGTCTCACCTACCCCTCCTACGTTCCTCCCTCACTCCCTACCTACCTACCTACCTACTTCCCTACCTACCTACCTCACTCCTTTCTAACCTACCTACTTCCCATCTACTTACCTAGCTACCTCCCTCCCTCTACCTCCCTACCTACCTCCTCATTACCTCCATACCTCCCTCCCTACTTACTTCCTACTTACCTCCATTACCTCCCTACCTACCTCCTACTTCCCTACTCCCCTCCCTCCTACCTACCTACCTACCTCCCTACCTACCTTCCCTATTCTACTCTACCTCCCTCCCTCTACCTCCCTACTTCCCTACCGCCCTCCCTCCCTACCTCCCTACCTACCCCTACCTCCCTATCTACTCCCTACCTCCCTTCCCTACCTACCTCACTGTTCCCTACCCTCCCTTCCCTTACCTACCTCCTACCTCCATCCTTCCCTTACCTACCCTCCTTGCCTTACTCCCCACCTCCCTCCCTATCTACCTCCCTACACCTACCTCCCTACATCTACCTACCCTACCTCCCTACTTCCCTACCTACTCTTGTACTCCCCACCTCCCTCCCTATCTACCTCCCTACCTCCCTATCTACCTCCCTACCTCCCGATCTACCTCACATTCCTCTCTACCTACCTACCTCCCTATCTACCTCCCTACATCCCTCCCTACCTACCTTCCTACCTACCTACCTCCTTGCCTACCTACCTACCTATCTCCCTACCTACCAGGCTTCCTCCCTACCTCCCTACCTACCTACCAACCTACCTACCTCCCTACCTACCTACCTACTTAACTCCCTACCTACCTACCTACATATCTACCTCCCTCCCTCCCTACCTCCCCACCCCCCAGCAACCAGCCTGGGCCTAGGCACCACTCCCTGTGTCACCACTTTGGGGAGAGAAAGAGGCTGGTTTGTGTGGATTAGCTGATTGGTTGGGTGGTTGGTTAGTTGGTTGGTTGGATGGATGGTTGGTTGGTCGAGTGGGTGGATGGTTGGTCGAGTGGGTGGATGGTTGGCTGGTTGGTTGGCTAGTTGGTCGGGTAGGTGGGAGGTTGGTTGGTTGGTTTGGTGGGTGGATGGTTGGTTAGGGTTAGGTGAGTTATGTTTTATGTTAAGGTTAGGGTTAGGTTTAGGTTAAGGTAAGGGTTAGGGTTGTGGATGGTTGGATGGTTGGCTGGCTGGTTGGATGGTATGGTTGGTTGGGTGGGTGCTGGATGGTTGGTTTTCTTCTGTATTGTTTTTGAATTTGGCCTTTCTTCATGTCTTTTTCTACCTGTCTTCCATTACCCTTATTTCGTGCTTTGATCCATTCTGCTTCCTTCTTTCTTTTTTTATCTCCTTGTCTGTTCTTATCCACCGTATTTTCTTCCCCCTCTTCTTTATTCATCATTTCTGTCGTGATGCGTATTGCCTAGTTCGTACTCGGAGGGAGGACGCCAGAATAGCGGCCTACATTAAAGGACATTGAATTGGTAGTGTGTTTTTTACAATTTGTAACCTGGGGGGGGGGGATGATGAAATTAAGCGGAATGGATGGTGTCCTCAACACGGCCTGTTTATTGGCGTTTAAGTATAAAGTGCTTTGTCACCGCAGAAGATTTTCCCCCTTGAGATTGGCGGTTTGCTCTAATTTAGTGGTAGAGGAAATAAGATATGGTTAGGGTTAGTGAGAAGGGTTGAGTGTTAGAATTAGGGTTCAGTTCGGTAAGGGTATGATTAGAGATAGAAGAATTGAATTGGGGTATAAGGTTAGGTTGAAAGATAGGGTTAGAGGTTTAGGGTTAGGTGAGTGCAGCCATTTAGGGTAAAAGGTTATGGGTTAGGTTAAAAATAAAAAAAAAAAAAAAAGGGTTAGGTTTAGGTTAGGGTTAGTTGGGTTAGGGTTAAGGCGTAAGTTGAGTGCAGGCAAATCTAGGGTTAGGTTGGGTTGGGATAAGTTAAGGATTAGGGTTACTTAGGGTTAGGGTTAGGTGAGACATAGAGTTATGGTTAGGTTCGGATTTGGGTTGAGGGTAGGGTTAGGTTTTGGGGTTAGGGTTGGGTTAGGTGTAAGGGTACGGGTGGTGGAGGGTTAGTGTTGTGGGTTAGATAAGGGTTAGGTAAGGGTTAGGTTTGGTTAGGGTTAGGTTAGGGTTAGGTAGGGTTAGGTTAGGGTTAGGATAGATTAGAGTTAGGGTTAGGTGAGTGCAGCCTCTAGTGTTACGGTTAGGGTTAGGGTAGGGTTAGTGTTAGGGTTAGGGTGAGGTTTAGGGTTAGTGTTAGGGTTAGAGTTAGGTTAGGGTAGGGTTAGGGTTTAGGGTTAAGTTAGGGTTAGGGTTCGGTTAGGGTTAGGGTTAGGTTAGGGGTAGGGTTAGGTTAGGGTGTGGGGGGTAGGGTTAGGGTGAGGTTAGGGTTAGGGTGAGGGGTTGGGTTGGGGTAGGGTGTGGGGTAGGGGTCGGGGTTGGGTAGGGGGAGGTAGGGGTTGGGTTAGGGTGGGTTTAGGGGGAGGGGTGGGTGTGGGTTAGGTGTGGGGGAGGGGGTAGGGTTTTGGGGGTGGGTTTAGGGTGTGGGGGGTGGGGTAGGGGGAGGTTTGGGTGAGGTTAGGGGTAGGGGAGGTGGTTGGGGAGGTTCCAAGGTGTAGGGTTTGGGTAGGGGGTGTTTGGGTTAGGGTTAGGGTGAGGCGGTTTGTGCTTAGGTTTTTTTTTTGTTGTTTCGTTTTAGTGTGGTTAGGGTTAGGGTTTGGGGGTGGTTTGGGTTTGGGTTAGGGTTAGGGGTTGGGGAGGGTTAGGGTTTGGGTTAGGTTAGGTGAGGGGTTTAGGTTTGGGTTAAGGGGTTAGGGGAGGGGTAGGTTTAGGTTTGGGGTAGGATAGGGATTTAGGTTAGGGTTAGGTTAGGGTTAGGGTGAGGTTAGGGTGTTAGGGTTAGGGTTAGGGTTAGGTTAGGGGTAGGGTTAGGGTTAGGGTTTGGGTTGGGTTAGGGTTAGGGTTAGGGGGAGGGGTGAGGGGTTAGGGTTTGGTGAGGGTTTGGGGTTAGGTTTAGGGTTAGGTTAGGGTTAGGTTAGGTTAGGTTTAGGGTATGGGTTAGGGGTTAGGTTAGGGTTAGGGTTAGGGTTAGGGTGAGGGTTTAGGGTTGGGTTAGGGTTAGGTTTGGGTTAGGTTAGGGTGTAGGGTTAGGGGTTTGGGTTAGGTTAGGTCTAGTTAGGTTAGTGTTAGTTAGAGTTAGGGGTTTGGGTTAGGGGTAGGGTTAGGTTAGGGTTAGTGTTAGGGTGAGGGTTAGGGTTAGGTTTGGGTGAGGGTTAGGTTTGGGTTAGGGGGTGGTTAGGGGGTTAGGGTTAGGGTTTTGGTTAGGGTTAAGGTTAGGGTTGGGTGTAGGGTTAGGGTTAGGGTTAGGGTAGGGTTGTTAGGGGTAGGTTAGGGTTAAGGGTTAGGGTTAGGGTTAGGTTTGGGTTGGGTTGGGGTTAGAGTTTTGGGTGTAGGGGTAGGGGTTGGGTTAGGGTAGGTAGGGTGAGGGTTAGGGTTAGGGTTAGGGTTAGGGTAGGGTTAGGGTTAGGCGTGGGGGGTTGTTATGGGTTAGGGTTTATGGTTAGGGTTAGGGTTAGGTCTTGGGTTAGGGTTGAGGGGGTAGGGGTGGGTTAGGGTTAGGTGAGGTTAGGGTCGAGGGTTGAGGGGTAGGGTTAGGTTAGGGTTATTGAGGGTTTGGGTGAGGGTAGGGTTATGGGGTAGGTTGGGTTAGGTTTTAGGGTTTTAGGGTGTAGGGTTTGGGTTAGGGTTAGGGTTAGGGTTTAGGTTAGGTTAGGGTTTGGGTTAGGGGTAGGTTAGGGTGGTTGGGTAGGGTTAGGTTTGGGTAGGGGGAGGGTGGCTTTGGGTTGTGGGGAGGGGGCGAGGGGGTAGGGTGTTGGGTTGAGGGTTTTGGGGAGGGGTGAGGGGTAGGGTTGGGGAGTGGGGTTGGGGTAGGGTTTGGGGAGGGTAGGGGGTAGGGGGGAGGGGGAGGGGGTGGGGGTGGGGGTGGGGGAGGGGGTAGGGGGGGTTGGGGGTGGGTGAGGGTAGGGTAGGGGTTTGGGGGTGGGTGGTAGGGGAGGGGGTGGGTGTGGGTTTGGGGGGTGGGTTTGCTGTGTTTTGTTTAGGGTTAGGGGTTAGGTTAGGGTTAGGGTTAGGGTTAGGGTAGGGTTAGGGTAGGGTTGGGTTTAGGGTTAAGGGTTAGGGTTAGGGTTGGGTGGGTTGGGGGTTGGGGTTTAGGGTTGGGGTGGGGTTTAGGGTAGGGTGAGGTTAGGGTTGGGGGGGGGGGGGGGGGGGGGGGGGGGGGGGGGGGGGGGGGGGGGGGGGGGGGGGGGGGGGGGGGGGGGGGGGGGGGGGGGGGGGGGGGGGGGTTGGGTTGGGGGGGGGTTTGGGGGGGGGGGGTGGGGGGGGGGGTTTGGGGGGGGAGGGGGGGGTTTGGGGGGGGGGAGGGTTTGGGGGGGGGGGTTGGGTTTAGGGGGGGGGTTAGGGGGGGGGGGGGGGGGGGGGGGGGGGGGGGGGGGAGGGGGGGGAGGGGGGGAGGGGGGGGGGGGGGGGGGGGGGTTTAGGGGGGGGGGGGTTTGGGGTTGGGTTGGGTTGGGGGGGGGGGGGGGGGTTTGGGAGGGAGGGGGGGGAGGGAGGGAGGAGGGGGGTTTAGGGGGGAGGGTTGGTTAGGGGGGGGTTTTGGGGGGGGGGGGAGGGGGGGGGGGGGGGGGGGGGGGGGGGGGGGAGGGGGGGGGGTTTTTGGGGGGGGGGGGGGGGGTTTTGGGGGGGGGGGAGGGGGGGGGTTGGGGGTTGGGGGGTTGGGGGGGAGGGTTAGGGGGGGGGGGGGTTGGGGGGGGGTTTAGGGGGGGGAGGGGGGGGGGGGAGGGAGGGGGGGTTGGGGGGGGGGGGGGGGGGGGGGGGGGGGTTGGGGGGGGGGGGTTTTTTTTGGGGGGTTTGGGTTGGGGTTTTGGGGGGGGGGTTTTTGGGTTAGGGGGGGGTGGGGGGGGGGGGGTTTTTGGGGGGTTTTTTTGGGTTTTTTTTTATTTTGGGTTGGGTTGGGTTTTTTTTTGGGTTTGGTTGGGTTTTTTTGGGTTTTTTTTTGGGGTGGGTTTTTTTTTTTGGGTTATTGGGTGGGGGGGTTTTTTGGGTTTTTTTGGGTTTTTGGTTTTGGGGGGGTTAGGGTTGGGTTTTTTTATTGGGTTTTTTTTTTGGGTTTTTTATTTTTTGGGTTGGGATTTTTTGGGTTTTTTTTTGGGGTTTTTTTGGGGTTTTTTTTGGGTTTTTTTGGGGGGTTTTTTGGGTTAGGGTGGGGGTTGGGTTTTTGGTTTTTTTTTGGGGGGTTGGGGTTTTTTGGGGTTTTTTTTTTTTTTGGGTTGGGGTTGGGGGGGGTTTTTTTGGTTTTTTTTTTTTTTTAAAAAAAATTTTTTTTTTTTTTGGGGATTTTAGGGTTATTATTTTTTTATTGGGGGTTTGGGGATTGGGGGGGGTTTTTGGGGTTGGGGTTAAATTTATTTAAGGGGGTATTTTATTTTTTTTATTTTATTTTTAGGGTTGGGTTTTTTTTATTTGGTTAGGGTTGGGTTGGGAGGGTAGGGATTTGGGGTATTTTTTTTTTTTGGGTTGGGGGTTTTTGGGGTTGGGGTTTTTTGGGGTTGGGGGTATTTGGGGATTTGGGGGGGGTTTAGGGTTTTTTTTGGGTTTGGGTTGGGTTTGGGTTAGGTTGGGTATTGGGGGTTGGGGTTTGGGTTGGGTTTGGTTTTGGGTGGGGGGGGGTTTTTTGGGGGGGTTTTTTTTTTTTGGGTTGGGTTATTTTTTTTTTTTTTGGGGGGGGGGTTTTTTTTTGGGTTTTTGGGGGGGGGGTTTTTGGGTTAGGGGGGGGTTATTGGGTTAGGGAGGGGGTTATTGGGTTAGGGGTAAGTTGGGGTTGGGGGGGAAAGGGGGGTTTTTTTTGGGGGGGTTTTTTGGGGGGGGGGTTTTTTGGGGGGTTTTTATTTTAGGGTTTTTTTATTAGGGGTTGGGGTTAGGGTTGGGGTTTGGGTTTTTGTTGGGTTTTTTGGGGTTTTTTTTGGGTTTTATTATTTATTAAAGGGGGGAGGGTTGTTTTTGGGGTTTTTTTTGGGGGTTGTTGGTTATTTTTTAGGGTTGGTACCCTAACCCACCTAACCCTAACCCTAACCCTAACCCTAACCCTAACCCTAACCCTACCCTAACCCTAACCCTAAACCATAAACTAACCCTAACCCTAACCTACCCTAACCCTAACCTACCCTAACCTAACCCTAAACCTAACCTACCCTAACCCTAACCCTAACCCTAACCTAACCCTAACCTAAACCCTAACCCTAACCTAACCCCCCCCTAACCTAACCCTAACCCTAACCTAACCCTAACCTACCCTAACCAACCCTAACCCTAACCCTAACACTACCCTCAACCCTCACCCTCACCTCACCCTCACCACTCACTTCACCCTAAAACCCTCACCCTAACCCAACCCTAACCCTCACCCTTCACCCTCACCCTCACCCTCACCCTAACCCTAACCTCACCCTCACCCTCAACTAACCTAACCCTAACCTAACCCTAACCCTAACCCTACCTACCCTAACCCTCTAACTCACCCTATACCCTAACCCTACCCTAACCTACCCTACCTAACCCTAACCCTAACCCTAACCCTCACCTGACCTAACCTAACCCTAACCTAACCTACCTATCCCTTAACCCTACCCTTAACCCTAACCCTAAACCTAACCTAACCCTACCCTAACCTAACCTAACCTAACCCTAACCCTAAACCCTAACCCTAACCCTAACCCTAACCTAACCTACCCTAACCCTAACCCTAACCTAACCCTAACCCTACCCATACACCCTAACCCTAACCTAAACCCTACAAACCGAACATAACCCTAACCCTTTCCTAATCCTATCCCTAACCCTAACCATTCCCTAACCCGAACTAACCCTACCCTAACCTAACCCTACTAACCCTACCCCTACCCCTAACCTAACCCTAACTACCCTAACCCTAACCTAACCCTAACCCTAACCCTTCCCTACCCTGACCCTGACCCTGGACCTAACCTAACCCCTAACCTAACCCCTAACCCTAACCCTAACCTAAACCCTAACCTAACCCCTAACCTAACCCTAACCCTACCTATACTTACCCTAACCCTTACCCTAACCCTAACCCTTAACCTAACCCTAAAACCTACCCCTACCCTAAACCCTAAACCTAACCTACCCTATAACCCTTTACCCAACCTATCCCTAACCTACCTATCCCTAAACCTAACCCTAACCTAACCTAACCCTAACCCGAACCCTAACCTGACCTGACCCTGACCCTAACCCTAACTACCCTAACCCTAACCTAAACCCTAACCTAACCCTTAACCTAACTATACCTAAACCCTAACCCTAATCGATCTCTAAACCTACCTACCTATCCTAACCTAACCTATACGATCCCTAACCCTTCCTATCCCTTTCCCTAACCCATATCCTTAACACTTAACCCTAACCTTTCCCTAACCCTTACCTAACCTAACCCTAACCCTATCCCTAACCTAACCCTACCCTACCCTTTCCTACACTAACCCTACCACTAACCCAATCCCTGACCGAACCTTAATCTGTCCCTATACCCTATCCTAACCCTTTCCCTTACTTACACTTATCTGATTCCCAGTTCACTTACCTTTCAATAACCCGACCCACCCATCCCTTGATTCCAGATACCTCTCCCTGTACCCTTTCCCGTATCCCTTCCCTATCCCTATCCTTTCCCTAACAATAAACTAATCCATAACCTTTTAACCTACCCTATCCACCTAACACGCGATCCTAACCCTATCCCATTAAACCTAATCCCATACACGATACTATCCGAACTAACCTACCCTACCTTTCCCTATACCGAACACAGTTCCCTACATAAACCGATTAAACCGAATCCACTTACCCGATTTCACTTATTCCCTATCCCTTAATCCCTAACCCTCTCCCGCAACCGATCCAGTCCACCTATATACCCTATCCCTTACCCGTAACCCGGTTGGCTGCCCTCGCTTCTCACTTTCACTTCCAGATACCAGAACCCTATACCAACCCTTAACCCGACATACCCGTCACTAATACACCTAACCGTACCCGTACCCTTTCCCGTATACCCTTATCCCACAACCCCCCACCTTACCCTATCCATATAACACCTTATCCCTATTACCCTATCCCTGATACTCGTACCGTTCCTTACCGTATCCGATACCCCTTCCCGTTCACGTACCCGGTATCCGTACCTTCCCTTAACACTAATCACCTAACCCTAAACCTAACCTCACACTTACCACGTTCGTAACCAGTGACAAGTTAGTTCCAGTTCCCTATCCCGAATACTATCCCGTTCCCTTTCCTATCCCGTTTAGTTCCCTTCACTTAACCACTTACGTATCACCGACACTTACCATGACCCCTATCCCTAACCTATCGACCAGACGCAGTAAACATATAACACTATACTAACCCTTACCCTTACTCCGATCGCGTTTCCTATATCCCTATCCCTTTCCCTTACCCATATCCCGTAACCATAACCTTTCCTCTTACACGTTCCAGTCCATGAACACTCTAACCCTACCTTCCCTATCCCTAACCTAACTACCAACCCGAACCTAACCCTAACTAACCATTTAACCCTAACCCTAACTATCCCTATCCCTAACCTTACCTAACCCTTTCACGATCCCTAACCTACCCTAACCCTAACCTAACCCTCACACTAACCTAACCCTAACCCTAACTTAAACCTAACCTTACCCGAACCCTACCTTTACCCTAACCATCTTAAACCCTAACCCTTACCCCTAAACCCAACCTAACCAACCCTAACCTAAACCCTAACCTAAACCCTAAACTAAACCCTAACCTAACCTAACCCTAAACCCTAACCCTAACCCGTAACCCTAACCCTAACCTACCCTAACCTAACCCTATCCTACCCTAACCCTAACCTAACCCTAACCTAACCTCTCCCTACCCTAACCTGATGGCTGCACGCACTACCCTAACCCTAACCTAACCCTAACCCTACCCTAACCCTAACCTACCTAACCTAAACCAAACCGTACCCAACCTAACCCTAACCCTACCCAACCCTAACCCTAACCCTAACCTAACCCTCACACTCACCCTAACCCTAACCTAACCCTCACCCTCACCCTCACCTAACCCTCACCCTAACCTAAACCCTAACCTCACCCTCACCTAACTACCCTAACCCTAACCCTAACCCCAACCCTACCTAACCCTTACCCTAACCTAACCTAAACCCAACCTAACCCTAACCTAACCTAAACCCCTAACACTAAACCTACCCCTAACCTAACTAACCCCTAACCATACCTTACCTAACCTTACCCTACCCCTACCCCTAACCTAACCTGAACCCTAACCTACCCCTAACCCTAACCTTATCCTAACCTAAACCCTAACCGAACCTTACCATACCCAACCCAAAACCTACCCTAAACCTAACTCTACCTACCCTACCCTAACCTAACCCTAAACCTCACCCTTACCCTAACACCTAACCTAACCTAACCCATACCGTAACCTAGAGGGCTGACACTCACATAACCCTAAGCATATCTATACCTAACCATACATAACCTGACCACTACCTACCTACCCTAACCTAACCCTAATCCCATCCCTAACCCTTACCCTAACCCATACCTAACCCTAACCCTAACCATACCCTAACCCTAATCCTAAACCTAAACCATAACTCTAGCTGACCATAACCTATCCCTATGTAACCCTATCGTATCCTTATCCCAAACCCAAACCCTAACACTAGATGCTGCACTCACCTTACCCTAACCCTAAACGCAACTAACCCTAACCTAATAAACCTACCATTTAACCTAACCTAAAAACCTTTACCTAAATGGTTGCACTCACCTAACCCCTAACTCTATCCCTATCTTCAAACAAACTTATACCCCACAATCCATTCTTCTATCTCTACCATACCCTTACGAAATGAACCCTAATTACTAACCACTCAACCCTTCTCGCTAAACCCTACAGTTCTTATTTCCTCTACCCACTAAATAGAGCAAAACGCCAATCTCATGGGGGAAAATCTTCTGCGTGACAAAGACTTTTACTTTAACGCCAATAAACCAGGCGTGTTGAGGACGCCATCCATTCCGGCTTAATTCATCATCCCCCAGGTTACAAATTGGTAAAAAAGCACACTATCCAATTCAATTGTCCTTTATGTAGCTGGCTATTCTGGCGTCTCCCTCCGAGTTACTGAACTAGGAAATACGCATCATCGACAGAAAAGAATGATGTATGAAAGAAGAGGGGGAAGAAAAATAGGTGGATAAGGAAACTGACAAGGGAGATAAAAGAATGAAGGAAGCAGAATGGATGAAGCCAATAATAAGGGTAATGGGAGACAGGGTAGAAATAGAACATGAAGAAAGGCAAATTAAACAACAAATACAAGGAAGGAAACTAACAATCCAGCACCCACCCAAACAACCATCCATCAACCAGCAGCCAACCATCCAAACCATCAACCAACCTTAACCCTTACCTTGACCTAACCTAACCCCTACCCTTAACATAACCCTACTCACCTAACCCTAAACCAACCATCCACCCACCCAAACCAACCACCAACCATCCACCTACCCGACCAACTAGCAACCAAACAGCCAACCCAAACAAATTCCGGTGTGGGGGAGGTTAGGGTGTGGGGGTGGGGAGGGTGTGGGGGGTGGGTGAGGGGGTGGGGGTGGGGGAGGGTTTGGGGTGGGGTGGGGGTGGGTGAGGGTTAGGGGTTGGGGTGGTTAGGGGTGAGGGGGAGGGTTAGGGTTGTGGGTTAGGGTTGGGGTTGGGTGTGGGTTTGGGGGTGGTTAGGGGGAGGGGGTGGGGTATGGGGGTTTGGGGGTGTGGGGGTGGGGGTGGGGTTGGGGTTGGGGTTGGGGTGGGTGTGGGGGTAGGGGGTGGGGTGGGTGTGGGGGTGGGTTTGGGGTGGGGTTGGGTGTGGGGGTGGGGTTGGGGTAGGGTTTGGTAGGGTTAGGGGGTGGTGTGGGTGTAGGGGTGGGGGTGGGTTGGGGGAGGGGGTGGGTGGGGGTG
>CM054135.1:102533925-102571425 GCA_028751875.1 Rapana venosa | reverse complement strand
TAAAAGTTAAAGGTTAAAGTAATTGTTAACGTTACCGTTAAGTTAAAGTTTAGTTCACAGTTAACTGTAAGTTAAGTAACGTAATGTTACAGTTAAAGTTCAATGTTACAAGTTAAAGTAAAGTTTAAGTTAAGTTTAAGTTAAAGTTCCAGTTCAAGATAAAGTTACAGTTTTAAAGTTTCCAAGTTCAGTTAAAGTTAAAGTAAAAGGTTTAAGTTACAAGTTAAAGTAAAAGTTAAAGTTAAAGTACATTTAAAGTTAAAGTTACAGTTCAGTTTAAAGTTAAAGTACACGTTAAAGTTCAAGTTTACAAGGTTAAGATTACAGTTAAGTTAAAGTTCACATGTTCACTGTTCAAAGTTAACAGTTACACGTTAAAGTTAATAGTTAAAAGTTTAAAGTAAATAAAGTTACCAGCTTAAAAGTTAAAGTTTAACAGTTAAGTTAAGTAAAGTTAAAGTTACAGTTACAGTTCACGTTAAAGTTACAGGTTCAGTTCAAAGTTAACGTTCAACGTTAAAGTTAAAGTTTACCCAGTTTAAAGTTCCAGTTCAAGTATCCGTTCACGTTCACAGTATAACACAGCTACAACAAGTAAAGTTCACCGGTTAAGTTAACGTTACAAGTTAAAGTTACAGTAAAGTTAAAGTTAAAGTTTAAAGTTAAGTAAAGTAACGTTAAAGTTAAAGTTACAGTTCAAGTTAACGTTCAAAGTTACAGTTAAGTTAAAGTTAAAGTTAAAGTTAAAGTTAAAGTTAAAGTTAAAGTTAAGGTTACGTCAAGTTCACGTTCCAAGTTAAGTAAAGTTAAAGTTAAAGTTAAAGGTTAAAGTTAAGTTAAAGTTAAAGTTTACACGTATAGTAAAAGTTAAACGCTTAAATGTTAAAGTATTAAAGTTAAAGTGTCACAGTTAAAATTAACAGTTAAAGTAAAGTTAACGTCAAGTTAAAGTTAAAGTCAAGTAACGTTAAAGTAAAGTCTAAAGTTAAAGTTAAAGTTTAAAGTTTAACGTTCAAAGTTTTCAAGTTAAAGTTCCCGTTAAACGTTAAAGTTCAAGTTCACGGTTAAGTTAAAGGTTAAAGTAAAGTTAAAGTTAAAGTTTAAAGTTAAAGTTACACGTTAAGTAACGTTACCGTTAATAGTTAAACGTTCAAGTTTTAAAGTTAACAGTTAAAGTCAAGTTTACCGATAACAGTTTAAGTTACAGTTAACGTTAAAGTTTAAAGTTAAAGTTAAAGTAAAAGTATCAAGTTAAGTAAAGTTAAAGTTAAGTTCAAAGTTTAAAGTTAAAGTTAAAGTTAAAGTTAAATTAAAGTAAAGTTAGGTTAAAGTTAAAGTTAAAGTTAAGTTAAGTTAAAGTTAAAGTAAAGTTAAAAGTCAAACGTAAAGTTAAGTTAAAGTTCAGTTAAAGTTAAAGTTAAAGTAAAGTTAAACGTTACCGTTCATGTTTAACTGTTAAAGGTTAAAGTTACAGTTTACGTTAAAAGTTAATGTTAAAGTTCAGTTAAAGTAACGTGAAAGTTACAAGTAAAGTTCAAGTTAAAGTTAGTTCAAGTTAAAGTTAAAGTAAGTTAAGTCTAAAGTAAACGTTAAAGTTAAGTTCAAGTTCCCTTCAAGTTACGTTACAGTTACAACAGTAAAGTTACAGTTAAAGTAACCGTTAACGTTTAAAGTTAAAGTTAAGTTAACGTTAAAGTTCAACGTGACCGTTAAGTTAAAGGTACAGTTCAAGTTAAGTTAAAGTTACAGTTACAGTTACAGTTACAAAAGGTTAAAGTTCAAAGTTAAAAAGTTAAAAGCTTCAAGTTAAAGTTAAAGTTAAAGTTAACGTTTAAAGTTCACGTTAAAGTTCACGTTTAAAGTTAAAGTTAAAGTTAAAGTTAAAGTTAAAGTTTAAAAGTTCAAGTTACAGTTGAGTTAAAGTTAAAGTTAAAGTTAAAGATCAGATACGAACCAGATAAGTAAAGCACACACCCCCCCCCCCCCCCCCCACCCCCCCAACACACATAAAGTTAACGTTAAAGTACAGAGTTCCAGATAAGATACAGATAGCTACAGTTACAAGTTCACTGTTAAAGTTAAAGTTAGACGGTTAAAGTTACAGATAAAGTTAAAGTTAAAGTCAAAGTTAAAGTTAATAGTTAAGCTTAAAGTTAACAGTTAAAAGTTACAGTTAAAGTTAACAGTGAAAGGTTAAAGTAAAGTTTCCAGTTAAAGTTTAAGTTAAAGTTAACAGTTCAAGTTAAAAGTTTAAAGTTAAACGTTTAAGTTAAGCTTAAAGTTAAAAAGTTAGTTAATGTTTAAAGTTTAATGTTCTAAGTTAAAGTTACGTTAAAGTCAAAAGTTAAAGTTTAAAGTAAAGTAACGTTAGTTTAAAGTTTACAAGTTAAAGGTTAAAGTTAAAGTTAAAGTTAAGAAGTTTAATGTTAAGTTAAAGTTAAAGTTAAAGTCTAAGTAAACGTTAAAGTTAAAGTTAAAGTTAAGTTTTAACTGTTAAAGTTAACGTACTAGTTAAAGTTCACGTTAAAGTTTAACGTCAAGTTCACGTAAAGTTCAAAGTAAAGGTAAAGTGAACGGTTAAAGTTAAAGTTTAAAAAAGTTATAGTTAAAGTTAAAGTTAAAGTTAAAGTTAACAGTTAAAGTTAAAGTTTCAAGTAAACGTTCAAGTTTAAGTTCCAGTTACAAGTAAAGTTAAAGTTAAAGTATAAATGTTTAGTTAAGTTAAGTTTCGAAGTTAAAAGTTTTAAAAGTTAAAGTTAAAGTTAAACGTTAAAGTTAAAGTTACAAGTTAAGTGAAAGTTAAGTTAAAGTTCAAGTTAAAGTTACAGTTAACGTTAAAAGTTACTTTAGTATCCAGTTAAAGTTACCGTTAAGTTAAAGTTAAAGTTAAAGTTAAAGTTAAGTTACAAGTTAACGTTAAGTTAAAGTTTAAAGTAAGTAAAAGTTAAAGTTAAAGTAATTAAAGTTAAAGTTAAATTGTTAAAGGTTTAACAGTCTTAAAATTAAAGAAAGTTACAGTTAAAGGTTAAAGTTAAATGTTATAAGTTATAGTTAAAGTTAACGTTAAGTTAAAGTTTTTAAGTGAACGTTTACAGTTGAAAGTAAATGTTAAAGCTTAAAGTTAAAGTTAGTTTAAAGTTAAAGTTAAAGTTAAAGTTAAAGTTAAAGTATAAAGTTTAAGTTAAAGTTTAAAGTTCATAGTTTAAGTTAAGGTTAAATGTTAAAGTTAAAAGTTAAAGTTTAAGTTAAAGTTAAAGTACAAGTAAAGTTAAACGTTAAAGTGTTAAAGTTAAAGTTCGTTAAAGTTACGTTCTCAGTAACAGTTAAAGTTAAAGTAAAGTTAACAGTTTACCAGTTAAAGTTCACGTTCACAGTTTACAGTTAACAGTACACCGTTCAGTTTACAGTTAAGTTAAGTTAAAGGTTAAAGTTAAAGTTTAAAGTCTAAGTTAAAGTAAAGTTTTTATTTTATTTTTTTTTTTTTTTTTTTTTTTTAAAAAAATTTAACAGTTAAGTAAACGTTTAACTGGTTACCGTTTACGTTCACCCGTTTTCCGTTACACCGTTTAAGTTTAACGTTAAAGGTTCCGTCACGTTTAAGTCTACAGTTTAAGTTAAAGTACCAACAGTTACAGTTCACAGTTACCAGTTAAAGTTCCGTTATTCCCGTTCCCGCTAAACCGTTACACGTTAAAGTACCAGTTCAAGTTAACAGTTACAGTTCACCGTTAAGTTCAGTTTACATGTTTCCCAGATACACAGTTCCCGTTCCAGTAACCTTTCAGTAAAGTTCCCGTTAACGTTTACCAGTTACAGGTTACATATCCAGTTCGTTCACGTACCGTAAACGGTTCCCGAAACCCTTACCCGTTCCCAATACCCCGTAAACCCGATACCGTTCCCTTACCCGTTCCGTAATCCTAACCTTTCACTATCCCTTTCCTTTCCAGTACCCTAATCAACTTAATCCCTACCCTAACCCGATCCCTAACCCAGAATCCCTATACCAGAATACCTATCCCATAACCTAACCGAACCCTATACCATGAACCCAACCCTTTCCCTATCAAGTATCACCGATCCCTTACCTAACCCTAACCCTAAACCTATCCCTAACCTAACCATAACTAACCTTATCCCTAAACCCTAACCCTATCCTTACCATAATCCCTATACCCTTACCACTACCCTACTCTAACCCTAACCTAACCCTATCCCTAACCCTAAAACCTACCCATAACCCCTATCCATAAACCCTAACCCTACCCTATTCCCTAAACCCTAAACTAACCCTAACCATAAACCCTACCTAACCATAACCCGACCCGAACCTACCCTAACCCTAACCCTAACCTCTAACCCTAACACTTATCCCTAACCTACCCTATCCTAATCCCTACCTAACCCTACCCTAAACCCTACCCTAACCCTAAACCTAACCCTAACCCTAACCTAACCATACCCTAACCTAAACCCTAACCCTAACCCTAACCTATCCCTAACCATAACCCTACCTAACCTATTACCTAACCCTAAACCTAACCCTAACCCTTACTTAACCCTACCTAACCCTATACCCTAACCCTACCCTAACCTATACCTAACACGTACCTACCCTAACCTACCCTAACCCTAACCCTAACCTAACCCGAACCCTGAACCTTACATACCCTATCCCTAACCCTATCCTTGAACACGATAACCTATAACCCTAACCTAACCTATCCCTAACCGACACTGAACCCGATCCCTAAACCCTAACCCGTACTTAACCCGTTTACCCTAACCCTTTCCAGTTCCCTAACACTACTTTCCCATAACCTATCCATTAACCTTACCCGACTCCCTTACCTATACACCTAACCCGTCACCTATACCGTACCCTATTCCCTACCGAACCCTACCTAACACTATATTCCCTAACTAACCCTAACCCTAACCCTAACCCTACCTAACCCTAACCCTAACCCCTAACCCTAATCCTTACCCTAAACCTAACCCTAACCTAACCCTACCCTAACCCTACCCTAACCCTTAACCCTAACCCTAACCTAACCCTAACCCAACCCTAAACCCTACCCTACCCTAACCTAACCTAACATAACCCTACCCTACCTAACCTAAACACTAACCCTATCCATACCCTAACATAACCTAACCCTAACCCTAACCCTATCCCTAAACCTCTAACCATACCCTAAACCTTAACCTAACCCTAAACCTAACCTAACCTAACCTTAACCCTAATCCCTAACCCTAACCCTAACCTAACTAACCCTATCCCATAACCCTATCCCTAACCTTAAACCTAACCCGAACCTAACCCTAACCTAACCCTAACCTAACCCTAACCCTTAACCATAACTAACCCTAACCCTCCCCTATCCCTAACCATATACCCTACCCTACCTACCCTTACCCTATCCCTAACCTAACCACGTAACCCTAACCCTATACCACACTTCCCTAACCCGAACCACTAACCATAACCCTAACACCCTAACTCATAAACCCTTACCCTATCCCTTTAAACCCGAACCCTGTCCGCTATAATATCCGTATCCCTATAACCCGAACCATAACCCCTAACACCTAACCCTAATACACATAACCCTAACACTTACCCTAACCCTAACCCTAACCTATCTCGAACTACCCTAACTAACCGTACCTTACCCTAACCCGATACCCTAACCCTACCTACCCTAAAAAAAAACCCCCCCTAAAAATTAACCCTTAACCTAACCCTACCCTTTACCTAACCTTTCCGTTCCCTATACCTTCCTTTTAATCCTAACCTAACCCTAACCCACTAACCTAACCCTACCTAACCCTAACCCTTATACCCTAACCAACCCTATACCCTAATAACCCTAACCCTAACCCTAACCCTAACCCTAATCCCTAACCCGAATCTAACCCTAACCCTTTCCCTAACCCTAACACCTATTACCGCGATACACTATCCCTAACCCTAACCTAACCTAACCCTAACCCTAACCCTAATCCTTAACCCTACCCCTAACCCTAACTAACCCTATCCCTACCCTAACCCTCTAAACCCTAAACCCTAACTAACCCTAACCCACTAACCCTTACCCTAAACTAACCCTAACCCTAACCCTAACCTACTAACCTAACCCTAACCCTACCCTAACCCTAACCCTAACCCTTAACCTAACCCTAACCCCTAACACTAACCCTAACCCTAACCTAACCCTACCCTAACCAACCTACCCTAACCCTAACCCTAACCTAACCCTATCCCGAACCCTAACCTAACCCTAGACCCTAACCCTAACCCTAACCCTAACCCTAACCCTCCCCTATCCCTAACCCTCTAACCCTAACCCTAACCAGAACCTAACCTCTAACCCTAACCCTAACCTACCCTAACCCTAACCTAAACCTAACCCTAACCCTAACCCTAACATACCCTACCCTAACCCTAACCTAACCCTAACCCTTCCGAACCCTAACCCCTAACCCCTTAACCTAAACCCTAACCCTAACCCTAACCCTAACCCTAACCCTAACCCTAACCCTACCTAACCCTAACCCTAACCCTATCCCCTAACCCTAACCATACCTAATCCCTATCCCTAAACCCTATCCCTAACCCAACCTAACACTAACCTAACCCTAACCCTTATCCCATAACCTAACCCTAACCCTAACCCTAACCTAACCCTAACCCAAAACCCTAACCCTATAACCTAACCCTAACCCTAACCTACCCTAACCCTTGCCCCTAACCCGAACCCTAACCTAACCCTAACCCCTTACCCTAACCTAAACCTAACTTAACCTACCCTAACCTAACCCTAACCCTAACCCTTAAACCCATAACCCTTAACCTCTCCTAACCCTAACCCTAACCCTAAACCCCGTAACTAACCTAATACCCTAACATAACCCTAATACCCTACCTAACCATATCCCTAACCCTAACCCTAACCTTACCTAACCCTAACACTTTCCCTAACCTAGTGGCTGGCTGGCTTATCCTATCATAAACCCTAACCCTAACCCTAACCCTTATCCTAAACCCTAACCCGAACCCTAACACTAAACCCTAAACCTAAACCCTAACCGAACCCAACCCTAACCCTAACCCTTACACATAACCTTACCCTAACCCTAATCCTAACCCTATATCCCTAACCCTATACCCTAACCCGAACCTGACCCTAATCCCTATCCCTAACCCTAACACTATAACCTAACCTAACCTATACCCTATCCCTAACCCTAACCCTTACCTAACTCCTAACTATCCCTAACTAACCCTATCCCTAACCCGAACCCTAACCATTAACTAACCGACACTAACCCCTAACCTAACCCTACCACGTACCTAACCTTAACCCTAACCCGAACACTAACCCTAACACTTTACCACTATCCCACCCCTAACCCTTAACCCTATCCCGATATCCCGAACCCTAACCCGTACCTAACGATCATAACAGAACCTAAACCCTAACCCTAACCGTAACCCTAACCTTAATCCCTAACCCAAACCCATAATCCAACCCTAACCTTAACCCTAACCTCTAACCCTATCCCGATATATCCCAGAACCACTAACCGATAAACCCTAACCCGTACACTAACCCGTACCTAACCATTAACCTAACCAACCCTAACCTAACCCTAAACAACTAACCCTAACCCTAACCTAACCCTTAACCTAACCCCTAACCCTAACCCTAACCCTACCCTAACCATAACCCTAACCCTAACTACCGAACCCTAAACCCTAACCCTAACCTAAACCTAAACCCTAACCTTACCCTTACCCTAACCCTAACCTAACCCTAACCTAACCCTAACCCTAACCTACCTAACCTAACCCAACCCTAAAACCCTACCTAACCCTAACCCGAAACCCTAACCCTAAACCCTACCCTAACCCTAACCCTTAACCCTAACCCTATCCCTAACCCTTTACCACTAACCTATACCCTCCCTTACCCTAACCCTAAACCCTAACCATAACTCCTTACCTAACCCTAACCTAACCTAACCTAACCCTACCTAACCCCTAACCTAACCTAACCCTATCCCTAACCCTACCCTAACCCTAACCCTAACCCTAACCCATAACCTATCCTACCCTAACCCTACACCTAATACCCTAACCCTAACCCTAACCTAACCCTTAACCCTAACCTACCCTATACCCCTAAAAATAAAAAAAAAACCCTAAAAAAAAACCCCCTTACCCTAACCCACCTAACCCTAACCCTAACCCTAACCCTTAACCCTAACTAACCGAACCTAACCCTACCCTAAACCCTACCCTAACCCAAACTAAACCTCTACCTACCCCAAACCCTACCCTTAACCTAACACCTAACCCTAACCCTAACCCTTACCTAACCCTAACCCTAATAACCCTAAACCCTAAACCTAACGCTAACTCTAACCTACCCTAACCCTAACCTAACCCTAACCCTAACCTAACCCTAACAAACCTTACCCTACCCTAACCTAACCCTAACCCTAACCCTACCCTAAAACCCTAACCCTACCAAACCCTAACCCTAACCTAACCTAACCCTAACCCTAACCCTACACTAACCCTAAACACTAACCCTAACCCTAACCCTATCCCTTACCCTAAACCCTAACCCTAACCCTAACCCCTAACACTACCCTAACCTACCCTAACCCTAACCCTAACCCTAACCCTAACCAACCCAACCCTCCAACCCTAACCCAAACCCTAACCTAAACTAACCTAACCTAAAACCCTAAACCTAACCCTAACCCTAACCCTAAACCCTAACCCCCTAACTACCCTAACTAACCCTAACCCTAACCCTAACCTACCCTAACCCCTAACCCTAACCCTAACCCTAACCCTAACCCTAACCCTAACCTAACCCTAACCCTAACCCTAACCCTAACCCTAACCCTAACCCTACCCTAACCCTAACCCTAACCCTAAACCTAACCCTAACCCTAACCTAACCCTAACCCTAACCTACCCTAACCTAACCCTAACCCTAACCTACCCTAACCCTAACCCTAACCCTAACCTAACCCTAACCTAAACCCTAACCCTAACCTAACCCCCCCCTAACCTAACCCTAACCCTAACCTAACCCTAACCTACCCTAACCAACCCTAACCCTAACCCTAACACTACCCTCAACCCTCACCCTCACCTCACCCTCACCACTCACTTCACCCTAAAACCCTCACCCTAACCCAACCCTAACCCTCACCCTTCACCCTCACCCTCACCCTCACCCTAACCCTAACCTCACCCTCACCCTCAACTAACCTAACCCTAACCTAACCCTAACCCTAACCCTACCTACCCTAACCCTCTAACTCACCCTATACCCTAACCCTACCCTAACCTACCCTACCTAACCCTAACCCTAACCCTAACCCTCACCTGACCTAACCTAACCCTAACCTAACCTACCTATCCCTTAACCCTACCCTTAACCCTAACCCTAAACCTAACCTAACCCTACCCTAACCTAACCTAACCTAACCCTAACCCTAAACCCTAACCCTAACCCTAACCCTAACCTAACCTACCCTAACCCTAACCCTAACCTAACCCTAACCCTACCCATACACCCTAACCCTAACCTAAACCCTACAAACCGAACATAACCCTAACCCTTTCCTAATCCTATCCCTAACCCTAACCATTCCCTAACCCGAACTAACCCTACCCTAACCTAACCCTACTAACCCTACCCCTACCCCTAACCTAACCCTAACTACCCTAACCCTAACCTAACCCTAACCCTAACCCTTCCCTACCCTGACCCTGACCCTGGACCTAACCTAACCCCTAACCTAACCCCTAACCCTAACCCTAACCTAAACCCTAACCTAACCCCTAACCTAACCCTAACCCTACCTATACTTACCCTAACCCTTACCCTAACCCTAACCCTTAACCTAACCCTAAAACCTACCCCTACCCTAAACCCTAAACCTAACCTACCCTATAACCCTTTACCCAACCTATCCCTAACCTACCTATCCCTAAACCTAACCCTAACCTAACCTAACCCTAACCCGAACCCTAACCTGACCTGACCCTGACCCTAACCCTAACTACCCTAACCCTAACCTAAACCCTAACCTAACCCTTAACCTAACTATACCTAAACCCTAACCCTAATCGATCTCTAAACCTACCTACCTATCCTAACCTAACCTATACGATCCCTAACCCTTCCTATCCCTTTCCCTAACCCATATCCTTAACACTTAACCCTAACCTTTCCCTAACCCTTACCTAACCTAACCCTAACCCTATCCCTAACCTAACCCTACCCTACCCTTTCCTACACTAACCCTACCACTAACCCAATCCCTGACCGAACCTTAATCTGTCCCTATACCCTATCCTAACCCTTTCCCTTACTTACACTTATCTGATTCCCAGTTCACTTACCTTTCAATAACCCGACCCACCCATCCCTTGATTCCAGATACCTCTCCCTGTACCCTTTCCCGTATCCCTTCCCTATCCCTATCCTTTCCCTAACAATAAACTAATCCATAACCTTTTAACCTACCCTATCCACCTAACACGCGATCCTAACCCTATCCCATTAAACCTAATCCCATACACGATACTATCCGAACTAACCTACCCTACCTTTCCCTATACCGAACACAGTTCCCTACATAAACCGATTAAACCGAATCCACTTACCCGATTTCACTTATTCCCTATCCCTTAATCCCTAACCCTCTCCCGCAACCGATCCAGTCCACCTATATACCCTATCCCTTACCCGTAACCCGGTTGGCTGCCCTCGCTTCTCACTTTCACTTCCAGATACCAGAACCCTATACCAACCCTTAACCCGACATACCCGTCACTAATACACCTAACCGTACCCGTACCCTTTCCCGTATACCCTTATCCCACAACCCCCCACCTTACCCTATCCATATAACACCTTATCCCTATTACCCTATCCCTGATACTCGTACCGTTCCTTACCGTATCCGATACCCCTTCCCGTTCACGTACCCGGTATCCGTACCTTCCCTTAACACTAATCACCTAACCCTAAACCTAACCTCACACTTACCACGTTCGTAACCAGTGACAAGTTAGTTCCAGTTCCCTATCCCGAATACTATCCCGTTCCCTTTCCTATCCCGTTTAGTTCCCTTCACTTAACCACTTACGTATCACCGACACTTACCATGACCCCTATCCCTAACCTATCGACCAGACGCAGTAAACATATAACACTATACTAACCCTTACCCTTACTCCGATCGCGTTTCCTATATCCCTATCCCTTTCCCTTACCCATATCCCGTAACCATAACCTTTCCTCTTACACGTTCCAGTCCATGAACACTCTAACCCTACCTTCCCTATCCCTAACCTAACTACCAACCCGAACCTAACCCTAACTAACCATTTAACCCTAACCCTAACTATCCCTATCCCTAACCTTACCTAACCCTTTCACGATCCCTAACCTACCCTAACCCTAACCTAACCCTCACACTAACCTAACCCTAACCCTAACTTAAACCTAACCTTACCCGAACCCTACCTTTACCCTAACCATCTTAAACCCTAACCCTTACCCCTAAACCCAACCTAACCAACCCTAACCTAAACCCTAACCTAAACCCTAAACTAAACCCTAACCTAACCTAACCCTAAACCCTAACCCTAACCCGTAACCCTAACCCTAACCTACCCTAACCTAACCCTATCCTACCCTAACCCTAACCTAACCCTAACCTAACCTCTCCCTACCCTAACCTGATGGCTGCACGCACTACCCTAACCCTAACCTAACCCTAACCCTACCCTAACCCTAACCTACCTAACCTAAACCAAACCGTACCCAACCTAACCCTAACCCTACCCAACCCTAACCCTAACCCTAACCTAACCCTCACACTCACCCTAACCCTAACCTAACCCTCACCCTCACCCTCACCTAACCCTCACCCTAACCTAAACCCTAACCTCACCCTCACCTAACTACCCTAACCCTAACCCTAACCCCAACCCTACCTAACCCTTACCCTAACCTAACCTAAACCCAACCTAACCCTAACCTAACCTAAACCCCTAACACTAAACCTACCCCTAACCTAACTAACCCCTAACCATACCTTACCTAACCTTACCCTACCCCTACCCCTAACCTAACCTGAACCCTAACCTACCCCTAACCCTAACCTTATCCTAACCTAAACCCTAACCGAACCTTACCATACCCAACCCAAAACCTACCCTAAACCTAACTCTACCTACCCTACCCTAACCTAACCCTAAACCTCACCCTTACCCTAACACCTAACCTAACCTAACCCATACCGTAACCTAGAGGGCTGACACTCACATAACCCTAAGCATATCTATACCTAACCATACATAACCTGACCACTACCTACCTACCCTAACCTAACCCTAATCCCATCCCTAACCCTTACCCTAACCCATACCTAACCCTAACCCTAACCATACCCTAACCCTAATCCTAAACCTAAACCATAACTCTAGCTGACCATAACCTATCCCTATGTAACCCTATCGTATCCTTATCCCAAACCCAAACCCTAACACTAGATGCTGCACTCACCTTACCCTAACCCTAAACGCAACTAACCCTAACCTAATAAACCTACCATTTAACCTAACCTAAAAACCTTTACCTAAATGGTTGCACTCACCTAACCCCTAACTCTATCCCTATCTTCAAACAAACTTATACCCCACAATCCATTCTTCTATCTCTACCATACCCTTACGAAATGAACCCTAATTACTAACCACTCAACCCTTCTCGCTAAACCCTACAGTTCTTATTTCCTCTACCCACTAAATAGAGCAAAACGCCAATCTCATGGGGGAAAATCTTCTGCGTGACAAAGACTTTTACTTTAACGCCAATAAACCAGGCGTGTTGAGGACGCCATCCATTCCGGCTTAATTCATCATCCCCCAGGTTACAAATTGGTAAAAAAGCACACTATCCAATTCAATTGTCCTTTATGTAGCTGGCTATTCTGGCGTCTCCCTCCGAGTTACTGAACTAGGAAATACGCATCATCGACAGAAAAGAATGATGTATGAAAGAAGAGGGGGAAGAAAAATAGGTGGATAAGGAAACTGACAAGGGAGATAAAAGAATGAAGGAAGCAGAATGGATGAAGCCAATAATAAGGGTAATGGGAGACAGGGTAGAAATAGAACATGAAGAAAGGCAAATTAAACAACAAATACAAGGAAGGAAACTAACAATCCAGCACCCACCCAAACAACCATCCATCAACCAGCAGCCAACCATCCAAACCATCAACCAACCCTAACCCTTATCTTAACATAACCTAACCCCTAACCTTACATAACCCTAACTCACCTAACCCTAACCAAACATCCACCCACCCGACCAACCAACCAACCATCCACCTACCCGACCAACCAGCAAACCAGCCAGCCAACCATCCACCCACTCGACCAACCAACCAACCATCCATCCAACCAACCAACTAGCCAACCACCCAACCAAGCAGCTAATCCACACAAACCAGCCTCTCTCTCTCCCCACAGTGGTGACACAGGGAGTAGTGCCTAGGCCCAGGCTGGTTGCTGGGGGGTGGGGAGGTAGAGAGGGAGGGAGGTTGATATGTAGGTAGGTAGGGAGGTAGGTAGGTAGGTAGGTAGGTAGGTTGGTAGGTAGGTTGGTAGGTAGGTAGGGAGGTAGGGAGGAAGCCTGGTACGTAGGAAGGTAGGTAGGTAGGTAGGCAAGGAGGTAGGGAGGTAGGTAGGGAGGTAGATAGGGAGGTAGGTAGGTAGGTAGATAGGGAGGTAGGTAGGTAGGGAGGTAGATAGGGAGGGAGGTAGGGAGGCAGTAGGTAGGGAGGCATGGAGATAGATAGGGAGGTAGGTAGGGAGGTAGGCAGGAGGTATGTAGGAAAGTAGGAGGTAGGTAGGGAGATAGGTAGTAAGTAGGGAAGTAAGTAGGAGGGAGGTATGGAGGTAGAGAGGGAGGTAGGAAGAGATGGAGCTACGTAGGTAGGTAAGGAGTAGGTAGGTAGGGAGGTAGGAGGGAGTGAGGGAGGAACGTAGGGATGTTGGGGTAGGTAGGTAAGTAGGGAGTGAGGTAGGTAAGTAGGGAGGTAAGGAGGTAGGGACGTAGGTAGGAAGGGGAGTAGGTAGGTAGGTAGAGAGAGGTAGGAATGGAGGTAGGAGGTAGGGATGGAGGTAGGTTGGATGTACGAATGGAGTGAGGTAGGTAGGGAGGTAGAGAGGTAGGTAGGTAGAGAGGTAGGTAGGTAGAGAGGTAGGTAAGGAGGGAGGGAGGTAGTAGGTAGAGAGTAGGTAGGTAGAGAGGTAGAAGGTAGAGAGGTAGGTAGAAGAGAGGTAGGTAGGAAGAGAGGTAGGTAGGAAGAGAGGTAGGTAGAGAGGTAGGTAGGAAGAGAGGTAGATAGGAAGAGAGGTAGGTAGGAAGAGAGGTAGGTAGGAAGAGAGGTAGGTAGGAAGAGAGGTAGGTAGGTAGAGAGGTAGGTAGGAAGAGAGGTAGGTAGGAAGAGAGGTAGGTAGGTAGAGAGGTAGGTAGGAAGAGAGGTAGGTAGGTAGAGAGGTAGGTAGGAAGAGAGGTAGGTAGGAAGGAGAGGTAGGTGAGGTAGGTAGGGTAAGGAGGGAGGTAGGTAGAGAGGGAGGTAAGGAGGGAGGGAGGGAGGTAGGAAGGGAGGGAGGTAGGGAGGTAGTGAGGGAGGTAGGGAGATAGGTAGGTAGAAGGTAGGGAGGTGGGTAGGGAGGGATGTAGGGAGGTAGGGAGGGAGGGAGGGAGTATGTAGGGATGGAGGAAGGAGGTAGGTAGGTAGGGAGGTAGGTAGGTGGGTAGGGAGGTAGGTAGGTAGGTAGGTAGGGAGGTAGGTAGGTAGGTAGGTAGGGAGAGAGGGAGGGAGGGAGGAGGCAGGCCTTGTGCTGTGCTGTGAGTGGTGAAGGACAGGGAAGCTGGCTGTGTGCACTGAATGATGTACTCACCACCACGGTGCCTTCCCTCCACTGTTGCAGAACATAGGTCCACGTGCCAGATGTCCCGTCAATGACGTCAACATTCAGATAGGATGTCCCGCCCTTCGTCTGGATGCCAATGACGTCACCATCCAGGTAGGACGTCACGCCCTTCGCCTGCAGGACAGGAGACTCTGACCAGTGAACGTGCGGGGAATCACAGAGTTCCAGATTTACACTACATCCTTATTTGAATTCGGCAGACACTAGAAATAACAGCTTTGTTCTTTTCTGTAAAGTTCTTGGGGATTACGGGGTACCCCATTAAACAACTGTTAGGGGGGAGGGAGGGGGTAGCCTAGAGGTTAGATGGCTGCGCTTGTGGTCTGAGGGCCCGGGTTTCAGCCACCACCCAGGCTTGATGGGATTTTCCCCTGGAGTTAACGTCAGCGCTGACCCCACTCCTTCAAAAGACTTTCGGATGTGACAATAAACCGAAGTCCCGTGTGCAAACACACGCAGAGCATCTTTTGCACACGTTAAAACCTGTTTTGCCTTTCGGAAGAGTAGGTCATTTCTGCAGTTCTGGTATGGACCACCACCACACAACACGAAAGCCACATTCTTATATTGTCATCACTATAGTCAGGAAAGAACAGTGTCGTGATTATAGTCAGGAAAGAACAGTGTAGTGATTATAGTCAGGAAAGAACAGTGTAGTGATTATAGTCAGGAAAGAACAGTGTCGTGATTATAGTCAGGAAAGAACAGTGTATGATTATAGTCAGGAAAGAACAGTGTCATGCATAGTATAAAAAGTCATGAAGAGAAGAACAGTGTCATATTATAGTCAGGAAAGAACAGTGTCATGTATCTTCAGGAAAAACAGTGTCATGATTATAGTCAGGAAAGAACAGTGTATGATTATAGTCAGGAAAGAACAGTGTCATGATTATACTCAGGAAAGAACAGTGTCATGATCATAGTCAGGAAAGAACAGTGTAGTGATTATAGTCAGAAAAGAACAGTGTAGTGATTATAGTCAGGAAAGAACAGTGTCATGATTATAGTCAGCAAAGAACCGTGTAGTGATAATAGTCAGGAAAGAACAGTGTAGTGGTTATAGTCAGGAAAGAACAGTGTCATTATAGTCAGGACAGAACAGTGTCGTGATTATAGTCAGGAAAGAACAGTGAAGTGAATATAGTCAGGAAAGAACAGTGTAATGATTATAGTCAGGAAAGAACAGTGTAGTTATTAAAGTCAGGAAATAACAGTGTCATGATTATAGTCAGGAAAGAACAGTGTCATGATTATAGTCAGGAAAGAACAGTGTAGTGATTATAGTCAGAAATAACAGTGCCATGAGTATAGTCAGGAAAGAACAGTGTAGTGATTATAGTCAGGAAAGAACAGTGTTATGATTATAGTCAGGAAAGAACAGTGTAGTGATTATAGTCAGGAAAGAACAGTGTCATGATAATAGTCAGGAAAGAACAGTGTAGTGATTAATTGTCAGGAAAGAACAGTGTAGTAATTAAAGTCAGGAAAGAACAGTGTAGTAATCAAAGTCAGGAAAGAACAGTGTAGTAATTAAAGTCAGGAAAGAACAGTGCAGTGAATATAGTCAGGCAAGAACAGAGCAGTGAATATAGTCAGGAAAGAACAGTGTCATGATTATAGTCAGGAAAGAACAGTGTAGTAATTAAAGTCAGGAAAGAACAGTGTCATGATTATAGTCAGGAAAAAACAGTGTAGTAATTAAAGTCAGGAAAGAACAGTGTCATGATTATCTTCAGGAAAGAACAGTGTCATGATTAAAGTCAGGAAAGAACAGTGTCATGATTATAGTCAGGAAATAACAGTGTAGTTTTAGAGGATCTTTCTGATGGCTGGTTACACTTTTTCAATGGTCATGATAATACTCAGCATATCTAAGGAAAAAACAATGTAGTTTACAGATGATTCTTATTAGTACATTTGCTTCTTTGAAAGTTCATTATGCCATATAAAGGACTGCATGATCATGTCAGATATCACAAACAAATAATATTACAACGCGCAATGCAGATACCTAAGTGATTCCAAAACGGAATGGCTGATTGCAATCACATGTCTATCGTTTCCTTGTATTACACTGTACTGCCCTACAACGTCTGTCTCCTCACCTAAAATGCAGGGTCCCCCTTTGGTCTGAAACTCTCTCCCTAGTTCCCTCACATCTTTCACATTCGCTTTTCGGCAGAGATGATAAACCAAGGTACCGTACTCTTCACATATCTAAGGCATAGAAAAGAACCCACAGCAGCAAGAGGATTCTGTAGCACAACTCCGTTGAAAGGAACCGTCATCACAGCAAGTGTACCTGCGTACAGGACAAAGGGCTACTATCAGCAGCGCCACATTAAACAGCGTGTTCTTCACAGGCCGGGGAGTGTGGTGTCCAGTAGTTCTCTGCAGAGACAGAGACACCATGTCGATCCCTGCCTGCCTGCCGTGATGCCGCAGCTCCACAGCAATCCCTAGTCAGACAACACAAGGAATGCACACACACACACACACACACACACCACAACACACACACACACACACCACACACACATACACACACACACATACACACACACACCGACCCTCTTGCCTTCTAGTGCCATCCAATCCAATCCAATCCAGCCTTCTTCTCTTTATAGCCCCAATCACTACAGGGGCCATATTTATCAGGACTGTCAGCTCGTAAGATTTTTAAATCTCAGGTCAAAACTGTGCTGCAACTAATCACACACACACATGCAGTCACACACACATGCAGTCACACACACATGCAGTCACACACACATGCAGTCACACACACATGCAGTCACACACACATGCAGTCACACATACATGCAGTACACACACATGTAGTCACACACACAATCACACACACACACACACACATGCAGTCACACGCACATGCAGTCACACACACAATCACACACACACATGCAGTCAACAAACATGCAGTTACACACACATTCACACACACATGCAGTCACACACACATGCAGTCACACACACATGAAGTCACACAACAACAATCACACACATGCAGTCACACACCACTTTGAAGTCACACACACAATCACAACACCATGCAGTCACACAAACATGCCAGTTACACACACAGTCCACACATGCAGTCACACACAAAAGGGCAGCACACAAACATGCGTTACACACACATGACAAAAACACACAGCCATCACACACACCATGCAGTCACACACACAATCACACACATCATCACACACACGCAGTGGTCGTCAAATCTGTCCAATGACGTGTCCCAAGGCTCTACATGAAGCCATGGTTTTCAGAAGATTCAAGGAATTTTTGAAACAACAAGGTGCAAATGAGTGTGTCTGGATTCGTGAACAGAAAAGTCAAAATGGTCTAACACACACATCGATGAAAATATGAGTCATTAACCATTTTCGTAAAGTTTATCTTATATATTCTTTACTTACAAGTGAAACGTAGGCCAACACATTAAGCACACGACAAGAACGATCAGTAACCTTCACATGACTCAGCCGAACCAGTCCGCCAATGCGTCTGAAGAGAAGTGTCCATATGTCACAACTGGGGGACCAGATGGCACCTTACATGTGTCCGTGTTACAAACATCAAAGAGCCCCTTGGTGAGTTACTCCTGCTTGTCTACCTCGCCAACACACAGGTCAGTGAGTAACCCAGTTCCAAATTCAAACACTGAAGCAGAGGGGCCGCTACGCAAATGTGATGGCCATTAAAATGGCACACAGCAGTGAACAAATGAATCTTCACCATTAACTGTTCGCACTTGATTTCTAATTTTAATTGTTCAGCGGTTATTTGTTTAGTTGATGTTTCTAAAGTTGGGTTTTATTTTTTTCTCTTAGTCTCCTTCTTCTCCTAAGTTAACTATAACAAAATAAAAAATGCATACCAATGAGGAACCCACTACTCGTCAATGAACTCCCAACGCTGTGCAAGGAGACAAACAGTTCACAAAAATCTCCTGCCAGATAAACTTTTGAAGCTATACATAGGTAACTTGCCTTATGGCGATTTGTAATATGAAAAGGTACTGTGGGCAATACAGCCTAGAAAATATATAACCAGCAACAATAAATAGAATTTGAAAAAAACAACAACAAAGAGATAAGTGTACCCAAGATTTTAACCTACCATTGCCTAAGTGAACATGTGGAGAAATGCATTATTCATGTTTTCTAGTGAGGCAAACCTAACCATTTAATGTGTTACCCTCCTACTGCCAATAACATGTCAAGAGAAACGTTGTTACCAGGATGGGGCTGTAGAAGAGTTCGATAACCTTAAAACTACTAGTAACCGAGCATGGCATGCACAATGTGTCACAGCGCTAACTGCGGACTGACGCTCTTTATTCCGCAGCGTTCTATCGGACGTCTACGCTCTTACTGGCCATTACATTCGGAAAAGTCGCGCACTACTGGCCAGAGGAGTGACACCCTGACGACAACATGTTCAGCAGCCCAGACAACCTGGCAGTGATGCCATACATCCTCCAAACTACTTCACTTGCCAACCTCCTTTGCACTTCAGCCACTCCATACCTCCCTGCATCCCCATGAGTCTTCAACTCCCTGATTACCCGAAGCAACAACTTCCTACCCCTACCAGGATGTGACCCATCACCTTTCCACCCTCCTCTGACCATACTGATCCCCAAACACCCCTTCAAGCAGTGCTCCACCTAGAGAAGAAACGTACACAATCAGCCACTCTACCCTGCCACACATCTTCTCAGCAACCAGGTCTACTCAGCCTCAATCCTCCCCTACACCTCTGTTACCCACATGTGATCACAAATTCCACACCCCCCTCTATCCCATCTCCAACCGAACCCACTCTCCACTCCAAACACTCCCAACAACCAGACGCACCACAATGCCACATGCAAGAAACCACACACCTCTTCAACTGAAAACGTAGCAACGATAACGATGCTCACAAACAACTCCTTGAAGCCAATCTCACTATCTCCACATCATAAAGAATTCAACACACTCAAAACTCAAATATCACACATTCCCAAGACACAAACTCAAAGCCAAACCATCCTCTGACTCTGAAATAAGAACACAAAACTCCCTAAAGCAATGTAAAGAGACGCATCACAACAAACAACCGAACTCCCAAAACAGCCAAAAACCCATTCTCATCAATGACAAGAAATCTGCTCAAAACTACAGTCGTTCAAAGACATCAACACAACACTCAACATACTACCAGAAACAGATTACAAACACTCACCAACAACCAGACACCACACACATCAACTCCAGCATTCTAACTGACACGAAACTGAAACACTCACAGAACAACACTCACAATGAAACAATATCAACAATCCAACAAAAGATACGCCTATTTACGACAGAACCTTGACTGACAAACTCATCACACTCTGTACCGACACATAAACAAACAAAACGTGAACAATTCAAAAACATCACACAAACACACAATGCAAACAGCCTAACCTCACAAACACATTGCATCATACAAATCCTACACATACCTTCCGCCTCATCAAAAACACATCCATTTCCCATTCAACAATCCACCAGATAACAACCACCCCTTTCCAGTCACCTAAATGTCTCAGACAACAAAATCAGTCCCAAGACGACTGTGACACCCTTATAGGTACTCAGCGCTGAAAGGGTGTTGGACGAGAAAAAGATGTCATTTGGCGGCGCGACCTATCCTGCAACCTCTGTACCAGCCTAACAATCCAACACTGTGTACAATGGCTGTCAAACAAGCTGTCCCTCACCACACATTCAGCCGCGTCACACTCTTTCCGTGGGCATCAACACTGAAATCCATGCGCCTTCACAATACCGAAGTGACCAAACTGATTCCACCATGCTCAACAAAATCTCCCCATGCACTTACAGCCTCCTCCATCCTCCCTCCCTTCGGACGACATCCCATTCGCGCTGGCTCAAGTCGAACGGCTTCTCTAGGGAATCCTGCAGGCAAGAGGGGGTTGTGTTTATGACAACACCCCTCCTCTCCACACCAAGGCTGGAGCTACCTAAAAAAGCAGGCCTGTACCTAGAATGCTCTACATCCCAGCCTCACCAGGGAACAGTAACGCTTTGCCACTCACATTCGCTTTCCCCCCTGGAATCATCAACCAGCCGCCAGTCATGGAAGCCGCGCAGTCCATGAAGCCGGAGACAAAGGACTAAACCCACCCCTACAACACATCAGCTACGCCCAGCAGCGAAAAGTTGAGAGTACACAACCTCTGCCTACAACCAAAGACAGAACGCGCCCCACCCACCTTGTGACCAAGACAACACAACACTATTGCCATACATACATATTCCCCCCTCCCAGCCCAGAAACCACCCCAATGTTCAGAGATCGCCCAGATGGTTAGGGAGACATCACACTGCCCTCTCACAACACACAACCACTATCAATGTGCTCTCTGAGACTAACTTCGATATTATGACAAAATAATGTAGAGTGCATGTTCGGAGTGCATGTCGTGTACATGGGTGTGAATGGAAGGTCCCCCAATAACATGTGGGAGTGTTTTATTATGCTTCTTTAGTTATTTATTTTATTTGTTCAATCATATCGAGGGATAATGGATAAGCACTCATGTGTTGTTGTTTTCACATCCAGTTTCCGGTGTGATGACAGGGTTTTGTGGATTTTGTCATCTGTTTCCCTGAAGGCGCGCGGTGACCTGCTCTTTCTGAAGAGGAAACAGGACTGCACATGTTGCACACCAGTATGCCTTGTGCCAGTGTTGGCACACCGAAGGGCCGCGATTTATAAGAATCAACAGGACTTGTGATGTGGTATACGATGAATGAAAGTTTGTATGTGCGCAGCGTGCGCATGCTGCATGCACATGTAACGTTCTGCAAGATGTGTGTTTGGTGATGTAAGTGGTTATGTTGACGTCAATTTACGTCGTTCACTTTTCAGTGATATTAGACGCCCCTCCCCCCCCCCCTAGTGTGTGTGTGTGTGTGTGTGTGTGTGTGTGTTGTGTGTGTGTGTGTGGTGTTGTGTGTGTGTGTGTGTGTGTGTGTGCCTGTCTGCCTGCATCCAAAGTATATTGATCACAAGAATTATAAATGATTGCTTCATTTCATTCCCCCAACAATTTCCCCTCTCCCTCTCACATACTTTTCTTCACCTCTCCTTTTTTCCTTTCATTTTTTCTTTCTTTCTTTTTCCCAGTAAATTAAATGATGTTGATCAATGTCGTGCTGCTGTGTGGTTTATAAATCGTTCTGCCTGACTGAAGCAATTTGACTTTTGTGACTAACAGGTATATTGCTGGATAATAAAACAGTCTGCTTGACTGTAACAATTGACTTTTGCGACTAGCAGCTATATTGCTGGTTTATTCAAGCAGTCTGCTTGATTGAAACAATTGACTGTTGTGATTAGCAGCTATATTGCTACACCAGAGACTCTAGCATCTGAACAGTTGTTTTAGAGACAAATTTTGCTATTGATTTTCCAAGAAATTCTATACTTTACTATTGTATCTACTGCCTGTGACTGTATCTTCCTTGTTTTAGAGCTTTATATGAATACGTGTACGTGTATTGTGTATTGTGTAAGTGATAGTTATTGATTTAGAAAAAAAAAGGTTTTGTAGTATTTCTTTATCAAAATATTCCACACTTTAATGTACGTGTGGTATACTTTGATCTCCATTTAGTGTATGAAATATAAAGGGGACTGGATTTATATATACTGTGTTGATATAACAGATCGATTTTTTGCAGATCCAGAGCAGCTTTTGAAATTACCTTTAGTATTGTTTCGTTTTTATTGGGTGTTCCTTCATTTCATATTATATTCTCCTCTTTGATTGAATAGAAAACCTACTAAACGGGTCTTCTATTTTGATAGTTTACTTATAAACGTACAGAACAAGAAAATATATACATAAATTAGCCAATCAATCCGGACATATATTATGTCTCTAACTTCAGACAAGTGGCCAACAAAACAGGGCCTCCGAGTAGGCTACCTGAATATCAACAATGCAACAAACAAAAAAGATGACATTGCAACCATACTATACAACAGTGGAAATCAGTTTCATTTGTTTTGCCTAGCTGAATCCCGACTCTCTCCAAATGTTACAGATGCACACATGAATATTCCAGGGTATCAAATCTTCCGTGAAGATCCTCACAAACCCAAGTACACCGGGCTACTTACATATATAGCCTCCTCGCTCAGTTGTAAAAGAATATATAACCTTGAGGTTTTTGACATTGAATCCATGTGGATTGAAATAAAATTAAAACACAATAGACCAATATTAATAGGATTTATATACAGAAATCCTTCAGAAACCAGAGACTGGCTAGAAAAATTCAACTCCCTTATGGACGAGGTAATACTTTTAAACAATGAAACAATTATTCTTGGGGATTTTAATATAGACTTATTAAAACCTAAACCAAAATGGAGCCACAACATTACTATGTATGGCCTAGAACAACTAATAGATAGACCAACTCGGATAACAAATAACTCTAAAACATTAATAGATCATATCTACACTACTACAAAACAACACATAACAGAAGTATGTGCTCCCTCATGTGGATGCAGTGATCATAATCCAGTGTGCTTTACTTGGTTTAAAAATCGTATCAAAATACCTAAAGTAGGGCATAAAACTATTTTTTACAGGAAATTTAAAAACTTTAACGAGCAAGATTTCCTTTCAGACTTGTCAAACTCGCCATTACATGCCATATACCAAATCCGAGACCCTGATGAAGCTGTTGAATTTTGGATTAGGACATTTACTTCAGTATACGACAAACATGCCCCTTTCATAAAAAAAAGAGTTCAAGAAAAAATCAAACCACCTTGGATAACAAAAGACATAGAATCCGAAATACACCTAAGAGACTATTTGAAAACACATGGTTCAAATGAGCAGTTCAGAGCACAAAGAAACAAAGTAACTTCACTAAAACGCAAATCAAAACGTGATTACATTCAAAAGTTGTTAATTACAACAACCGACTCTCGACAAGTATGGAAAGCCATCAATACATTATGTAATAAACCTATATCAAAAAGTCAACAGACAGTTAAAGATATATCAGCTGATGAATTGAACAACCACTTCTCAAACATTGCTGACAAAGTAATATCAAATGACAAGTCAAATGAAAATGATCTCCATTACTTAGAACAATATATCGAATCAAAAGAAATAAAATTCCCATTTAAACTACTGCCAATGACAATCACAGACGTCTTGGAAAGCCTGTCTCTTCAAAAAAAGTTCCAGAACACGTGGTTTAGACAATCTAGATGGAAGAATAATTAAGCTTTGTGGTCAAGTTATAGCTGGGACACTGACATACTTGTATAACTTGTGCATAGAGAAAACCAACTTTCCTGCCATATTTAAAATAGCAAAAATCATACCAGTCCACAAATCAGGTGATACTGCTTGTCCTTCAAATTACAGACCAATTTCAATTCTGTCTGTCTTATCTAAACCCTTTGAAAAACATATCCAAAAAATCCGTATATTCCTACTTTGTAAACAACAATCTATTAAATGAAGATCAGTCAGGTTTTCGTAAAAACTATTCCTGTCACACAACTCTTACACAAATACAGACAATCTCCTACACAACATCAATGAAAATAAATATACAGGCCTTCTTTTTGTTGACTTTGAAAAAGCATTTGATGTAATCAATCATTCCCTATTATTGCGTAAACTTCACTTGTACAAACTAACACCAGAAATGATAAATCTTTTGAAAAGCTTTATGTCGAATAGGCAGCAGCTAGTAACTGCAAATAATCAAACATCAGAACTAGTACCTATTAAACATGGAGTACCACAAGGGTCAATATTGGGTCCACTTCTATTTTCAATCTATGTAAATGACTTACCCCAATTTCTAGAATGTAGCTGTGAAATGTTTGCTGATGACACATCCCTCTATTGTAGTGACTCTGACCCCCACAGACTTACAATCAAACTTCAACACAATATTGACAGATTGGTTACTTGGACTAAGCTAAACCATATGTCCTTAAATACCCGAAAAACTAAGTGTATGTATGTACTAGCAAGACAAAAGAGACAAAAAATGAAAGATAAATTCCAACCTCTGTTGATAGATAAAAGAGTAATTGAAGAAGTTGACTCCCACAGAATTCTGGGTGTAATTATTGACAAAAATCTTACTTGGACCGACCATGTGATGGCGCTAGGAAAACGTCTTTCTTACAAGCTACTTCAGTTATCAAAAATAAAACATTTTCTGAATAACCACTCTCGCAAACTCTTTTTTTGCGGCCATATTTGCCTATAGTTGACTATGCTTCATCTCTTTGGGACAGCTGCAGTGATACAAATTTAAAATTGATTCATAGATTATATAAAAGAGCACTGAAACTTGTTCTAACTACAATCAAGCTCCCTAACCATCAACGACTAATAAGAAAACAAATATCCTAACCTTCAAAAACAGACTTTATCTAAATAAAGCTCTATTTGTCCAGAAAGTTATCAATGGAAATGCCCCTCCAAAGATCACCAATAGCTTCAATATCAATGAACACAGACAATAATCATCTACTAACATTTCCGAGACCAAGAAATAATCTTTACAAACAAGCTTCTTGTACTCAGGTAGTGACTTATGGAACAAGCTCCCAAAACGCTTAAAATGTATCAAAAACAAAAATCAGTTCAAGCACAGCTAAAAAGCCATTTAATGCATGAATGCCTAGGAATTGACTAATAATGCAAATCAACCATGATTAATAACGGCAAAATAAACCATACTTACATTTACCAGCACTAATGGTATTCCCTACAACAACAAAATTCAAGTATATCTTACTGTGACTAGAAATTCTACAGTCACACCTCTGTATAGTGTGGAGGGAGGGGGAGGCAGGAAAGAGCACACTAATTATGCAAAGAAGTAAGAGAATCTATGCAAGCTAGTAAATAATCTGCAATGTTGAAACAGGTGGAAAGGAGGAAATTTTTAAAAAAATCTTTTATGGTAGACCTGATAGCTGATAGTGTGTCCTTCTCTCTCTCTCTCTCCTCTCCTACTCTCTCTCTACCCTCTCTCTCTCTCATCTCTCATCTCTCTCTCTCTCCTCATCCTCTCTCCTCTCTCACTCCCTCTCTCTCCTTTCCTCTCCTCTCCTCTCCTCTCATTTCCTTGTCTCCTCCAATATTATTGGTCTATGTTTAGTACTTTATTTTTATTTTTATTTTAATCCATGATTTTTGTTTTTTTATTGCGTTTAAGATGATGTTTTATTATTACTATTATAAGCGATACTGTTTTATTTGATATTGTTTTAGTTTTGCTATATCCAGTTAGATTATGGGCTTTTGAATTACTGTATCATATGAGGGGTTCTACTTGTTTGAATAATTGTTTTGTTGTTTTTTTTTTAATTATTATTTCTCTATTGATTGAAGGTGATATTTCCCCTTCCCCCTTTGATACTCTCCACACCCATCCATTTCCAATGCTTTTCTGTATCAATCTTAGTCTACTTGTTCTCTGGTGATGGGGATTTGTTATATTTTGTCCATTGATGGTACTTTTCTATAATTGTATCCTATATCTAACTCATTATTCGTAATCTTATTTTACATCGCTATGCTTGGCTAGTTATTGTGTGAATATGCTCATTTTTTAAATACGCTTATTTAAAACTATTTGCGCATAAAAAAGCACACGCTTTGCATGGTGCTGGAGGAGAGAGGAGGAGGTCATTGAAGGTAATATTTCAGTATGACGAATGCCTAGTATTTTCTAACGTTTTATCCTGTATCTTTTTATTATCTAAAGTATAAACGTGAAAAAACTGGATACAACAGTAACTGAAGTAATTTTGTTGTCCTGACGTTCTATGATTTTCGATTTTCTTTTTTAATTCTAAAACATTTTTATTAAATGTGTTTGCGAGCGCCGCACCGCGCCAGGTGGCACTGTATGTTGTGCGTGTATTGTATATTGTAATTTGTTTTCAATGTATTCCTTATCGATTTTCCTGGTTTTTTGTAAACGATGCACATATGATGTCCTTAGATAATCATACAAATTTGTCTTAATAGATGGCTGATGAAAAAAAGCAAATCATTGCTATTCAATGTACCATCTGAAATAAAATTTTGACTTGACTTGACTTGACTTGACATGACACACATGCAGTCACACACACATGCAGTCACACACACATGCAGGCACACACACACATGCAGTCACACACACATGCAGTCACACACACATGCAGTCACACACACACATGCAGTCACACACACATGCAGTCACACACACACATGCAGTCACACACACAATCACACACATGCAGTCACACACACATGTAGTCACACAAACACATGCAGTCATACACACACATGCAGTCACACACACATGCAGTCACACAAACACATGCAGTCACACACACATGCAGTCACACACACACATGCAGTCACACACACACATGCAGTCACACATACATGCAGTACACACACATGTAGTCACACACACAATCACACACACATATCGCAGTCACACGCACATGCAGTCACACACACAATCACACACACATGCAGTCACACAACATGCAGTTCACCACACACATGCAGTCACACAAACACATGCAGTCACACAACACATGCAGTTACACACACATGCAGTCACACACACACAGAATCACACCACATGCACACACACACATGCAGTCACACACACATAGTCACACACATGCAGTCCACACACACATGCAGTCACACACACACACTGCAGCACACCACACACATCACACACACACATGCAGTCCACACAAACACATCGCACACACAAACAGCAGTCACAACACACAATCACAATATCACACCACACCACACCTCCGACACACATACAGCACACACTACACACACACAACTCACACACCAATCACACCACAACCACACACACACACACAACACACATAACAGGCACAAAGAGCACAAGCTGAACACCGCCACGACTACCTCCTGAAACTGACACATAATCACAGGTTCCTTTGCCCTCCTTACACCACCCATTTGTCTCTCTCAATGTCTATGGATAGTAGATGGATGAGTGGATGGGTGGGTGGGTGGATAAATGGGTGGGTAGGTCTATGGATGGATGCACGGATGGATGTATGGATGGGGGGTGGTCTGTAGTTGGGTGAGGTGACAGTTTGGATTTACAGATGGAGGTGTGGGTCTGTAGGTGGGTGGGTGGATAGATGGATAGATCAATGGATGGGTGGGTCTGTGGGTGGATGGACGGATGGATCGATGGACGAATGGATGGATGGACCGATGGATGGATCGATGGATGGATCGATGGATGAAATGATGAAAGGATGGATGGATCGATCGATCGATGGATGAAATGATGAAAGGGTGGATAGATGGATGGATGGATAGATGGATGAATCGATAGATCGATCTATCGATCAATTGATGGATAGGTGGGAGGAGGGAGGGAGGGATGGATGTGTGGGTTGGTCTGTGGATGGGTGGATGGGTAGATCGATGGATGGGTGGATGTACGGGTGGGTGGATAGATGTCTCCCGTGCAGTCTGTTCCTCTCCTCTCTGCCCCCTCAATGAAAAGAGCAGTGTACAGCCAGAATGCAAGATGATGGTCAGTAGAACTGAGCGCTAATAACGAAAAGAGCAGTGTACAGCCAGAATGTAAGATGATGGTCAGTAGAACTGAGCGCTAATAATCAAAGAGCAGTGTACAGCCAGAATGTAAGATGATGGTCAGTAGAACTGAGCGCTAATAATGAAAAGAGCAGTGTACAGCCAGAATGTAAGATGATGGTCAGTAGAACTGAGCGCTAATAATGAAAAGAGCAGTGTACAGCCAGAATGTAAGATGACGGTCAGTAGAACTGTGCGCTAATAATGAAAAAGCTTCAATACGGACAGTCTTGTGTATCAAGTACGCATACCAAGTGTGCGTGTCTGCACTCGCCTGTGCATGTGTGCCTGATTGCATGCCATCAGCAAGCATGTGTGTGAATGTGTAGTGCGTGCATGCGTGCGTGCGTGCATGCGTTCGTGTGTGTGTGCGTGTGTATGCGCGCGCCAGCGCGTGTACGTCTGCTTGCAAGAAGTCTGTGCATATCATGTATGCGTTCTTAACGGATGAATAACATCTGAAAAATGCGTTTTGGTCCTAATTATTGTAATCATCGTCATCAAAACAATCAGCTGCCAGGAGATGACATCAGTGAAGAAACGACAGTTTTCGTATTTGCAGAATACCAGAATTCCCACAAAAACGTAAAGCTTTAAAAAAAAAATGTACCTAGCGAAAATGATGTCTGTCAATCGAGGACCAATAAAATGATCGGACATATTAACAAAAGATACGTTGATAAACACAGAAAGGGAGAAATAAGCAGGAACGGGACATAAAATATTTAAACGCTGAGAAGAAAGGCAGGCAAGTTCAAATCAAGAGTCGGGGAGATGGAGATTTTTAAAAAAATCAAGAAAGAAAACCTCACCTTCCCCCAAACGAACCATTCTTCTCTTTAAATCAAGAAACAATAAAAATGTAGCATGCAACATCATTTCCATTGAAGTGATCAAGAAACAAAACAGCACCCAGACAAATAAGCAAAAATAAAAAAGACACAAAGTGAAAAGATTCTAACCTTTGTCAGACGACCACAATGTTGACTCCAACACACAAGTTCAAAGCTGATCACAGAAATAAACTCCACACAACTGGCTCTTGCTGTGATTGCAAACCCGAAAACGTTTCTTTTTTAGTGCCCCCCCCCCCCCCCCCCCCTCCCATTTTTAAACACACCTTCACAAACTTGGAAGAGGGTATGTTGCACAACAGTCGTAAATACCGCGCTTCCAGTCACTTTCGTCTGCTTTCCCGTCAGTGAAAAAGCGCCCCCTATCGTCACTTTCTTCTGTCTGTCTGCAGCGACTGTCTGCAATTTAGTAGTAGTAGTAGTAGTAGTAGTAGTAATATCATTGTCGTCGTCGTTGTCTATTATCATAATTATTATTATTATTATTATTGTTATTATTATTAAGGCGGGCAAATCCACTATAACTGGGTCAATGGCCCAGTGCTAAAATTAGCCCCCTTCTTTTACCAAGTCAAAGTGCCGTCAGTCAGTGTCGGCTATAATTAGCAGCAGATGGGATGAATGGACAGCAGCTGTGAGCAGCCGAAAGTGGGGGAAACTGACAGCCGTATTATTATTATTATTATTATTATTATTATTATTATTATTATTACTATTATTATTATTATTACCATCATTATTATTAGTATCACCATCATTGTTATTAGTATCACCATCATTATTATTACTACCGTGTTGTCCTCGAGGTTGTTGTCGAGGTTGTTGTTATTGTTATTATCGTTAATCATGATCTCCACTCTCTCACTCTCTCTCCTTCATCTCATCTCTCTCCTCTGTCTCTCTCTCCTCGTGTCTCTTCTCTCTCTCTGTTTTCTCCTCTCACTCTGGCTAAACCAACCCTAACCCTACCCTAACCCTAACCCTATCTCTAACCCACCCTAACCCTAAACCCAAACCCTAACCCTAACCTAACCCTAACCCTAACCTAACCCTCACCCTACCCTAACCCTCACCCAACCACCCTCACCCTCACCATCACCTCAACCCTAACCCTCACCCTAACCCTCACCCTACACCCCCTAACCCCCCCTAACCCTAACCCCCCTAACCCCACCTAACCCCCTACCCTAACCCTTACCCTAACCCAAACCCCCCCCCCCCTAAACCCTACCCTAAACCCTCACCCTAACCCCTAACCCCTAACCCTAACCCTCACCCTCACCCTCACCTTTTCTGGCCTCCCCATAAATTCCTAGTCATGTACTCTCCATAAATTCCTAATGTTTTTGTCTCTCTATGACTTCATGGTGTCCTGACATCTCCATAAATTCGTATTGTCTTGGCCTCTTCATAACTTTTCACTGTCTTGGCCTCTCTATGATTTGATATTGATTTTTCTCTACATTATTTTTTGTATTGTCCTGGCCTGTTCGTACTTTCGATTTGTTGCTTTACAAGATTCAGCGCTATATAAATTCCATACATTATTATTATTACTTTTCTACTGCTGTCCTGGCTTGTCCATGTCTTTTCATGTTCTGGCCTTTCCATGACGCATGCTGCTGTCCTAAAGCCTTCATTGTTCCATACTCTCTTTGCCCCTGCATCATTTCTTATTGCCGTCCCGCCTCTTCACTTGGCTATACTGTCTTGGCCTCTGCATTACTTCCTGCTTCTATCCTGACCTCTGCATTACTTCCTGCTTCTATCCTGACCTCTGCATTGCTTCCTGCTTCTATCCTGACCTCTGCATTACTTCCTGCTTCTATCCTGACCTCTGCATTACTTCCTGCTTCTATCCTGACCTCTGCATTACTTCCTGCTTCTATCCTGACCTCTGCATTACTTCCTGCTTCTATCCTGACCTCTGCATTACTTCCTGCTTCTATCCTGACCTCTGCATTACTTCCTGCTTCTATCCTGACCTCTGCATTGCTTCATACTGTCCTTGCTTTTATACCACCTCCTATTGATGCCCTGGTCACTTCGTGACTTCCCACTCTGTCCAAGCCTATGCATTACTTTCTAATGCCGTCCCAGCCTATGCATTTCTTTATAATGTCCTGGTCTCTGCATTACTTAATAATATCCTGGTCTATGAACTACTTTATAATGTCCTGGTGTATGCATTGCTTTATATTGCCGTCCTGGTCTCTGCATTACTTTCTACTGCTGTCCTGGTCTCTGCATTACTTTATAATGTCCTGGTCTCTGAATTACTTCATAATGTCCTGGTCTATGAATTACTTTATAATGTCCTGGTCTCTGCATTGCTTTATAATGTCCTGGTCTCTGCATTACTTTATAATGTCCTGGTCTCTGCATTACTTTATAATGTCCTGGTCTCTGCATTGCTTTATATTGCCGTCCTGGTCTCTGCATTACTTTCTACTGCTGTCCTGGTCTCTGCATTGCTTTATAATGTCCTGGTCTCTGCATTACTTTTTACTGCTGTCCTGGTCTCTGAATTACTTCATAATGTCCTGGTCTCTGCATTACTTTTTACTGCTGTCCTGGTCTCTGAATTACTTCATAATGTCCTGGTCTCTGCATTAATTTATAATGTCATGGTCTCTGCATTACTTCATAATGTCCTGGTCTCTGCATTACTTTCTACTGCTGTCCTGGTCTCTGAATTACTTCATAATGTCCTGGTCTCTGCATTAATTTATAATGTCATGGTCTCTGCATTACTTCATAATGTCCTGGTCTCTGCATTACTTTCTACTGCTGTCCTGGTCTCTGAATTACTTCATAATGTCCTGGTCTCTGCATTAATTTATAATGTCATGGTCTCTGCATTACTTTATAATGTCATGGTCTCTGCATTACTTTATAATGTCCTGGTCTCTGCATTGCTTTATACTGCTGTCCTGGTTTCTGAATTACTTCATAATGTCCTGGTCTCTGCATTGCTTTATAATGTCCTGGTCTCTGCATTGCTTTATAATGTCCTTGTCTCTGCATTGCTTTATAATGTCCTGGTCTCTGCATTGCTTTATAATTTCCTGGTCTCTGCATTGCTTTATAATGTCCTGGTCTCTGCATTGCTTTATAATGTCCTGGTTTCTGCATTGCTTTATAATGTCCTGGTCTCTGCATTGCTTTATAATTTCCTGGTCTCGGCATTGCTTTATAATGTCCTTGTCTCTGCATTGCTTTATAATGTCCTGGTCTCTGCATTACTTTATACTGCTGTCCTGGTCTCTGCATTGCTTTATAATGTCCTGGTCTCTGCATTACTTTATAATGTCCTGGTCTCTGCATTACTTTATACTGCTGTCCTGGTCTCTGCATTGCTTTATACTGCTGTCCTGGTCTCTGCATTACTTTCTACTGCTGTCCTGGTCTCTGCATTGCTTTATAATGTCCTGGTTTCTGCATTGCTTTATAGTGTCCTGGTCTCTGCATTGCTTTATAATGTCCTGGTCTCTACATTGCTTTATAATGTCCTTGTCTCTGCATTGCTTTATAATGTCCTGGTCTCTGCATTGCTTTATAATGTCCTGGTCTCTACATTGCTTTATAATGTCCTTGTCTCTGCATTGCTTTATAATGTCGTTGCCTTTGCATTATTTCTTATGGCTGTTCTGGTCTCTGAATTACTTCATGATGCTGTTCTGGTTTCTTCGTGATGTCCTACTGTTTTGGCCCCTGCACCATAACTTCTTACTGCTGTCCCAGCCTCTTCATTGTTTCATATTGTCCTTGCCTTTGCATTATTTCTTATTGCTGTTCTAGCCTCTTCGTGACTCCCTATTCTCCTGGCCTCTCCATGATTCCGTGCTGTCCTGGCCTCTGCACTGTTTTCTACTGCTGTCCTGACCTCTGCACTGTTTTCTACTGCTGTCCTGGCCTCTTCACTGTTTATACTGCTGTCCTGGCCTCTTCACTGTTTTCTACTGCTGTCCTGACCTCTGCACTGTTTTCTACTGCTGTCCTGGCCTCTGCACTGTTTTCTACTGCTGTCCTGGCCTCTGCACTGTTTTCTACTGCTGTCCTGGCCTCTTCACTGTTTTCTACTGCTGTCCTGGCCTCTGCACTGTTTTCTACTGCTGTCCTGACCTCTGCACTGTTTATACTGCTGTCCTGACCTCTGCACTGTTTTCTACTGCTGTCCTGGCCTCTTCACTGTTTTCTACTGCTGTCCTGGCCTCTGCACTGTTTTCTACTGCTGTCCTGGCCTCTTCATCGTTTTATATCGTCATTACCTCATGGTCTCTCCATGACTCCGAGCTGTCCTGGTCTCAGAATGACAGCCTACTGTTCAGTCCAGTGCTTCCTGATGTTTGTCCTCGGCATGGAAACCGTTTTGTTGGGGGAGGGAAGGAGCGACCAGAGGGATAAGTAGAATATATAGAGGAATAAATAGATTCGTGGGAATTCTCAGGACATGGGAGGGGAGGGAGGAGAGAGAGTAATGTGGAAAGAGGTCAATCAATGGCGGGCTGGGAGGGAGGGAGGGAGGAGAGGGATGGAAGGAGGGAGGAGGGAGGGAAGGGAAGGAAGGAGGGAGGAGGGAAAGAAGGAAAAGGACAGTGGCGCTGCTGGCTGCAGAACGCTAAGGATTCGTGCCCAGGCACTGATAATGGTGGCCCTAGCTAGCTACACGACAGTCTCACCACCCATCGATCTGCTTGCCGATCTCTCTGCCTGCCGCCACCGCAGCTACTGCTGCTCAACTATCTTTCACTTCTGTGCTGCTGCTGCTGCTACTGCTATTCCGTTTTACAGAGGACTGGCTCATTGTGAGTGATAGCAGACTTGCCGTGCCTGTTCTCTCTCTCTCTCTTTCTCTCTCTCTCTCTCTCTCTTCTCCTCTCTTCTCTTCTCTTCTCTCTCCTCTACTCCTCTCTCATTCTTCTCCTCTCTCTCTCTGCTGTCTGGCCAACCTCCCCCTCCCCTGCCATTTGCTGCCAGACAGTGTTCAATGCTGTCAGTGCTGTGCTGTGCTGTGCTGTGCTGTCACAGACCTGTAGAGCTGGCTGACAAACAGCTCTGCTGCAGTTCTCTCACTCTACTCCCCCTACCCTCACGCCAGACAGACGGACAGGACCTGCAATGCCGCCACGCTGTCTGCGACTTCACCACACACCGCCTTCCGCCAATGCTGTGTAAGCCGATCGGAATCCGGGGTAACCGAAGATCACTTGGCCCTCTGCTTTTTACTCCCCCTTTCATAGTTTTCAATCCTGTGACTGGTGTTTTTAACGGTGGTGCTGTGTTCTAGCATGTCTTGTGGAGATGAAAACGACGATAGTGCTGACAGACATGGACGCTAAATCACAGTCTGCAGTCTGGATTAGAACAAGCTGAATGATGCTGACGATGACAGTCAGAGGCCTGTCTGGTGTGGCGGTACTCTTGGCTGTGCCAGTGGAAGACGATCAATACCAAGGCTGTCTTTGTGTAGCTTGGTGTAGCTGTGTCGATCGGATGCGGAAGAAACCCGCCCTTCTCTTGCTATGATAGTCTACATCCTCAACGATTGGCACAGAAGCGAAACACAAACTCGGGGACTGTCACTGTTGTGACTTGTTTACCACCATTGCTGAGACATGCTTACAGACATTTTGCTGGAGAAGGAAAATCGTTGTGTTCTTTTGTTGCGTTCAGTCTTCAAATGAATCACAGATCTGACATCGGTATACGACTGGACACCAGGAAGTTCATGGAATATCAGAAACTAAAGAAAGAGGCTAAGAGCAGAACAACTACATACAATTATTCTACATAAGATTATCAAGCAGAAGGAGATATAATGTCACAATCTGATGTCATGAAGGTAACATGGCATTAACATTAAGCAAAAACAGATACACACTTTGTGTATAGGAAGCTGACAAAATATTATAATCCAGGAAAGTTACGGAATGTACTATAAGGAATAACGAAACCAAGGAATTGACGGAACATTGAAATCTAGGAAGGACTGATATAGCTCAGCAGTGTACCATAAGGTGCTTAGTCTATCAACAGGAAGTCTAGTCCAACCCAGAGCAGCCTTGAACATTTCTATACACCAGGAAGGAATCACATAATTGCTTCTCAGTCTGCCGTCAGAAAGTTCTCAAAATATTACAAGCAAGAAAGGACTAGCGTACTTCTACAGTATACCTTACATAAAAACCTGACATTTCTGCAAACTGTTCAAAGAAAAGACAAGTGTATTTTATAGTCTCTCAAAAAGCCCGATACATCTGTACATTTCCCTTTCGGGAAATACTGTATGTCTACCGTCCACCACCAGGAATTTGATGGACTATTCAGAAACTAATCAGAAAAAATCATTACGTATGTACACATCGCGATCAGAACGATACTATGCATTTGTATTGTATCATTGTGAAGTTAATGGAATATCGAAATAAAGCAAGACAAATAAAAAGCCTGATACATCTGTAAACTACTCACCTAAATCCTACCACGAGAATATTAATAGAATACTGTAGTAATAATAATAATAATAATAACAATTAATAATAATAATAATAATAATAATAATAATAATAATAATAATCCAGTACTTCTATGCAATTCCATCAGGTACGATACTGCACATTTACAGTATACTATCAAGAAGTTGTGGGAATATTGAAATGATCATTTAAAAAGCTCGTGACATCTGCAGTTTGATACCCGGCAGATTACTGCAGATGTAAGACCTGCTCTGACAAACTATTGGCCGTCAAAGGACAGAGAATCATTATGCGGTAGGTGCTTATTTTTTTTGTTTTTTTATTTATTCTTTCATTTCGAGAATGATGGAATGGTGTTTGCAGTAGGGTGCGCGCACACACACACACCCAGACACACACGCTGTTTTGCTGGTGGTGGTGATTCAAGTGGTGGTGGCAATGCCCCAGGTGCAGGCGGAGTAGAAGGAGCAGGAGGAGGAGTGAGGACCATGCGCCCAAGTGTCCACCATGACAGCGGCCACAGTGTGTAGCGTTGCCTTTCTCTTCGCCCTCCTCTTCACAGGTCAGTATCTGTATTCTTTTCTCCCCTTCTGTGTGTGCGTGCGTGCGTGCGCGCGCGCGCGTGTGTGTGTGTGTGTGTGCGTGCGTGCGTGTGTGCGTGAGTATGTGCATGTGTGTGTATGTGTGTGTAAAGAAATTTAAAAATTACTTATTGCCATAAAAGTTATATTATAGGTTTCTTGGACACAACGATACAACTCATTATAATTCAATACCAGTCGTTGTGGGTGTGCCCTTGCGCACGGAGGTATGCCTATGTGTGAGATGTGTGTGTGTGTGTGTGCGCGTGCGCGTTTGTGTATGTGTGTGAGCGTATACGTGCTTGCTTGTGTGTGCGTGTGTGTGTGTGTGTGTGTGTGTGTGTGTTGGTGGGTACGTGCGTGCGTGTGTGTGTTGTGTTTATATGTTGGTGGGTACGTGCGTGCGTGTGTGTGCTGTGTGTATGTGTGTGTGTGTGTGTGTTGTTTATAAATGTTACGTCTGTTCACTCAGGGTAATAAAATCATAAGACAATGGGAAGGAAGAAAAGACTTGAGATGTCGATATGTGCAAACATGCGTATGTGTATGTATGTGTATATGTGTTTATGCGAATGTGTATGTATGTGTATATGTGTATATGCGAATGTGTATGTATGTGTATATGTGTATATTCGTATGTGTATATTATGTGTACGTGTGTGCTCATATGTGTATGCGTGTATGCGTGTGGATGTGTGTGTGTGTGTTTGTGTGAGTGTGTGTATGTGCGCGCGCGTGCGTGTGTGTGTCTGTGTGTGTGTTTGTGTGTGTGTGTGTG
>CM054135.1:102506425-102528925 GCA_028751875.1 Rapana venosa | reverse complement strand
TTTGTTGTTGTTCTGTGTTGACAATATCTCCTATGTACCAGTGTTCTCCAGTGTTTGTTGTTGTTCTGTGTTGACAATATCTTCTGTCTATGTACCAGTGTTCTCCATTGTTTGTTGTTGTTCTGTGTTGACAATGACATAGTCTGTCTATGTACCAGTGTTCTCTAGTGTTTGTTGTTGTTCTGTGTTGACAATATCTTCTGTCTATGTACCGTGTTCTCCAGTTTTATGTTGTTGTTCTGTGTTGACAATACCTTCTGTATATGCACCGTGTTCTCAAGTGTTTGTTGTTGTTTGTGTTGACAATATCTTCTGTCTAGTACCAGTGTTCCCCAGTTTTTTGTTGTTTTCTGTGTTGACAATGACATAGTCTTGTACCAGTGTTCTCTAGTGTTTGTTGTTGTTCTGTGTTGACAATATTTCTGTCTTGTACCAGTTTTCTCCAGTGTTTGTTGTTGTTCTGTTTTGACAATATCTTCTTTTAAATGTACCAGTGTTCTCCAGTGTTTGTTTTTTGTTCTGTGTTGACAATATCTTCTGTCTATGTACCAGTGTTCTCCAGTGTTTGTTGTTGTTCTGTGTTGACAATATCTTTGTCTATGTCCCAGTGTTCCAGTGTTTGTTGTTGTTTCTGTGATGACAATGACATATTTCTGTCTATGTACCAGTGTTCTCAGTTTTTTGGTTGTTCTGTTTGACAATATCTTCTGTCTATGTACCAGTGTTCTCCATTGTTTGATGTTGTTCTGTGATGACAATGACATAGTCTGTCTATGTACCAGTGTTCTCTAGTGTTTGTTGTTGTTCTGTGTTGACAATATCTTCTGTCTATGTACCGGTGTTCTCCAGTGTTTGTTGTTGTTCTGTGTTGACAATATCTTCTGTCTATGTACTAGTGTTTCCAGTGTTTTGTTGTTTTTGTATTGACAATGACATAGTCTGTCTATGTACCAGTGTTCTCCAGTTTTTGTTGTTCTTCTGTGTTGACAATGACATAGTCTGTCTATGTACCAGTTTTCTCCAGTGTTTGTTGTTGTTATGTATTGACAATGACCTATTCTGTCTATGTACCAGTGTTTCCATGTTTGTTTTTGTTCTGTGTTGACAATGACATATTCTGTCTATGTACCAGTGTTCTCCAGTGTTTGTTGTTGTTATGTATTGACAATGACATATTCTGTCTATGTACCAGTGTTCTCCAGTGTTTGTTGTTGTTCTGTTTTGACAATATCTTCTGTCTATGCACCAGTGTTCTCCAGTGTTTGTTGTTGTTATGTATTGACAATGACATATTCTGTCTATGTACCAGTGTTCTCCAGTGTTTGTTGTTGTTCTGTGTTGACAGTATCTTCTGTCTATGTACCAGTGTTCTCCAGTGTTTGTTGTTGTTATGATGACAATGACATAGTCTGTTTTGTACCATTGTTCTCCATGTTTGTTGTTGTTCTGTGTTGACAATGACATATTCTGTCTATGTACCAGTGTTCTCAAGTTTTTGTTGTTGTTCTGTGTTGACAATATCTTCTGTCTATGTACCAGTGTTCTCCAGTGTTTGTTGTTGTTCTGTGTTGACAATATCTTCTGTCTATGTACCAGTGTTCTCCAGTGTTTGTTGTTGTTCTGTGTTGACAATGACATAGTCTGTCTATGTACCAGTGTTCTCCAGTTTTTGTTGTTTTTCTGTGTTTACAATGACATAGTCTGTCTATGTACCAGTGTTCTCCAGTGTTTGTTGTTGTTCTGTGTTGACAATGACATAGTCTGTCTATGTACCAGTGTTCTCCAGTTTTTGTTGTTTTTCTGTGTTTACAATGACATATTCTGTCTATGTACCAGTGTTCTCCAGTGTTTGTTGTTGTTCTGTGTTGACAATATCTTCTGTCTATGCTCCAGTGTTCTCCAGTGTTTGTTGTTGTTCTGTTTTGACAATGACATAGTCTATGTACCAGTGTTCTCCAGTTTTTGTTGTTGTTCTGTGTTGACAATATCTTCTGTCTATGTACCAGTGTTCTCCATTGTTTGATGTTGTTCTGTGATGACAATATCTTCTGTCTATGTACCAGTGTTCTCCATTGTTTGATGTTGTTCTGTGTTGACAATATCTTCTGTCTATGTACCAGTGTTCTCCGGTGTTTGTTGTTGTTCTGTGTTGACAATGACATAGTCTGTCTATGTACCAGTGTTCTCCAGTGTTTGTTGTTGTTATGTTTTGACAATGACATATTCTGTCTATGTACCAGTGTTCTCCAGTGTTTGTTGTTGTTCTGTGTTGACAATGACATAGTCTGTCTATGTACCAGTGTTCTTCGGTAGTTCTTGTTCTGGGATGGCAATGAGATGTTTTGTATACCAGTGTTATCTGTGCGCTTCAGCATTTGTTTCTGTTCTATGTTGGCAATTGAAGCTTCTGTCTATATCCATGCACCAGCATTCTCCAGTGTCTGCTGTTCTGTGCTGGCAATGATATATTTTGTTTCAGTACCAACCTCCTCCTGTGTTTGTTGTTCTCTATTAGCAACAAGACCTTCTGTGTGTGCACCAGTGCTTTCTAGTGTTTGCTTTTCTGTGTTGACAATGAAATCATCTGTCTATGTGCCAGTGTTACCTGTGTTCTCTAGTGTCTGCTCTTCTATGTTGACAATAGGATTTCTGTCTGTGTACCAGTGTTACCAGTGTTCTCTAGTGTCAGCTCTTCTATGTTGACAATGAGATCTTCTGTCTGTGTTCCAGTGTTACCAGTGTTCTCTAGTGTCAGCTCTTTTATGTTGACAATAGGATTTCTGTCTGTGTACCAGTGTTACCAGTGTTCTCTAGTGTCAGCTCTTCTATGTTGACAATAGGATTTCTGTCTGTGTTCCAGTGTTACCAGTGTTCTCTAGTGTCAGCTCTTCTATGTTGAAAATGAGATCTTCTGTCTGTGTGCCAGTGTTACCAGTGTTCTCTAGTGTCTGCTCTTCTATGTTGGAAATGAGAGATTATCTGTTTATGTACCAGTGTTAACCAGTGTCTGCTATTCTGTTTTGGCAATAAAATTAGAGATTATCTGTTTACGTACCAGTGTTACCAGTGTCTGCTATTCTGTTTCGGCAGTGAGATTATCTATTTGCGTAACAGTGTTAACCAGTGTCTGCTATTATGTTTTGGCAGTGAAATTATCTGTTTACGTACCAGTGTTACCAGTGTCTGCTATTCTGTTTCGGCAGTGAGACTATCTATTTGCGTACCAGTGTTAACCAGTGTCTGCTATTCGGTTTTGGCAGTGAGATTATCTGTTTACGTACTAGTGTTACCAGTGTCTGCTATTCTGTTTTGGTGGTGAGATTATTTGTTGACGTACCAGTGTTAACCAGTGTCTGCTATTCTGTTTTGGTAGTGAGATTATCTGTTTACGTACCAGTGTTACCAGTGTCTGCTATTCTGTTTTGGCAGTGAGATTATCTGTTTACGTACCAGTGTTACCAGTGTCTGCTATTCTGTTTTGGCAGTGAGATTATTTGTTTACGTACCAGTGTTAACCAGTGACTGCTATTCTGTTTTGGCAAAAAGATAAGATATTATTGGTTTACGTACCAGTGTTAGCAGTGTCTGCTATTCTGTTTTGGCGATAAGATTAGAGATTATTTGTTTACGTACAAGTGTTAACCAGTTTCTGCTATTCTCTTTTGACAGTGAGATTATCTGTTTACATACCAGTGTTGCCAGTGTCTGCTATTCGGTTTTGACAGTGACTTTTATTGTTTACTTAGGAATGTTTCCAGTGTCTGCTATTCTGTTTTGGCAGTGAGATTATTTGTTTACGTACCAGTGTTAACTAATTGGAGTCGCAGTGAAATGGATCCCGCCATTTTGTGGTGACGCGTGATTTTGGCTATATTTGAAAAATTCAGCAGACTTACCCAACATAATAATGACATACACATTATGCATCATTGAAAAGTTTGTAATGTCTTTTTTTAAAAAGGGGTTCACATTTTGTTGTTTTTTTAAGATGCTGTATTTTTTTTTTAAAAAATTTTAAAAATATGTCATTTAAATGCTGAAAAATAAAGTTTAAAAAATTGGGCTGGTATTTTTTAAATGCCTTAACTATTCATAATTTTCCTTGAAACAATGTGATGATTTCTCACCAAAGTTTTCCCCGAAGTGGCGAATCCAGTGATGCATTTTTTGTACAACAGTTTTTTTTTAAAGAATATAACACTGAGTGCCTGAATCCCAAAGGTTTCACTATTGACATTTCAAAAAAAATTGGCCAACGACAAAAACGGGGGGGAAAAGCTTATGGTCAAGGAAAGCAACTTGTTTAAAAAATGATTGACTACGGGCCAGGTATTTCCTTACTAACCTTTGTTTTTTTAAAAAAAATCGTAAGTTGCCGTTCTTAAGTTTCGGCACCTCACAAAGGGAGGAGTGCGGAAATTTTAAAGGGTTAACCAGTGTCTGCATTCTGTTTTGGAAAGGATTAAAGATTATCTGTTTACGTACCAGTGTTAAAGTTGCTATTCGGTTTTGCAGTGTGATTATTTTTACATACCGGGTTTTTTGCAGTGTCTGCTATTCTGTTTTGGTAGGTGAGTTTATCTGTTAGTAAAGTTTTAAAAATTTGTTGCATTCTGTTTTGGCTGAGATTAAAATTATTTTTTTACGTCCTTTTTTTAAACCAGTGTTGCTATTCTTTTTTTGTTGGGAAAATTTTTTTTTATGACCTGAAAACCAGTGTTGCTATCTTTTTTGGCAGGAGATTTTTTTTAAAAGTACCATTTTTTAACCAGAGTCTGCTATTCTTTTTTTTGTTGTGAGTTATTTGTTTACTACCGTGTTAACCAGTGTCTGTTTCGTTTTTTTTGTGAGTTTATTTGTTTACGTACAATTTTAACCGTGTCTGCTTTCTGTTTTGACGGGGGAATTAGAGATTATTTTTTTACGACCAGTGTTAAACCTTTGTTGCATTTGATTTTCCAGTGGTTTATTTGTTTACGAACAGAGTTAACCCAGTGTTGCTATTTTTTTTTTGGGGGCAGTGAGATTTCTGTTTAGTCCCAGGTTAACTGTGTTTGTTTTTCTGTTTTTGGCAAAAAAAGTAGAGATTATTGTTTTAGTAAAATGTTCCCATGTCTGTTTTTTTTGTTTTGGCAGGGATTTTGTTTACGTACCAGTGTAAACCGTGTCTGCTTTCTGTTTTGGGCAGTGAATATCTTTTTAGTCCGTGTAAACCAGTGTCTGCTATTCGATTTGGCAGTGGTTTACTTTTTTAGTACCAGTGAAACCAGTGTCGGGTTTTCGTTTGCAGTGAGATTACTTTTTACGACCAGGAAACCAGTGTTGGTAGTCTTTTTGCTCCCTTTTTTGCTTCAAAATCCTCTATGTAACCACGTTCTTTAGTCCCTCCTATTATTTTGGCTGTGAAATATTTCTAACCCCAGTGTTCCTGCTGTCTGCTTTTCACTTTTGCAACCAGCCCCCGTTTATATGTTTGTTCACAAAAATTGATATTAGAAACTTTTTATATGCTTGGTCCCATGTGCAGCACTTAATAATGTATGGACAGACCGGGCCAGAGACCATTAGGAAGGGAACTCAAAGCGCCCTCAGGGCCGATGCTTCCCCAATGCCTCGGGTTAGAGTAGTTTCAGAAAAAAGACCAGAAAGCTTTTGAGGGGAAAAATTTAATGATCTTCCCTATACCCTTTTCCTCTTTAGAGCAATCAAGGGGGCTGGAAAAATTTTACGTGGCCTTTGTTTTCTCCTCTCTCTCTTCTCTCTCCTCTCTCCTTTTCTCCTCCTCCTCCCTCTCCCTCTCCCTCCATATTTTCAAATGTCTGTCCATTCTAAATCAAAATACAAATTAATTATGTGGAACAAATTATCTATAAAAATCAACCTTGTGTATTTTGAAAAATGTTCACCCCTTCGCCTCTGCAGCCAAAATAAACGTTGACGAAAAATTTTTAAAATGCCTTTTCACTTCCCCAAAAACCTTTTCACCACACTCACCAAAGCCTTATTCTGCAAACAATACGTAATGTACCCAATTTTTCTTACCCTTACTTTTTAACTCGAATAACTTGTATTTGCTTTTAAAAGGGAATCTTGATTCCCCCTTTTTCCAAAAATTTTTAGCCAAAAGCGTAAAATTGAAAGCTGGTTTGTTATTGGAAAACTATTGGGATACCATATACAAGGTCGTTTTGGTGTACGCATGTCAACCCCCAAAAACTTTTTAAGAAATAAATGTACGGTTCCAGGCGATTGCAGCTTTATTCATCCCCCCCAACTCAACCCTATGTGCAACAGGCTGTTTTTTGAATCAAAACCCTTCGAAAAGTTTTATCGACGAGTTGTTAGTGTGGACAGTCTTTTCATTACACAAAATAAAGCTTTTTTTCCCGAGCCAGATCCTTACACGCTGGACAAAATGGGGCAATTTTAGGTTGGGTATTTAAAGTTTAGCCCTCATCCTTTTCGATATGGGTTTTGTATGCATTGATTGTTGTCCCTTGTAAAGTGTAAAGGATAGGTCATTTAGTTCTGTGTGCCATTTTTAAGGGCTCAGGAAAAAAGTTCATTTCACCTAAATATTTTCGACAGCTTGCACGTTCAAATTTTTTTGCTGTGTCCTCTACAAGACATAACGATATTTGGAAAACCCGTCCCTTCCTTCACAAAGCCTTCAAGCTGAGAGAAATTGCTTAAAATGTTCTATTAGACTTAAAATTTTTGATATTGTTTGTTTGTATTGTTTTGATGATTTGGGGTTTTTTTTTTTTCCCTTCCCCTTCATTTGAGCTATGGCCTAATGAAAAACATCTGAATCCGAATTCGAATCCAAATCCGTTTTTTTTTCTTTCTCTCCTCTCTCCTCTCTCTCTCTCTCTCTCTCTTCTCCTCTCTCTCTCTTCTCTCTCTCTCTCTCTCTCTCTCTTCTCTCTCTTCTCTTTCCCGGGGGTCTTCCCCACACCCCCATTCACGGCCCAAAAGCGCTGGAGGCCTCTGAATCCCATCCAAAACCCCCTTCCTGACCTAACACGCCTCCATTCATCTATAAAAAAAAGGGGGCGGAAGGGAAAGGTGTGTGTTGTGGTGTGTGTTGTGTGTGTGGTGTGTGTGTGTGTGGGGTGTTTTGGGGTGTGTGTGTGTGTGTGTGTGTGTGTGTCAATAATGTCAATCAACTTTTACCAAGGTCATTGTCAAATTTTTTTTTTTAAAAGATTAAAAAAATTTGAATTTTTTAAGCTTCTTTTTGCATTTTTTTTTAAAAAAAAAAAAGGGGAAAATCTAAAAAGAACATTTGAAAAAAAAAAAACCCATTACTTTAAATGCCAAAATCTTCCCCCTACCTTCCCCATAAAAAAAAGAAAATTTTTTAAAATTAAAAAAAAAAATAAAATCGGCAAAAAAAATATTTCATACGTTACTCCATTTTTTTCAATCTTTAAATAAAAAAGGTAAGGGGAAAAAATTAAAAAATCAAAACGTTTAGAAAAATTTTTTCCTTCAATGACCCCCCCCCCCTTTCACCGCCTTCTTTTTTTGGTCATATTTTTAAAAAGCGCTTTTAAAAAATGACATATTACACAAAACTACAACCCCAAGAAAGGCTGTTAAAAAAAAGTTTTAAAAAAGGACAATTTAACAAAAATCCCCATAAATGAGAACAATATAAACAATGATTATTTAGAAAAAAATTTAAACCCAAAACGAAAACATTGGGAAAATATAAAAAGGGGGGGGGGAAATACACCTTAAAAAAAATTTAATTTTTTAAAAAAAAAAAAGAAAGATTTTCAAAAAGGAAATACAACTAATCAACCCAAATAGTAAAAAAAAAAAAAACAATAAAAAGTCCCCTTTAATAATAATAACCAAAATTCAACTGAATTTAAAAACAACATTCCATAAAAAAATTTTGTTAAAAAGCAAAACATAATGAAAAAAAAATAAAGGGAAAAAAGAAGGGGAAAAGAAAGGGAGAGGAGGGAAAAGGGGAAAAGGAGTGGAGAGGAGAGGGGGTGAGGAGGAGAGGAGAGAGGAGAGGAGAGGAGGGGAAAAAACACATACAAGCATCGGTCTCCCATAAAAGTTTTTTAAAATTTCCCCCTTTTCACTTGTTTCAACATTGCAGATTATTTATAGCTTGTAGTTTACTCTTATTTTTTGCATAATTAGTGGCCTCTTTCCTGCCTCCCCCCCTCCACCCATATACGTGTGTGACTGTAGAATTTCTAGTCCAGAAAGACAACTTGAATTTTTGTTTTAAAGGAATAAAAGTCTGGAAAGAATATGGTTAAAATTTTGCTATTAATCAGGTTGATTTCCCTTTTTAAAATTTTCCTGGTTTAAAAATTTTTGATTTTTTAAAACTGTTCTTGAACTGATTTTTGTTTTTGAACTTTAAAAAGCGTTTTGGGACTTTTTCCATAAGTACTCCCTGGTACAAAAAGCTTTTTTGAAAAGATTATTTCTTGGTCCGGAAAATGTTATGATGATTATGTCTTTTTTCATTTTTTTTAAAGTATTGGTGATCTTTGGAGGGGCTTTCCCATTGAAAACTTTGGGAAAAAAGCTTTTTTTAGATAAAGTTTTTTTTTAAAGGGTTGGAATTTGTTCCTTATAATGTTATGGTTAGGGGCGATTTTTGTAGGGGCAATTTCATGCTCTTTTATATAATTTGAATCAATTTTTTAAATTTTTAGCACGGCTTCCCCAAAAAAATTTAAGGCAAAGTCAATATAGGGGAAAAAATGGCGCAAAAAAAGAGTTTGGGGAGTGGTTATTCAGAAAATGTTTTTTTTTTGATAAATGAAGTAGCTTGTAAAAGAGTTTTTTCCCAGCGCCTCAATTCAGTAAATAAGATTTTTGTCAATAATTTTACCAAATTCTGTGGGAGCAAATTTTTCAATTCCTTTTTCCATCAACAGAGTTGGGGTTTATCTTTCATTTTTGTCTTTTTTCTTGTAGTACATACTACATTTGTTTTTCGGTTTTTTAGGGACTATGTTTAGCTGAGTTCCCAAAAAGCCCTCTGTCAATATTGTGTTAAATTCGATTGTAAGTTGTGGGGTCAGGGTCAACAATGAGGGATGTGCACAGCAAACATTTCACAACATTCTAGAAATTGGGGTAAAATCATTTTTCAAATTTAAAATAAAAGGGACCCAAATTTTACCCTTTTGGTATTCCTTTTAAAAGGGGTTGTTCTGATGTTTGATTATTTCAGTTTTGCTGCTGCCTATTCGACAAAAAGCTTTTTAAAGATTTTTCGTTTCTGGGGTTTGTTATACAATGAGTTTACGCAATAATAAGGAAAGATTTATTACATCAAATGCTTTTTCAAACAAAAAAAAGAAGGCCTGTAATTTATTTTATTGATTTGTGTAGGGATTCTGTAATTTGGTAAGGTTTTGTGCAGGAATATTTTTCGAAAACCGACTGATCTTCATTTAATGATTTTTGTTTACAAGTAGGTATAGGATTTTTTATTGTTTTCAAAGGGTTTTTGTTTTGACAAAGAAAAGAAATTGGTCGTAATTTGAAAGGGCAAGCAGTAAACCTGATTTGGGGATGATATGTTTTTGCCCTTTTTAAATATAAGAAATTTTTTTCTCTATCAAAGTTTTCAAGTATTTAGTGTTCCAGCTATAACTTACCAAGCTTGTTTTCTTCCATTTAGTTGTTAACTTTACTAAAAAAGCAAATCAAACGTGATTTCATTCAAAAGTTGTTAAATTTCAATCCGCTTTCGCCAAATATGGAAAGCCACAATACATTATTAATAAAACATACAAAAAGTCAACAGACAGTTAAGATATTTCAGCTGAAATTGAACAACCCCTTCTCAAAAATTGCCGACAAAGTTTTTTTTCAAAGACAAGTCAAATGAAAAAGATTCCATTTTTTAGAAAATATATAAATCAAAAGAAATAAAATTCCCCCTTTAACACTGCCAAAAGACAAACACAACTCTTTGGGAAAACCTGCTCTTTTAAAAAGTTCCCAAAAAAACGGGAAAGAGTGTATCCTGTCTCCGATCCAAACATCCCCGGCCAGTCACTATTCAGTGCCTATGCTCCAACTTTGGTATCCACAGCAGAAGCAAAAGACAAGTTTTTTTAACGACCTCAGTTCTGATACAAAGAATTCTGACAAAGAACTACTGTTCATCCCCGGGGATTTCAACACTAGAGTAGGTGCTGACCACAACTCCTGGCCCACCTACCCGGGTCAGTTCGGCACTGGGAACATGAAGGAGAATGGCCAGCGCCTGCTGGAGCTTTGCTGTCATCATGGGCTGTGCGTCAGTAACACCATGTTCTTCAACACGAAGCCTCAGCATCGAGTCTCCTGGAGACACCCGCGATCCAAACACTGGCATCCCCTTGACCTAATCCTCAGCTCCCAGAGCGCGGACTGTGACACTGACTCTTCTTTGGTGTACATACTCCGGGCAAAGAGACTGCACCGCACAAGCAAGGAGGGCAGATCTCGCATCGACACCAGCTTAACACGTGATCAAGTATAAGAGGAGGAGTTTGCACGTGTATTGGAGAATTATCTCCCTGGCCCACCCACTGAAAATATCCAAGAATGATGGGGACCCTTCAGAGATGCTGTCTACAATGCCGCCATGTCCACCTTTGGCAAAAAGACCAGCAAATAACAGCTGATTCGTTCTAAGCCCACTCTGAAGAAATGACACCAGTCGTTGAGGCCAACATAAACGCTTTGACAACATACAAAACCAATCCCAGCAAAAAGAGCCTCCAGTTCTCCGTGCTGCTCGTAGCAAAGCCCAGCAGTGTGCCAGGCAATGCGCCAACGACTATTAGCTTAAGCTCTGCTCCCAGATTCAGATCGCAGCTGATACAGGCAATATCAAGGCGATGTATGATGTATGATGATCAAGCAGGCACTGGGCCCAACGCAGAAGAAAACTGCTCTTTTAAAATCAACTACTGGGGAGTTGATTCAAGACAGAGAACTACACAGATGGAGCGCTGGGTAGAACACTACACTGAGCTATATACAAGGACAAATGTAGTCACAGAAGGTGCCCTGAATGCCATAGAGTGCCTACCAGAACTGGAAGAGCTTGACAGAGAGCCAACAGTGGAAGAACTCAGCAAAGCCCCGGACTTTCTTGCCTTTGGCAAGGCACGTGGGAAAGACGGTATTCCCGGTGAAGTACTGAAGTGCTGCACAGAGACACACATCACCGAGCTTCATGAAATCCTCTGCCTGTGTTGGAGTGAAGGCGAAGTACTACAAGACATGAGGGATGCTAACGTCGTCACACTATACAAAAGCAAAGGTGAAAGAAACGATTGCAATAGCTATCGCAGCATATTCCTCCTCAGCATTGTCAGGAAAGTCTTTGCACCAGTAACACTGAAGAGGTACTCGCAGAGTAAGTCTACCCTGAATCGCAGTGCGGTTTCCGTGCTAACAGATCCACTATAGACATGATCATTCTCTGATAATTATACCTCCCTGGTTGTCTCTGTGTGTGCTCATAAAAATAAGTACTCGTGTATCTTATTTTTGGCTGAAATGCTTTTTGAATTGTGTGTGTGTGTGAGAGAGAGAGTGTGTGTTTATGTGTGTTTGCGTGTGAGTGTGTTTATTTTTTATGCTTTTATATCGAGGATAATGGAATAAGCAATTATGTGCTTTTTTACATCCAGTCCTCGTGTGTGTGCGGTGTGTGCGCGTGTGTGTGTGTGTGTGTTAATGTCTTTACTAATCAATGGTCCCTTATGAAATTGTGTTCATATATTGGTGTGTGTGAGTGAGTGTCTGTGTGTATGGGTGTGCGCACGTGTGCGTGCGTTCGTGCGTGCATAAGTAAATAATACGTTTGTATGTCTTTTTCAATTAATGGTTTTTATAATATTGTATCTTTACATTGGTGTGCGTATGCCTACGGCCGAGAGCGCGTGTGTGTGTGTGCGGGCTGGCGCGCGTGCGTGTGTGCGTGTGTGTGTATGATACTTTTATTTGAAGTTATCTTGGACTGTTCATACCAGTATGAAATGTAGCTTTCTTGTGTCTTTTGAGATAATTAGACGTATCAATGTGCCTGTCAGTATTGTATTTGCCCTTCATGGGATGATTATAGTGTTTTGACTTGACTTGACTAATCTTCTCCCTCAAACAACTTCAGGAGAAATGTAGGGAGCTAAGGCAGACACTTTTAATTGCCTATATAGACATCGCAAAGGCTTTTGATCTGGTCAGTAGGGATAGCCCCTTCAAGATCATTTCCAACATTGGATGCCTTCACAGACTTCTCAGCATTATGACACCATTCCAAAAGACATGAAAGGCACTGTCGTCTTTGACGGCTCAACATCAGCTGCCTTCAACATACGGAGCGGAGTGAAACAGGGCTGCGTGCTGGCTCCCACCATGTTTGGAGTCTTCTTTGCTGTGATGCTGAAACTCGCATTTGGCCCTGCAGGTGAAGGAAGCTACCTCCAAACCAGGTCAGACGGAAAGGTCTTCAACCTCTCCAGACTAAGAACCAAGACGAAGTACGATGAGGTGCCTGCATGACTTCCTCTTTGCAGACGAAGCAGAAGTAACCACCCACTCAGCTGAGGACTTACAGCAGCTCATGGCTCGCTTCAGTGATGCCTGCCAAGACTTCGGGCTTACCATTAGCTTGAAGAAAATTCAAGTCATGAGACAGGGTGTTGACTCTCCCCGAGCCATCAACATTAATGAACATGAAGTGGACGTCGTCCATGACTTTGTTTACCTGAACTCAACTATCTAAGACACCCTCTCACTTGATGCAGAGCTCAACAAGCACATCGGCAAAGCAGCTACCACCATGACCAGACTGACAAAGAAAGCATGGAACAACAGCAAGCTTACTGAGCACACAAAGATCCAGATCTACAGAGCTGACGTCGTAGGCTGCCTTCTGTATGACAGCGAGTCCTGGACTTTGCGTGCCCGACAAGAGCGAAAACTCAATGCTTTCCACATGTGTTGCCTCCACACATCCTGAACATCATCTGGCAGGACAAGGCCCGAAACGATATTGTCCTGGAAAGAGCTGGATGCACCAACATGTACACGCTGCTGAAACGGAGACGTATGCGCTGGCTAGGCCATGTCATGCGCTTGAGCAACGGACAGATCCTAAAGACCTCCTCTATGGAGAACCTGTGCAGGGAAAACATCCCACAGGCAGACCACAGCTACGGTTCAAAGACGTGTGCAAGAGGGATTTAAAAGCCCTGAACATCGACCAGAACAACTGGGAAGCAACAGCCCTCGAACGCTCAGCCTGGAGACAGATTGTGCAGAAAGGTCTCTCCGAGTTTGAAGAGACACTTGGACAGCAGCTTGTGGCAAAGTAAACGAGAAGAAAGGCTGCAGCCCAGGCAGACAGACCAGCATTGTCAGACTTCATCTGTGCCCTCTGCCATAGGGACTGTCATTCCCGTGTCGGTCTGGCCAGCCACAACAGACGCTGTACCAGAATTAACACCTAGAGTGCAACTCCATAGTCTTCCAGGAGTCTAGGTTGCCAATATACATACATGTATATTAACATGTAATTATAGTAGCATTGCAAAAAACGCTACTGTGTTCAGCTTCATTTTCATTCATACCAGAAAACATCAAACTTTATACTCCTTTCTTGAAGGTTTATCTCTTTCTTTAGACATGTTCTTTAGCCTGCATAATAATGTGTGTGTGTGTGTGGTATCCGAGCGCGCATCGCAATAAGATATTTTTCAATAGCAGTCTAAATGTTGCACATAAAAAAGAAAGTTGACTGCGTTATTTATTAATCGTTGTTCAAAAGCAGTTTATAACATACATATTGTTTTACAACAACAGTAAGGATACCACATTTGATATGCGCTCTCTCCTCCTCGTCCTCCTCGTCCTCCTCCTCCTCTTCCTCCTTCTTCTTCTTTTTTTTCTCTTCTTTCTTTTTTTTTTTTACAAAAGTTTAATACGTACTGTGTGTTGGATGTTTGACATATTATGACACAACCTCTTTCACATGCTGAACTTGATCAGTAAGCTCGGCGACTGGCGGTGGCGGCATCTTCTGTCTCGCCCATGTCGGGATAATTCTGGCTGACGCTGACGTGAGCAATAGCTTCCCAGGCTCCACAGTGCACTGTGTTCTGTGTCGATAAAGTCAATCTGTTATTCTCTACTGATCCTTTTTTTCTGCTGACGTATCGGATTCTCCATTTTAACGGCAAGGAACAGATGATACATATTATGATAGGAAGCGCAGTGTGCAGCCCTGTCAAGTCTTCTCAAAGCTGATACATTTTCATTGCATTTCTGGTACCTTAGTCTCATTGCACTGACCATGTTATGAAAGAAAACTCTTAATCGGCAGCCCCCGTTATTCCGGTCTAACGGTGACCCAAGTTTTGGTTTCACGTTCACCTTTGTACCTATGGTGAGTTAGCATCAACCCTTTTGGGTTTGGAGGCGTATGAGAGAGAGAGAGGTGGGAGGCAGGCTGTGTCTGTCACCACTCTAGCTGCCTGTCTCAGTGCAGCTTCTCCTGTGTGTGTTCGCCCTGAACAGGCATCCCTGACCACCACCACAGTGACCCAGTGTCAAAGTCAAAGTGAAGTCAAGGTCAAAACCCCGTTAATCATCCCATGAAGGGCTAGTACACGTGCCTCTTCCCCTGGCACCACCGAAGGGAAGGCATCAAAACACCGTTGTAACCATGTCTACCGTTGTAACCATGTCTACCGTTGTAACCATGTCTACCGTTCGAGTTTCTGCACACAAAGGGTAGATTCAAGCATGCTCAGGGTATATATTTATAATATATATATATATATATGTATTATATATATATATATATATATAAAAATATATATATATATTTTTGTGTGTGTGTGTGTGTGTGTGTGTTTGTGTGTGTATGTGTGTGTGTTGTGTGTGTGTGTGTGTGTGTGTGTGTGTGTTGTGTGTGTGTGTGTGTGTGTTTGTGTGGCAATAAAAGCACAACTATGCTCAGCTTTATTTCTCCTTTTATTTCACTCATCGGCGAATTTTCGCTTCTTTCAGAAGCTTCCTTAGGCTGAATGGATAACATAATAATAATAATAATAACAATACATGGCATTTATACAGCGCTATATCTTGCAAAAATCAAATGAAAACGCTTTCATTCATACTAGTCTTTTACATGCAGCCAGTTACAATTAAAAGTTTTTACAAATTCAAATGTAAAACAAAACACACACCACCACACACACCACAACACACCACACACACACACCACACACACACCCCCAAACACACACATACACAAAGGGTGACACCCGGCAGAGTGATGGGGGGCTGGTTGTTGGGGGGCAGGACAAAAAATGAGAGAAGCAAAGGAGGAATCTTAGTTTGAAAAAAATGTGTCTTGATGCTAATTTAAAAAAGCTCATAAGTGGTTTTTGGCAAAGGGGAGGAGGGGGTCTTTCCCAGATAGTGGACCCGAAAAGAGAAAGAGTGAGGCCACGGTGGACGGGTTGAACTGGGTATTTTAAAGCAAAAGATATTAGGCAGAGCGGGGGGAACGAAAAAGGGTTTTCAGGTAAAGATATTCTAGAGGTGGGAAAGGGTTTTGTGTTTTGTGGAGACTTTGTAACGGGGGTACACATCTTATGTTTTCTCTGTGGAAGGGGAAACCAGTGGGAGATTGCAAGAGGGATAATGTGCAAGAAGTTTTCTTTCTGGGGGACTGTCGAGGTAGATTTTTGTATACGTAAAGAGGGGGTAGATGATTGGGGGCCAGCCAGAAGAAAATTTGAATAGTCAAGACCTGAGGAATGAGGGAGGATGTTTGGATGTTGCATCAGTGGAAGATACTTTCGAAATGCACTAATGCCCCGTAATTGATAGTACCCCCTACTGGCGGTTTGGGTGATGGTTTTTTGCTGGAGAGTGTGTTGTCTATAAGACCTTAGAATTTCCCTGCAGTGGATGGGGGACGGCGTTGGCGAATTTATAAAGTGTTGTGATGGAAGAAATTTTGGGTTTTTGGCCCCTACAAGCAGGGGCTTCAGTTTTATTGCATTTAGCTGTAATTTTTTTGTACATCCAATTTTGGTTTCTTGAAGGCAGTAGGAAATTTTTGTCAAGGTAAAAGCAGATTTTTAGGGTGTCTGCAAAAATTGAGGTGTCAGTGAAAAGGTGGCTGATTGATGCGTTTATTTTGTGAAAGTGGACCAGTGTAGAGAGTTAAAAAAAAAAAGGGCCAGGGTGTCCCTGTTGGCTCCACATTCGTTTTGGCATTTTGGGTTTATTGAATCTTATTTACTGTAACTGTGTGGAATCGGTTGTAAGGTATGAAAAGAACCAGGGAGGGTGTGTCTTTAAAAAAAAGTGTCTTAAGGACGGTAGAGAAGAATTGAGTGGCTTAGTGTCGAAGGCGCAGATAAATGAAAACGGAGGGGTTGGCCTTTTTGCTGATGGCAGCGGGTGTTTCTCCTGTGTTTGGATTGTTTTTGTGATTTTACTCTGTTCAGCAAAACAAATGGTTTTTCTAGTGTTTGTGTAACCCCTGCATTGCTAGTCGATTACTGTTAGTTATGTTTCTGGTCCGAAAACCCGCCCGGGTGTGGGGCGCTGCATGGGGGACGAACGGTGGCCAGCTGGTACTTAGCGCGGTGTGGGCGAGTCCCTGGGTGACACTGAAGTCCTTCCCTGCCCAATCAGGATGTCGTCGGCCCACTTTCTTCTGTCTCCCCCGTCTTCTTTTCCCCCTGGTGCCCTTTGCAGGTGTCTTTGCAAGCCCTTTGAGCGTTTTTTACGGCCCATCCATCTGAGTTTCCTCTTTTTCCCGTGGTGTAGGTTTTCATAGTTCCGCACTTGTTGGGTCTTTCTGCGGATTCATTGTTGGTGACATGGCCCTTGTATGGTCCCAAAGGGGACCCTTCTGAGGCATCTATTTCACTGCTTGGATCCCCCTTTGTAGGTCTGCGTTCGTGTCCTGCCTAAAAACTAGCGCGTTAGAAACTTTCTTGGTTCCCGGAAGGGATTTTCTGTTCTCCTTTTATGGTTTCAGTTTGCCATCGCTGCTGTGTTTGTGCCGCTTTGCTAGGTTTTTGGTCTTCGATCCTTCCTCATTAAGGTACTTAAAAGGGTAAAATGTCCCCAGTTTTTTTCCGTGAGAGTGACTTGGGGGTGATTGGCGGGAAAATGTTTGACATGAGCGGGTTTTTCTCGGCGTTTTTTCCATGCCATATTGTGAGGATTTTCTTCTTGGTTTTGGGTTTGGCATTTCCCTCTTCATTTCCTCCCAGACCGAATGCATCGGCAAACCTGAGGTTGGTGATTGTTCCCCCTCCAATGCTGACGTGCCTCTGTGGTCTTCCAAGGCGTATATGTGCTTTCGGGGAAAAATTGTTAAAAGTTGGCGTCAGCAGAAACCCCTGTGGCCCCAACTGAGGTACGGAACCACTGGGGCCCTATGAGTAGGGGTTCCTTGGGGTGTGAATCAGCTTTGGCCCATTTTGAATTGTTCATGGTGGCCCAAGGCGTCATGCCATACTCTATCGAAGGCCCTTTCTTAAATAATGAAGGTGGAGATGTCTTGTTGATGCGGGCTGTAATTCTCCACAAAAACCCTCAGTTGTTTTTTTCTGTGGTGTTTTTTTGGGGCGGAAACCGGCCTGCTCTTCGCGAGATCTCTTCTGCCTGGGGTTTCACCCTGTTTCGGGATACTTTCAGCATTTTTACTGGATGACTTATGAGGTGTTTGCCCTGTGTTTTGGCTGCTGGAGATTTCCTTTTGGGGAGATGATGATGGTGATTGGTCCATGGTGTAGGCCACTCTCCGGTCTGCCAGATCTTGTTGAAATCTTGTAAGGATGTCTCCCATGCTTCTCCCCGTGTTGGATCAGTCTGTGGGGTTGTCGATTCCTGCTGTTTTTCCTTTCTTCGCAATTAATTGCTACTTCTACTTCTCACGTAGAATTGGGGGAAGTTGTCTTTATTTGGGGCTTGGCTTGAAATAGCGGGGGTCGCCTAGTGCTGTGTTTAAAGATTTTGGGAAAACAGTTTTCCCGCCCATTCCCAAGTTTCCCTTTTTTCTGTTTGGCAATTCCTTTTTGTCCCGGTGTTATGCTCTTGCCTGTTTCGTTTTGGGGAGCTTTTCACAATTGGTATGCTTTTGCTATTTTCTTTGTCAGGCTCTTTCGATTTCTGTACATTGTTTTTATCATTCCCTTGGGCTTTCCCCATGTTTCCTGGTCTTCTTGTTTAAATTTCTTACTATTGCTCCCGTGTGTGCTTGCTCTTTTCAGGGGCTCGCTTTTTTCAAAATATTAAGATTTTCTTGTGACCATGGTTGTGTTTTTCGGCAATGTTTGCCCAAAAAGATGCTTGCTGTCTCAGTCTCACTGTGTTAAAACTGTGGTCATTGTTCGGGATCTTCTTCAAGTGCCAGCAGTGGTGCGAATTTTTCCCCCCATTGTGCTTGGAAGGATCGGCGTGGTGGGGGCCTTCGTTGTCCAGGTTGAAATTGGTCTGATGTTCTTTATTTATTATCTTCTTCAATCGGACTTAAAATTAGGAGCCGAGGTATGATCGCTGCCCATGTCTCACCCGGGATGTCCTCGTCTTTGGGTCTGTTTATGCCGATCGAAACCGGTTCTGCACCCGGTGTAGTCAAACTGGTTGTGATGGATCCCCTTTGGGGCATGCCCTGTCCAGCGTGGGATGCCCTTTTGTTCTCCAAGGGTTTTGGCGAGCACTGTGTTGTTGTAGCTGGCAAAAATTCCCGGGAATCAGAGTCCCCGCTCATTTGGGTCGCATTACAGGAAAATTTTCTTAGTCTTTCAGTGCGTCTCCGCCCAACCTTGGCGTTCCCGTCTCCCCGGTGACAAAATGTCTTTTTTTGTTTACCTTATTGTGATGCCTGTAGTTGGTTGTAGAATTTTCCCCTTTCTTTCATCATCGTAAACGTTTTTGGTGCGTAGGCTTGAATCCTGTGATGTTGAACGGGGTGCCCTGAGGCGGATGGTATAAGTGGTGTTTACTGGGTGTCCCCATTACCCAATCTTGTGTTTTTGTTGACAGCGTGCCCACGCCCTTATATGTTTTCCTGCTTCCCCTATAGTAAGAAGCCCTCTTTTTCCCGGTCCCCCCCCCCCCCCCCCCCCCCCCCCCCCCCCCCCCCCCCCCCCCCCCCCCCCCCCCCCCCCCCCCCCCCCAAAAACCCCCCCCCCCCCCCCCCCGATTTGGGTTTTTCTTTTTTGGTTTTAGATTAGAATGTCTTGGGCAAAAAAGCCTGGCGGGGGCCCTCTCTCTCCAGGAGATTTTTGGGTTTTTGGGGTCCCCCTGCACATTTCGGTTTCCTGGTTAACGGAGCGGGGGACCCCCGACCTGCCCTTTTTGTCAGTTTAGTTTCTTAAAATTTTTCTTTGAATTCTTTAAATTATTTTTTTTTTCTGTAAATTTCGAAGTTTCAAGGCTTAGCTTTGTGTTGAAAAGCATTTTTTTGGTCCCTTTAATTTTATGTAACAAGTGCCCTGTGAAAAATTGTCGTGAAAACCCCGGGAACTCAGATCCCCCCCCCCATAAAAACCCAGGTTCCTTCTTCCACCCATATGCACTAACTGTGAAGACTTGAGAGCATTGCTCTACAGGGTTTTACAAAAATACCAAAAAGATTAAAAAAACATTTCAATCTTGAATCAACCCTGCAAAACTGACGGGAACTGTATGGCTTTTCTTTCATCACCTGTGGCCCCAACACCCCCTCTCCCTCTAAATTCTGCGTCATCCCGTTTCCACCATAACCGGGGGACAACTCCGCTTGGCTTCCCTTTTTTTTGATCCCCCCTGCTCTTTCTTGTGAAAAAAAATCTGAGAATATTACCCCTCTCTTGCAATCTCCCCCAAATGGCTGCCTTTTCCCACAGAGAGAAAACTATAATAAACCCCCTCGGGTTACAAAGGGTGTCCACAAAACGCACCCCCCTTTACCTCTGTGAATGTCTTAAATTGTACATTTCCTTCTCGTTCTCTCCGCTCTGCGGGCAGTTTCCTTTTTTCCTTTTACGAATAGAAAAAACCCAAAATCCCCCATCGGCCTTTCGTTTTTCTTTTTTTGGCCCTTTGTGGGGAAATGACCCTCCCTCTTTTCTCCGCCAAAACCCTTTCTTATGACATTTAAAAATCCAGTTCAAGAATATTTATTTCAAATAAGTTTTCCCCCTTCCCTCATCTATAGTTTTTCCCTCCCCTTAACACCCAAAAGATTCTATTCCCCTGCCAGGTGTGTGACCTTGGGTGTGTGTGGGGTGTGTGTTTTGCGTGTGCGCGCGCGCGCGCGCGCGCGTGGTGTGTGTGTGTGTGTGTTGTGTGTCCCCACATTTGGACTTGATGGAACTATTGCTTGTAAACTGGTTTTTGGGGCTTGAAAGGGGAATGAGTTGAGTGCAAGCGCTTTGTTTTTTTCTGCAAGATATTGCCCAAATATATAAATTCCCCTTTATTATTTTTTTTATTAAATGACTTTGACAAAACGTGTTCTGATGTTATGTTGTATCGCCCAAGTGTATGGAAAAATGTAATTTCCCCAAAAATTTTCCCCGTTTTTTCACCAAACTTTTTCACCTGACTTCAATCCAAACTTTTGGTTTTCTTCCCCCTCTCCCCATCTCTACCATTGCATTCATCCACTTCCTTCGAAACCCCCCCGTTATTTAATTCACCCCGTTAAACATCAAACCCCTCTTGCCCCCTTCAAACTTCTTAGATTGTGCTTGTTCAACCCTGCAAACTGTCTTCCCCGGGAAAGGTTTAAAGCTTTAAACTAATTTTTGATATTTGTCTTTGAAAGAATATTGATATAAAATTTCTTACAGAAAAACCCGGTTTAAAAACCACACGGTCATGAACCCAAAAAAAAACAACCCGACACCAACCCGGTTTTAAAACTCTTTTCTTCCCCGACCCTCCGTGGAGGTGGCTTGCCCTGTTTATAAAGATTTTTCTCCCAACCTGCTTTTTTTCTGTCACCCCCTTTTTTTTCCTGGAAATTTTTTGAAATCTGTGAACTGCTTTTAATTTAACCCGGCCACCCCTTTTACTTTCTTTTTGTCTTTTCCAAACCCTCCCAAACCCCCAAAAAATAATTTTGACATTTCCATTTTTCCCTCAAATTTAGTCCTCCTGGTTATTATAGCCTCTCTCCCCGAAAGTTTTCATTTTCGGGATTTAACTTCCACTTTTATAACCCCAATTTTTTTCCTCGGGCAAAACGTTCTTTCTTTGTAAACCACTCTCTTTCTTTAGGGGGGTAAATGAAAGGGAACGCCAGATCAGGACATATTTTAGGGGCCCGGTAATTTCTGTTGTTTCCCAAGGGGTTGATCACATCTGTATTATCACTAAAAGAAATTTCTTTTGATCTTTTTGCTGTTTTTTTTTCTCTAAAATTTCCCAAAGTCTATCACAAAGAAAGAGTAGGGCACCCGTTGCAACCTCCCAAAGGGCCTTGATATTCAAAAATTTTTTCTGCACAAGCTGCTGAACGGGCCCATCACAAACCCCTGACAACAATAACCCCCCTAAAAAATTTCAAAGATTTTCTCAGCCAATTTTGTTTAGCCCCCACCTCCCCCTGCCGTTTTCCCGCCTGGGTAGGCCATGTGCACCTTTGGGCACCCTGGGCATCCGTCGAAAGGGGCAAATGCAAGGGGAACTAGAGCGGCGAAAAGCAAAAAAGGGGAAAATTTATAAGCAGGTCTTTCCCAAAACAAGTAAATTTTAAAATCAAGTCTTTAAAATTTTTTCAGAAAAAACAAAAAGGGATTTTCTCTTTTCAAGTCTTGATGCCACGTCAATGAAATCTCTCTTTTCTTTAATCTACTTTCTTGGAATGTGATGCAAGCCCTCTGCCTTTTCCCTCCCCAAAACCCCTCTGAACTTCCTTCTTATTTTCTGCATTCTTTTCTGAAAAAGGCATTTAAAATTTGCTCCAAAAATGGATCCCGACTCCTTTCCCGCCCGCACTTCCCGATTTCCCCCAATTTTTGGCATTTCTCCCTTTTTTCCCTTTTTTTTTAGGGCCGGGGGCAAGTGAGAAAGGGAAAAAACGTAATTCTGAAAAAAATGGGTATAAAATCATGTGTTTTTGATACCCTACCCAGCTTTCTTTTCACACAGTGCCTACCCAAAAAACTTAAACCCACTATCACGAAAAAAAGGTGAACCATCTCTTGTTTCAGGAAAAGTTCCTTTAGCTTCAAAAATGCTATAGTCACACCTCGACTCAAAAAGCATGACCTTGACCCCAACATTCTGAGAATTATTGCCTGTTTCCAATTTTATCTTTTATTTATTAAAATCCTTTAAAAAGTAGTTCTCAAACAGCCAACAAACCAAATTTTTCCAACAATCTTTCCCTGAGTTTCAGTTTTCCCATGCAGCAACCACCCGCACGGAAATTTACCCTAGTACACACTTTAAACACGCTTCTAAATCGCTTCTAATCGGGGA
>CM054135.1:102481531-102505925 GCA_028751875.1 Rapana venosa | reverse complement strand
TAATAAACATTTTACATAAATCTTCAAACATCGTCTGTACTCATAACACAACTGATGTACACAAAGTGTACTTTAGTTTTCCCATACATGTCAAGTCATGTCAAGTAAAGTCAAAAACACTTTAAAATTAATAAGGGCAAATACAATACTGACAGGCACATTGGCACATAATCTAAAAAACACACAAGAAAGCTACAATTCATATTGGTTTGAACATTCCAATATAACTTTAATCAAATATTACTCACACACAGAGTGTATGAATACAATTTTGTAAGGACCAATGACTAGAAAGATATATAAACGTATCATATGTATGTCAATAGAAAGAGATTGATAGATTAATAGATAGGTAGATAGATATAGGAAGAAAGGTAGATAGGTAGATAGATAGATAGATGATAGATAGATAGATGGATAGATGGATAGATGGATAGATAGATAGATAGATAGATAGATAGATAGATAGATAGATAGACACACGCAATCAAGGATCATTATAAGTTTTTAATAAAAGACATATACTAATTTTCATGAGCTTGCTCATGTGTGCTCAAACACACACACACACACACACGCGCGCGCGCGCGCGCGCGCGCGCACACACACACACACATACACTAACAGAGAGAGAGAGTATTTCTTCAAATCCATATGAGGTTAAAGGGAGAAAAATAAAGAATACCCATTACAATGTGTTATATTCTTATTCAAGATTCAGCGCTATATAAATTCCATGCATTATTATTATTATTATTATTATTATTATTATTATTATTATTATTATTATTATTATTATTATAGTGTGCACTTTTCTCACTATAACTTTTGATTCAACCCCCATCCTCCCATCCCCTTCTAAAAGGAACCTTTTTCAATCTGGTCAGACTTCATGGTATGCTGAGGTCAGTAGTTCTAAAAAAGAGGCAGTTCAGGGTTTTTTGTGAATCTATATGTTACAGTGTGCTGTTTAAACAAACAGCTTCTCCTCTGTTTGTATACCTATGGTTTTGGCTTGGTAATTCTTTTAATCCAATTGAGGCTTTCTCTAAAGAAACCAATTGACGTTTGTGTATTGTCACACCTTCTCTCGGCTTAATGTCTCAATGGGCTGGGAGACCTGGCAATCAATTGAGGCCTGTATATTGTCACACTTTCTCTCACCTTTAGTGTCCAACATGTCTCCATGGGATAGAAGACTTGCCAACTCAGTGCTATGGTGTAGATAAGGTAAGGGTATCACATTGGGGCAGGGCTGGTGCCAGGCCCTTGTTTGCTGATAGCACCTGTGTGGTTACCTGCTACAGCATGGCCTTTTCTGTGTCTGTTGTGGCCTGAGATACTGTTGTGAAGTGGTTATCGAATATTCTTGTCCACCTTGTGAAAAGGTAAACAGTTTGGAGATCTTCATGTGATTCTGATGTGTTGCTAAGTGCATCAATGTCATAACTCCAAGGATGGTGGTTTAGCTTTTGTCTTGGTCCCTTATCAGCTACAACAGAGTCCTCTCTATCCGTGGCTGAGGCAATGGTGTAAAGTCGGCTGTTGAATACGCTTTCCCACTTGGGACAATGGTGTGATAAACACCTTACAGCTCGCCGCAGCTGGTCTTATGCAACAGGTTTGTGGGGCCCTCACTTGGTGATTTGCAACTCCCTTCCCCTTTCCCCTCTCTATTAATGCCCCCTTCTTCTAGTGAATCAGCAGATGTTGCAATGTAGGCCTAGTTAGAATATTGGTTTATTCTAGCTTGCGAATAAATTTATTTTTGTCAGCTGGTTCCAGTGTGTGGTTAGGGTTGGATAGTTTCAGCCTCCTTGTGTGTCTATTGGTCTTCAGAAACTAACATTCCTGAAACTAAACCAATATAAAAGGGTCTGCATGGCATTTCAAAGTCATTATCTTGCTTGCTGTATGGTGTGACATTCTTCTGGAAGTTAGATGGGCTGTTGTGTGATGAAGCTTGAAGAATGACCTAGACAGAAAAACTGCAGTTTTATTCTTCTGCTTGAGCTGCAAGTGAAATTTTCTTTCTGATAGAAGTTGTTGGTTAAAGAGATTATCAATGTAAAAGCTGATTTGATAAGTTAATTTCTATTGTGTGTACTAGCTGAATTTAGTTACTGATCGAAAATATATATATATATAAGATCCAAGGTAGGTATAGGTGGAACCAGTCACAGAGATAGGAAGGAAGCGGCAGTCTTCTGGAGACGATGTAACAGAGGGTACCATTCTTGAACTTCATTCGTTGTGACCCAGCCCACCAGTGAAGCAATTGTAAGAGAGGAGTGATATGTTCAGAGTTTTTCTTTCTTAGGACAAGTTGAGCTGCATATTTGTATACGTTGAAGGGAGCAGATAGATGGTGCTGGTAGTCTACTCAAAAAAGAAGTACAGTAGTCTAGTCCCAATAAAATGACAGATGTGACAAGCTTGGATTGTTGCATCTGTAGACAGATACTTGCGAATTGCACTAATGTACCGTAAATGATAGTTGCAGAGGTAAACAGAGGAACTGGGGTACTGCCAAGTTATATTGAAGTTGTTGTGGTGGAGGAGAGTTTATTTATATACATGTTCGTTACCAATCCAAGAGGTACCCACACTCAACACTGCTTAACCTTAGCTTAAGGAGATCGAGTGCTCTGACCACTGAGCTATCCCATCTCCCAACTTAGAGTAATCCATCATTTAAAAATGGTGTTTTCATTATTCCAGAGGCAGCAGCCACTGACTATCATTTACCATCAATACAATATTTATTGAAATGTTTTTCAAGGATACTGTAATAAGCACTCATGTGCTTCTTTTACACACAGCCCCAACGTGTATGCGGTTTTGTAATTTTTTTCATCCATTTCCTTCTGCGCACAATGGCCTAGTCTTCAAAAAAGCAGAACAGGTTTTAATGTGTGCACAAGAACATGAACCAGCAGCAAACAATACAAAAGAAAACACAGTAATGGTGAATGTTGCATGTTTTCCAGGGGCAGCGGCCATCGACTGTTACCGGTGTACCTCCATCAATGGCGCCAATGAGGCCTGTGAAGATCCCTTCCATCAGGACCTGTCCACAGTGGACTTGATCGCCAGAGACTGCCAGTATGGGTATTTCAGCGGTACACACTGCATCAAGTTGAAAGGAGAGAAAAGTCAGTATCTATAAGAGCTTTATACATCAGTGTTTATAAATATTTTACATCAGTCTTTATTACTACTTTACGTCATGGGTTATAGCTAAACTACTTCAGTATTTATACCTACTTCATGTCATTTTTATCACTATTTCATCGCTGGAGATTGCCAACATGGATATATCAGCAGTACATATTGCATCAGGTTGAAAGGAGAATACTGCGCTTGATATTCGCCACATTCTTTTTTGCGTTGACTCAAAAGCAGTATTGATGGCACTAAAGCACTGGCAGGGGGACATAAGGAAAGATATTGTATTTGAGATAAAATTCTTGATACATTGTATTGCAAGCAGAGACATACAAATAACTTTTTGCTGGGTCCCTTCTCACTGTGGAATCTATTGGAACGAGTTGGTTGATTCTTTAGCAAAACAAGGTGCCTCTGATTGCAACATTGAAACATTTGATTCCAATCTCGCATTGTCCTTGCATGAAATTAATGCTAAATTGAATTTTATGCATTCCAAAATGGAGAAAACACTTTGAAAACATATCTTGCTCACGGAAAAAAGAAATTTTAATATATAAAATGAGGCTAAATGCATGGAAAAACAAATATTCTAAACATATGACAAGTTGCTGTTCTCGATCTCTTGCAATCCACCATTTATTGTTTGATTGCCCAATCCTAACTGACCTGTTTAAAAGGAGAGGAATAGATATTCATAAAAAAATATTCCACTGTTCAAGAAGTTTTATATGACTCTCAGCAGTTCATAACATCAGTTGCTAAGGTTATATATTCTTCCCCAGTTACACCTCTGCTACAGATAGTTGTGAGAATATAAATATTCATACATATGAGAGAGAGATGTTGATTTGAATGCGGGTGTGTCCTTGTCACCAAGTAGTGAATGTACATTAAACAAAATCAAACAAACAAGAAAAGCTTCAGTATCTGTACCTACTTCACACTGCATCAAATTAAAAGGAATGACATTGCAGTATCTATAACTATGTCGTATCCGTGTTTGTAACACATATTTCCTATCACGATTATAAACTGAGTGTGAAAAAAGCTGCCAATGTGGATGGTGTAGAAGAATGTTTGTTGAGAACATGTGCTAAGCGACTGTGTCATGTTGCCAGTGTTTGATTTTTGGTAGTCTTTAAAAACTTTTGGTGTACCTAAGTTCATGTGGAAAGAATAGATAATCTGTCCAGTTCCAAAGAATGATAAACCTAAATCTCTTGATAGTTTACAGACCTATGCCATTCGTTCCTATGGTAATTTATAAATGTTTTGAACGTATTATTCTGAAACGATTCCTTATAAATTATGTGCTTCATCTCAGATCCCTGCACGTTTGCATATAAAAGAAACAGGAGCACTAACGATGCTAAAGTCACCTTGCTTCATCATGTCTATCTATCTATCTATCTGTCCCGTAGTCTGACGACCGTGGGGGCACCCTCAAAGACTCAACAACCAGTTTCCTCCACTCCTCTCTCTGTTCTGCCTTTCTCAGGGTTTTGTTGAGTTCTAGGCCTGTCCATTCGCTGATGTTATCCTCCCAGCTCTTCCTTGGTCTGCCTCTTCTTCTTCCTCCTTGGACAGCGCCTTGTAAAACTGTCTTTGCAAGTCCTTTGGAACTTGTGACATGCCCATACCATTTAAGTTTACGCTTTTTCACGATCGTTAGAAGGTTCTCATAGGGTCCAATGGTTTGCTGGATTCTGTTATGCACGCTTTCGTTGCTTATATGGTCTTTGTAGGAGATGCCAAGGAGTCTCCGAAAGCATCTCATCTCCACCGCCTGTACTCTTCTCTCCAAATCTGCAGTCAGGGTCCATGATTCACAGGCATACAAAAATATGGATATGACAAGGGAGCGCATTAGTCTGATCTTGGAAATAAGTGAGATATTTTTATCTCTCCAGATGGTGTTTAGTTTTGACAAAGCTGTTACTGTCTGCAGTCCTGCATACTACTTCTGGCTTGGATCCCTGGTCTGATACAATGGCTCCCAGGTACTTGAAGCTTTGAACTGTTTCCAGCTTCTGGTCATTAACCCTGATATCAGTGCTAATGCCGTTGGTGTTATCAGTCATCAGTTTGGTCTTCTCTGCACTGATTTCCATGCCGTATGTTTTGGAGGCCTTATTCAAGTGTTCTGTTAGACTGGCAAGCTCTTTTTCTGATCCTGCTATTCCATCAATGTTATCTGCGAAGCGGAGGTTTGTGATCGTTCTGCCACCAATGCTGACTGATTCTTCATGATGTTCCAGTGCATCAGCCATGATTCTCTCAAGGAAGATGTTGAAAAGAGTGGGTGAGAGTAGACAGCCCTGCCTTACTCCAACTGTTATTCGAAACCATTCTCCAATGTTTTTGTTGTAGTACACTGCACTGGTGGCCTCGCTGTACAGCTGTTTGATGACTCTGATCAGGTTTGCATTGATGCTGTACAAATTCATGGTTGCCCACAAAGCTGCATGCCACACCCTGTCAAATGCCTTCTTAAAATCGATAAATACATGGTAACGGTCTTGTTGATGTTGAAGGTACCGCTCACATAGTATTCTGATGTTGAATATCTGTTCTACCTATGCCTATACTCACTTATAAATACCTGGTTCTTTTGTAAATTACCTCTTTGTTGATTTTCCATTTGCATATAGCACCAATCACCCCATCCTCTGGCATTGAAACTGCTTTCTCTTAATATATTTCTTCCACTTATTCCATGAATTAAGAATTTTCTGATCAATTGAACCCAAACGGTCTACTTTCAAAATGCAATATCCTCCAAAAGTCTATGCATTCATGTAACAGTGGTGACCCCGATGTGATACAGTTATGATCGGAGATTATTGCTAATCCCAGATATAAAACTCTCTTGTGCACATCAGAAATCAATCACACTTTGTGTATACATGGATGTACACATCCATTCAGAAATTTATACCGAATCGAAAGACAGAATAAAATAGCATGCTCTCTCTCTCAAATGTTGCAATCTTTCTCTCACAGCAATAGGCATGTGCACATAAACTATCCAGAAACTTAAATGGGATCTCACGCATGTAATTATCAGAAATAAACCATCATATACACAATCACGTTACATAAACACTCACACTGGGATTTGATAGTTAATACAATTCACATCAAACTTGCTATTCCAGAAACTTCACTGAGATTTCACATGTTTAATTCTTAAAAAGAAAGCATCAAATACTCAACATTCACAATCATGTTACATTCACATTCACACTGAGTTTGTCTGTTAATAACATTTCATTTCATATCAAGCTTGCTACCGGCTTTCCCAGCAGCATAACATGATATATTCATGCTCCAGGCCAAGGTGGAAGTTATCTGGGCCATCTAACATCAGGAACCTTTCTCCCCATACTGTCTGCTGCTAAACCAGCAGCAAAAAGTCAATCTCCCAATCATCCCAGGGAGGAACTATACAGCAGCACAACCACCTGCTGCCTTGTTCTGTCACCAGCTGTCTACTCTGACTAGCCTAGAATGTCCCTTCAAACAAAGAACCTCACTTCCTGCTTGGAGTTTGTGTATTAATTTTTGTGTATTTTTCTTCAATTCAGACTACCTTTAAAGATACCATGACGCATTTTCTCACTGGTAAGAACAACCAAAAGACTTGGTTGATTGGCCTCTGTGTGATGCATAAACAGGTGGTGCTGACTCACAAGTTGTATGACCTTCCTGAAACTTGATGCTGACCACCCTTGGATGTGTTTCAGAGGATGGCACCAAGATCCTGGTGCGGCACTGCAGTAACTCCGACTGGGGCAAGAACTGTGGCGACATCCGCTACATTCTCGGCAAGGATGAGGAGGAGAGGATTCAGGGCTGCCTGACTACCTGCAACTTTGATGGCTGCAACTCCGCCCCACTCTACCTTGCCCCCTCCCTCCTCCTCCTCCTTCTCCTTGCCGGTGTTGTGAGCAGCTGTCTGGGGCTTCTCCTCCTACCTCATTCCCCGACATTATTCTAACCATGCCTGCACACCAAGATTTGGGATAGACGGGTGACTGAGACTCATGATGCCAGCTTCTGAGTTGGTATAATATGTCCTTTGCTTGAAGATGAAGAAAATGGGGGAGGAGGAGGAGGAGGAGGAAAGCCTAGCATTGGCAATTTCCTACAGTGCCGCACATCACTGCACCTATGTTTGTCATGAGGACTATAATTAGCTGTGACTTGAAACCCTGGGAATTCTAATGAATTGCCACTCCCAATTTGAGTGATGTAAGTCTGTGACATACACACAACAGCAGTACCAGCTTATGACAAAGATACAATCCTTCCTTTGGATCAGTGAACAGATTTGTGAATTGTAATTAGGAGCCATTTGCATGTCAGCATATGTCATCCTCACAAATCAGATCACTTGTGCTATGATGTGAAACGTGCTTGGAGGATTTTGTACACTCTGGTTTTAGTGAACATTATGGTTTACATTTTGGAAAAAAAGAACATTTTCCTTCATGTGGTTATTGGGTATGATGCTAGTCTTACATCATATCAAAACCTAATTGCTTACTGCCAGCATCCTGTGACAATGTTGAAGCTGTGTGCTACATTAGAGGAAGTAAACTTTCAATTTCAGTGCTTTCAGAGAAAAGGGAACTTTTAATTTCAATCATGTGGTCATAATTAGCAGATAATTCATGAATGAAAAAGCTCAAGCTCAAGTGTCCCCTAGATTCCATCCTGCCACAGAAACAGGTTTTTTTAATCCAAAACCATAAGAGAAAACTCAAAATCAAACCATCGTAGACAAACCAGTGATTTGTGGCAGAAAGTGAATATCATGTCTCGTTGCTCTAGCAAATTCATATCAGTCTACAGTCGGCCATAGTGCACATCATTCTTTCTTACAAAGACCAAACATCTAGAGTGTAGTCCTTCATAGAACGATGTTTTTGCTTTTAGGTTCTTTCCCCTTGCTGAAGGTCATATGAGGAACAAGAAATTTTTAGTAGAAAACACTGACACACTGCGATAATTTCATTGTGGAGCTTTTGCTAGAATATGGATTATGCTCCATAATTTTTTGACAAGAGAACATTCACAAACCATGTCACTGCACAATGGTATGTACTCCATATATCTTTGAATAGAAAAGATTTACAAAAGACGTAACCACACAATAAATCATGCTCCCTAAATCTTTGAATAGAAAAGAGTTGCCAGATACATCACCACAATAGATTATACTCTGTGGAGCTGTTGACTCGAAAACACAAAAAACATTGCCACACAAGGGATTTTACTCTGTGAGCTTTGTCTACAAAGCACTCACAAAACATGTCACTACACACGAGATTATGTGCTGTGTGGCTTTGACTCAAGAACAGTGACAAAGCATATCGTCTCACCTTGGATCATGTTAAATATAACATTTCATTAGCAAATACAAGTCTTTGTTCTGTGCTGGGAAGGAGAGTGCAACAATTATAGTGAAGCGGTGTTATAAAGTCCCAAACATTTCTGTTCAATACACAGAAGAAGACTATGACACAGTATGACTCAAGCCAACACAGTTTAACACATTATAGTACAAACTGCTATTAATACTCTTTTGTCCCTCCCTTCTCTCTTTTGTGGCTTTTACACACACACACACACACATACACACACATACACCACCACCACCACCACACCACATCACATCACATACGAAAAAAACTTAGATCTAGGCAGAATACTAGTTTGTAATATAGTTGGTTGATTCCAGGAAACATCTATATACTGTCATAATTTATGCCACTTTTTCAAACTGATATTGTAATGCAAAAAAATAATAAAATCCAGCCCAATACATTTTAATAAAATACAACCAACTACAGCACAACACAAAATGATACGATACAATGCAATACAATACAATAAATTACAATGCAATACAATACAATCACCTATTCTCAGTCTTCTTATAGGCTATTGGCGAAATATTGTCTTTGAAGACAGCAGTACATTCACACTTTGGGAAATGAAAAGAAGAACCCTAACACTAACATTTGCATGCTTTTGAAGTTCTCTTTTGGCAAACAAGGAGAAAGATAGCCATACTAGTATCATTGACCAGTACATGCAGCTCACTACACAGCTAGTTGATCAATAAATTAATGAAATGATTCGGCATCCAGTGCAGTTGTTAGTTGACCAATAAATTGATGAAATTATTCTTCATCCAGTGCAGTTGTTAATTGATCAATAAATTAATGAAATGATTCTTCATCCAGTGTAGTTGTTAGTTGATCAATAAATTGATGAAATGATTCTTCATCCAGTGCAGTTGTTAATTGATCAATAAATTAATGAAATGATTCTTCATCCAGTGTAGTTGTTAGTTGATCAATAAATTGATGAAATGATTCTTCATCCAGTGCAGTTGTTAATTGATCAATAAATTAATGAAATGATTCTTCATCCAGTGCAGTTGTTAGTTGGTCAATAAATTGATTTTATTGATTCTTCATCCAGTGCAGTTGTTAGTTGATCAATAAATTGATGAAATGATTCTTCATCCAGTGCAGTTGTTAGTTGATAAATAAATTAATGAAATGATTCTTCATCCAGTGCAGTTGTTAGTTGATCAATAAATTAATGAAATGATTCTTCATCCAGCGCAGTTGTTAGTTGATCAATAAATTAATGAAATGATTCTTCACTCAGTGCAGTTGTTAGTTGATAAAGAATTGTCTGTGATGACAACTTTACCCAATGCAGTTTCAGTTGATCAATCAATCAAAATTTCACCCAAAACAGTCGTCAGTTGATTGATACATTCCTGTAATCATACTTCACCCACTGCATTGTCAGTTGATTCACAATTTACACATGATACTTCTGTCAATGCAGTTGATGAGTAAATTACAATTATTCTTTGGCCGCTCTGATAGTTGATGTGTGACTGGATCCAACTGAAACATCGCAGTAATTTAAAATAATAAGAACAAACTTATCAGTTACAGGAAAATTGTCAAAAGCATCAACACCTTAGTTTCCAATGGTAAAAGTACTAGTTTTGGAGTCACTGTTAAATCCAGTTGTTGTCTCAGCATGTGTATATATTGCACTATTACTGATCAAAAGCCACTTAATAACACACATTTTTCAGTTTAATCGAACGTTGCAAATCGAGCAGGTTGACAAAAAAGCTTGAACTTTCAGGAACTATGTACAAAGAGAAACCAGTTTTTACGCACATTTTTTGAAGACAGTTTTTCTGTCACTGCACGTTAAGCAGTTCTCCTTCTGCACTGCATAGGTGACACTCTGGTTCTTTGCTGACTTTAGGCTGTCAGAAAACTGCCTGGTTATGTTTGTTGGCGTTTTGTTAAAGCACATACTTGTCTTTGACTGTCCACGTTTATCAGACAGGTCCCTGGATTTCCGTGTTGGGTGAGGTGCAACCAAACAAAGCCTTTATCAGACAGAGACAGCAGTACAGTGGTCAGTCAGATTCGCCAGAGGGGATGAAAACCAAGCACTATCAAAATAGAACAGATGCAGCTCTTTATTTAATCACAGGCTTCAGCATACACCTACACTGGCGCCGATTTGTTTTCCTCATAGCCTCTTATTTGTCGTTGTTTCTGTTGTTACTGTTGTTCTCTTAACTTTTCATGGCTAGTCGCCATTGTAAATTTACACAGGGGACTCTGCTCTCAGAATTGTTTGAGTGCATCTCTTTACTGTGATTTCTCTCGTTTTATAGTAGTGCAAACAGTGTATGTAGCTCTCTGATTTGTATGTGTCTGATGATGCAAGTTGCTTCTCTTAAAACAGCAGACATAAAATCAGGGCTACTAACGGCAAGAAAAGACAGGCCAGCTGAAGGACCCACACACACCCAGGAGACTGAGAAGTGCACTCTGCCTGCAAACATATCTGTGTTCAATATCATGCAACATTCCCCCTACATTTATTTCTTCATCCTGCCAATAGAAAGGTTCTACAGAAAAAAGGAAAATTGTCAACACCACTTTTGCAGCCTGTAATCCAACAAGGAGAAAACCTGCTGTTCTGAAAACGTGGGTTTCCTGCAAGTAGGACATTTTGGCCTGAGGCAATGATGGGCGTGGCTACATTGTTGAGAGAAGACGATAATAGCACTGGGAACAGCACACATTCACAAAGCACTGACCAGGAGCCAGACATACAGCACTGGCAGGATGAGTTGTCTCAAACAGGGAGGCTGGAGACTTCCTGACTTTGCAGTGTAGAGCTACTGAACAGTTTCCTTGTTTCTAGTTTCCCGGGACTGGAACGTTTTGGTTGTGACTGTTGTATTGACTGTGTCATTTTATCTTGAACAATAATTGTGTGTGAGTCGCTTGATTGGCCTCCTGTTTACTGACAGGTGTGTCTAGCTGCATTGCAGGACTGTTTCTCTGTGATCTATGCACACTTCTTTTTGTGTGCTATAGCATATACCAGCGGTCATCCTTCTGTGTTTTCGTTTGTTTGTTGTTGTTTTTTCGACACTGCAGAGCGCTGTGATTTTTTTCTTCTTTAGTACTAGTAGCTCCTTCAGAGCAAGGACCCCTGTTTGTGAAGGAAAGAAGGGGATTCGTTTGCCTGTACTCGTTTATTAGGTTATGCACTTACTTGTTCGTTTGTTTATTTCTTTAATTGTTTGCCTGTTTATTTGTTTGTTGCTTGTGTGTTTGCTTGTTTGTTTGTTTGTGTGTTTGCTTGTTCTTTTGTGTGTGAGCTTACTTTTTCGTCTGTTTGCTTACTTACTTACCTACTTAATTACTTAATTACTGTTTATTTACTCATGTAATTAGGTCAATTGAAATAAATTGGCGGAGGTATGTTTTTTCCTTGCTGTGCTAGGGCCTTTTTGTTTGTTTGTTGTTGTGTTTTGGGTTTTTTTGGGGGGGAGGCAGGGATTGTGTTCTAATTATTTTGCGTGCTTTTTGTTTCTTTGGTTGTGTTGGTGTTTGGATGGTGTCTGTTTTGTTTCTATCCCTTGTGTTTTCTTTGCTAGAGAAGTGGATGGTGGCTAATCATGTCAGTGTAGAATGTGTTGTAAAATCAATAAATTTGATCATTGAAACAGCTTTGCCCAGAACATTCAGTCACCCAAACAGTTTATCAGTAAAGGGGAAAAGCCCTTTGATATGAATTTCTTTGTTTTTGCTTCTTTTGATAGTTGAGCTGCTGTGTCATCATGGTTTTTTCCTCTTTTGGCGCGTTCAGTAATCAAGATCAGATTTAGATTCATTAACCACACACACACACACACACACACACACACATACACACACATACACACACAACACACACACACACACACACACACACACACACACTATATATATATATATATATATATATATATATATATATATATATATATATATATATATATATATATATATATATATATATATATATATATATATATATACAAATAGGTTAAAACAATGATTTCGCATTTTACTGTGTGTTGCCCAGTGGTCTGGTGGTTTAGCACTCAACCCGTAAGGTTTGATCTAGATTTGAGCTTCAATCACAGCAGATCATTTTCCTCTTCATTGCTGGGTACTAGTCTTTTGTATAAGAGCGTAAGCCATTGCCTCCTAAAGGTATACAGTCAGTGATCAATAAAGAGCTCACAGCCAGACCTGCTCACAGTTATATACTCGCACCGGGGGTAAAGAAAAAGTTGTGAACAATAAACAGATCTTTACACAAAGAGGGCACAGAAAACATGTTTCCACATGTGCACACAGAGTACAGAACACATAGGTATAACTCAAACAGGATATAGAACAAATATATGTAAGCACACAGAAGACAGAGAAGAAGTGCTGATTCTTCATCCTCTGTATAATTAATTATAATTATGGGTTTGATTTCGATAAGATTTTTAGCAGACTCTGGCCGGCTTCGTTTTAGAGTGAGTTTGCACTTGAGTCTCGTTCGTTTTATGGATGTAAAGTGTAGTCTAATCCATGACCAGATCAGCACTGCAGGCTGTATACCTCTCTGCCCCGGTTGACGATGGGATATAGTTTTTGTTATGTTTTATGAGAGGAAACGTTGAGTAAACCCCTGTCAAGCAGTCTCAAAGTACATGCACTTCCATAGCAGCATCATAACATCCTCCTTAACATCATTGATCATCTCGCAATAAAAGAAAACTGTCTCTGTATCGGTGGCTCTGGTTGCTTTGATCTTAGGTTGACCTCAGTTTGGGTTTCCCATCTACTTCTTCTGTGCCTGTGGAGAATTGTGTCAAAGCCTTTGGGGTTGAAGGTTCATAGAAGAAGATCGGTGGAGAGTCGGTGTGGTGTTCACAACCCCGAGTAGGCGTTTCACTCAGTCTGGTTCCTCGAAAAAGTCATTAGTGTCTTCAGTAGGGGGCTTAGTTGGTGATTTCTGTATATGTCAATAATAAGAATAATACATGTAATTTATATAGCGCTGAATCTTGTAAAGTTAACAAATCAAAGTGATTGCAATAACATCATTCACGCGCATGCAACCGCTCACTAATAAAATTAACAAATTATACATTCATACACACACACACACACACACACACACACACACACAGTAACACGTTCCGGTAAGGTGATGGAGGTGGAGGAGACTGATTGAAGTTATGGACAGATATGAGGTGTAACAATGGAGGAAGATCCTAAGTAGCAAATAAGTGTGTCTTCAGGTTGGATTTGAAAGTGTCAAATGAAGGATTTGGGCGAAGGGAGAGAGGAAGTAATAAAAGAACGACAGCCGATACTGGATTGTTTGAACCTGGGTGTTTGTAAGCAAATGGTATCTGCAGCAGAAGTTGTTGTGATGGAGGAGAGTTATGTTTGGTCCCTAGGAGCATAGCTTCAGTTTTATCAGCATTTAGCTGTAACATCTTGTTCAGAATCATCCAGTTTTGAATATCTCGAAGACAGTAGGATATTTTTGTCAAGAAGGAAGGCCGATTTTCAGGAGCTTTACCATTTTGAATCTGAGAATAATTAGCATAAAAATGACTATTCTGATGACGGTTTATTTATTCTATGAGAGCAGGGCAGTGAAGAGAGTGAAGAGAACAGGCCCTATAACTGATCCCTGTGTGACACCACATTTCTGTTTGACAGGTTTTGATCAATTTTATTTGTGATAACTTTCTGGAATTGGTCTGTATGGTATGACCTAAACCACGTGAGGGCTGCGCCATTAATACCAATTTCTTTGTTAAGGCAGTAGAGAAGAATTGAGTGGTCTTTTGTGTCGAAGGCTACAGGTAAGTCGAGAAGCGTGAGAAGGGAGACTTTTCCTGCATCGGCAGTAAGCAGAAGCGTATTTAAGGTGTTGACTAGACTAGACTGACAGAGCTGAGATTAGTACAAAAGGCAGACTGACAAGGAGGAAGGAGACTGTGGAATGAAGCTGTTTAAGAACAACTTTCTCAAGTACTTTGGAGACAAAAGATAGGTTACGAACAGGTCTATAGTTCTTTAGAATGTTGGGATCGGGGTCATACTTTCTGAGGAGAGGTCTGACTATTGCAGTTTTGAGAACTGATGGAAATTTTTCTGAGAGAAGGGATGAGTTCATTATTCTGGTGATAGCGGGTAAAAGTTGTGTAAAGCATTGTGAGAAAATGAAGCAGGTATGGGATCAAGATCACATGACTTTATTGTCGTTTCTTTCAGAATAGTCATGATATATTTCTCACTTACAGGATGGAAGAAAAGGAGAGCTCAGAACAGGCGTCATGAACTTTATCAAAAAGTACCAGCAACAGAGCAGGGCTTCTCTGGCTAGTGACTTCACATGGGCTTAACATTGATAGACTCCCTTTGGACTTCTGATCCTGAGGATGGTACATAACAAATGTATCCATGGCTGAAGCAAGAGGATCAAGATGAGCGGTGTGGGGGCGGTCGTACAAACTTGTCACAGATGAGTGGAAAAAATAAAAGAGAAAAAGTTTATACGCACACAGAAAAATGTCTACATGCACACAGGACAAACAAGCTCACACCCACACAGGACAAAATAGTTCATACCCACACAGGACAAAATGGTTTATACCCACACAGGACAAACAAGCTCACACCCACACAGGACAAAATAGTTTATACCCACACAGGTCAAGATAGTTTATACCCTCACAGGACAAAAATTAATAGTTTATACCCATACAGGTCAAGATAGTTTATACCCACACAGGTCAAGATAGTTTATACCCACACAGGACAAGATAGTTTATACCCTCACACGACAAAATAGTTTATACCCACACAAGACAAAATAGTTTATTCCCACAGTTTATACCCACACAGGACAAAATAGTTCATACCAACACACTTACACAGAGCACATTGGGTGAAAATGGCCCTACCAAATGCAGATAAGATAAATGTGGTGTCTAGTTGATTGTTGGGGTAAAAGTGACACTTTCAGATGCATCCAAGAAAAATGTGACGTTGGGGTGAATATGACATTTCTTTCATGTAGACAGAAAAAAATGTGATGTTGGGGTGAATATGACATTTCTTTCATGCAGACAGGGGAAAGGGGTGAATATGACATTTCTTTCATGCAGACAGGAAAAAAGTGATGTTGGGTGAATATGACATTTCTTTCATGCAGACAGGAAAAAATGTTATGTTGGGGTGAATATGACATTTCTACATACAGACGGGGAAAATGTGATGTTGGGGTGAATATGACATTTCTACATGCAGACGAGGAAAATGTGATGTTGGGGTGAATATGACATTTCTACATGCAGACAAGAAAAATGTGACGTTGGGGTGAATATGACATTTCTACATGCAGACGGGGAAAATGTGATGTTGGGGTGAATATGACATTTCTACATGCAGACAAGAGAAATGTGATGTTGGGGTGAATATGACATTTCTTTCATACAGACAGGAAAAATGTGATGTTGGGGTGAACATGACACTTCTACTTTCTGACAGGAAAAATGTGACGCCCAGCTCAACGTCGGGGTGAAAATGACACTCCCAAATGGAACACCTTGGCATGCAGACAAGGAAAGCATACAGGACTGTGGCACTGTGGCCACGTGCAGACAAGGAAAGCACACGAGGACTGTGGCACTGTGGCCACGTGCAGACAAGGAAAGCATACAGGACTCTGGCACTGTGGCCACGTGCAGACAAGGAAAGCATACAGGACTGTGGCACTGTGGCCACGTGCAGACAAGGAAAGCACACGAGGACTGTGGCACTGTGGCCACGTGCAGATAATAACATGTCAGGGAACTGAGCACAGCACATCTGTCTGGACAGGGTTATACATACAGCAAAGGCCCTGTATCTGTTAATATATTAATGTCAGAAACCAGGACATATTAACAACTACAGTATCACAACAGCACCGGTAACAGAACTACACGTGCACCTTAATAACACTAGCAAAGTAACCACATAAGCACAACACCACCAACACCATATTAAAAACAACCAATAAACAGAACAACCCAAAGGGTAGTGCATGGAGGCTGCTTGCAACATCCGATCAGACTTGGGTCAAACATTGTTTTCTTGTTAGTTTTAGAGTTTATTACACAGCCATTATTATCTCTAGTTGTGTTCACGTATCTACATTGTTCGCCTTTAGCATACAATTGCATGTCATTGTCCAGCGTTGTTGACTGTCAATCAGTGCTATTGGTAAGGGAGGGGGATGAAAGAGAAGGTGGGGGGAGTAGCAAGTAGCTAGATTAACTGAAATGTTCCTTTATTTCCTCCATCACAGCCTATTTTATAAAACAGCACCTCACTTTGTGTTATTTGTTGTTGTTGTTGTGTTGTTTTTTATAGTTTAGCAGCCGCTGCATTTTGCGCTTTAGTATTTATATGTGTTTGTTTTGGTCTTTTCCATTTCCGTGTGTATTGTGTGTGTGTGTGTGAGAGAGAGAGAGAGAGAGAGTGAGAGAGAGACAACTGTGTATTCCACACAATGTGATAACCGCTTTTGTTCTCACCACGTCTAAAAGCACACAATTATGACACCTTACTTGTGTTTCTGTGGTCAATACAAACTTCAATAAACAACACGTCACCTGAGTTGTCTTCATTGTGATAGACCGGGTTTTTTTGTCAATGTTTGATAATTTCTGTGTTCTGTTATTCATTAATTAAAGCAATGCACTCGTGTCGACACTCGCTTTTTCTCTTTGGTTGATTTTTAAAGAGTGTACATAAACAATGACTAGGACTATGCTGCCTGTTAGTTTGTTGTACGGGTCTCTCTCTCTCTCTCTCTCTCTCTCTCTCTCTCTCTCTCTCTCATCTCTCATCTCTCTGCGTCTCTCTCTCTCTCTGTCTCTATCTTTCTCTCTCTATCTCTGTCTGTGTCTGTCTGTCTGTTTGTCTCTCTCTCTCGGCCTGGGTAGAGCATATTCATGCTGCTGCTTGTTTATCGTGACAGCCTTTCAAGTAGTTCGATTATCGTGTCAGTCATTCATGTGATTGTTACTATAGAAGCCATTTATGTTCTTGTTTATTGTGTCAGTCATTCATGTGATTGTTACTATAGAAGCCATTTATGTTCTTGTTTATTGTGTCAGCCATTCATGTGCTGTTTTGTTCTTGTGTTTAACATCTGTTCACTATAAGCGTTATTAGACAGGAAAAAAAGATTGATAGCAAAAGAACTATAAATTGATAAGAAAACAAAGTAATTTAACACTTTGGTAACAAACCACAAAAGTAATGCATAAACATGCAACTAGAGCAAAAACGATAAAAAAATTTAAAGAAACGAAAAAACTGGGCTGTGTACAAGAGGATTACAAATAGCTAAAAGAATATAATATTATTCGTCCGACAGAATTACATAAACATGTTCTTCAAAAGCATTTTTGTCTAGAAAGGTTTTTGGAAAGAAAACACTAAGCTTCTGGAAATGAAGTAAGCATTGCTCCATAAAAAAAATGTTCACCACTAAATTTTTACGAAACATTTTTAACAAAACTTTTTTACAAAACTTTTAAGAACACGCACAAAGAGGGCACTAAATCTTTTAAGAGCATTAAGTCGTATTCTGTACGATATAGTGATAATCAGTCTCGTATAGAAGATAGAAAAATGCGATGTTCTTTCTCTTAAAACAGACTGTAAAGAAGCGATACTTTTCAGCGATACAAGCCTCACGTTATTACGGTCCTGGAGTCGCTTTGAAGAGGCTTTCTCTAACAAACGGAAGGATTTCTTAATAATAATAATAATGATAATAATAATAATAATAGTAATAATAATAAAAATAATAATAATAATAATAATAATAATAATAATCTATGGAATTTACATAGCGCTGAATCTTGTAAAGCAACAAATCAAAGCGCTCAAATGATTTGTAAAAAAATTATTTACTTGTTTTTGTGTTGTTTTTGTTTTTTTATGCGTGTGTATGCGGTTTTTAAATTTTGTCATCTGTTCCCACCGGCACACAATGGCCTACTCTTTCGAACAGCGGAACAGGATTTAACGTGTGCGCAAGATGTTCTGCATGCGTTCGCACACGGGGCCTCGGTTTATAGTCTCATCCATTCTTGACTGAAGGATGAACAGAAATTTCAGACGACTGTTCTGAATGTTGTGCACCTTTTACGCTGTTCTATCGGCTTGCTCATTACCATAGAGACTAAATGAGCGGGTACCCAGCAAAAACTGACTGTACCTCTCATTCTCAGACAGTGAATCACATGAATTATATCAGTAATGTGTGTGTGTTTCTTCTTATCAGTTTAATGTCCGCTCACAACAAGGTGATTTGAAAAATGTACATTCACGTTAAGAATGTAAAGAAAAAAGCTGAGTGATGTGTATGTGTGTGTATTTATGTTTGTGTTCGGTGTGTGTGCGTGCGCGCGTGCATGCACGAGCGCAAAGATCCATATGTATGTGTCTGCCTGTTTTTTTCTGTTCGTCTGTCTCTTTAGCTTTGTCTGTCTGTTTCTTCAATCTTATGTCTATTCACTTTACTTTACTTACTTTTTCCTTCCGCATGTACTCTGTGGCGTCGCGGGGAGATATATCTGTCTGTCTGCTGCAAGGCGGGTAGCTTGGAGGAGGGACAATCCATGGACTTTCAGTGTTTCTGCCACGGAATCACTCCAGCGTCGTCTGGGTCTACCTCTGGCCCTCGTGCCAGAGTACCTCAAGTTGTAAGCACGCAGGGCTGGCTGGTTTGGCGGCATCCGTGTAAAGTGCCCGAACTACTTGGTTCGTTGTTGTTCAATATGGTGTAGGATGGGTGTGGCTCCTACCATGTCTCTGATCACCTCATTTCTTATCTTGTCTCTCCTGGTCTTGTTGACGGCTTTTCTCAAGCACTTCATCTCACACGTTACCAGTTTCTGCTCCAGGGCTTTTGTCAGGGGCCATGACTGGCACTGGTAAGTGAGAGTTGGCAGGAAGATGGCGTTGATCAGCTTTTCCTTGGTGCTCATAGGGATGTTAGGATGTCGCAGAAGTGGGGCAAGTTGATAGCTGACTGCGTTTGCTTTTTGACAGTGTGTTTCTATTTCTCTGTCCAGTTTTCCATCTTCTGTGAATATACTGCCTAAGTACTTGAGTTCAGTCGTCCACTTTAGTTGGGCTCCGTTGATGTTGATTTTGAGCTTTTCTGGAGTTCTACTGACTGTCATGGCTTCGGTCTTGCTTACGCTGATTTTCATGCCATAGGTTTCACAGCATGTATTGAGCTGGTCTTTGTGCTCTTGCAGCTTGTCTTTGTTGTAATTGATCATGACTTGATCGTCAGAAAACAAGTTCGTTGAGTGCCTCCAGGTCTGAGTTGTTTTCCTTTGTGATCTGGTCCATATATATGATGAAGAGCAGAGGGGAAAGGACGCAGCCCTGTCTTACCCCAGACGTCACAGGGAACCAGTTGGAAAGTCCACTTGGAGTGCGAACAGCGCTCTTGTTGTTGTATACAGCTCTGATGTTATCTAAGAGCTGCCCCTTGATGTCATACTGCTCCAGGACCCTCCAGAGCTTATCTTTGTTCACTCTGTCAAATGCCTTTTCTTGGTCGACAAATGCTAGGGGGAGTGCTTGATTGTACCCAAGAGCTCTCTTACTCAGTTGTCTCAGTGCAAAGATCGCATCAGTACAGCCTCTCCCTTTCCTGAAGCCAAACTGAGCGTCACACAGTAGGTGTTCTGCTTTTGCTCTGGAGCGCTGCTCTAGGATTTTTGCCTACATCTTTCCTACATGGCTGAGGAGTGAAATGCCCCTGTAGTTACTACAGTCCCTTTTACTGCCCTTCTTTTTCCATATTGGCACTACAATAGCGTTCTGCCAGTCTTCTGGAACTCTTCTTTCCTCCCATGCCTTTTGGAAGATGGTTGTGATCCATTTGACTCCAGTCTCTCCACAGGCCAGGATGGCTTCTGTTGTTATGCCATCTGCACCTCCTGCCTTCCCTTTAGGGCTAATCTTGATGGCCCTTCTTACTTCACACTCCAAGATGGTGGGTTCGGAGTGGTCTGGGTGGTTGGGAGTGAATTGTGATTGTGTGTCAGTCACCCCTGATGGGTTTAGAAGGTCTCTGTATGATCTTATCCTCTTCCTGCAGTGGCTTTCCGTTTGCATCGTTGATCGCAGTTGTGGGGTCAAAGGGTTCCTCCCGTATTCGCATGGCTTTTACACTTTTGTAGAACTCTCTTGGGGAGTGTTTACACATTTCGCTAAGTTCTTCACCACACTTTTTCCATGAAGCCTCCTTTGCTGCTCTCACCACCTGCTTGCTGTTTCTTCTTGCGATTCTGTATTTCACGTCTATTCTATTCTATATCTATTCTATGAGCAGCATGAGTGGCTGACACAATAAACAACATGAATGAACAACATCATTCATGTTGTTGTTCATTGTATCTATTCTATGTCTATTCACAAAAAGTAATATTAGACAAGAGAAAGAGAGAGAGACAGAAAGAGAGAGAGACAGAGACACAGAGAGAGAGGTATGAACTCTACAAAAGTAATGTAACAATGGAACTGTATTGTGTCAGCCATTCATTCCTGTTGTTGTTTATTGTGTTATCATGCTGCTCATTTTGTCAGTCATTCATGTTACTGTTTGTTGTGTCAGCCATGCACGTGGCTGTTTATTGTGTGAGTCATTCATGTTACTGTTTGTTGTGTGAGCCATTTGTGTCGCTGTTTATTTTGGCAGCCACTCATGCTACTGTTTAATGTGTAAGCCATTCATGTAGCTGTTTATTGTGTGAGCCATTCATGTTACTGTTTGTTGTGTCAGCCATGAACGTGGTTGTTTATTGCGTGAGCCATTCATGTCACTGATTATTTTGGCAGCCATCCATGCTACTGTTTAGTGTGTAATCCATTCATGTAGCTGTTTATCGTGTGAGCCATTCATGTCACTGATTATTTTGGCAGCCATCCATGCTACTGTTTACTGTGTAATCCATTCATGTAGCTGTTTATCGTGTGAGCCATTCATGTTACTGCTCATTGTGCCAGGCATTCATGTTGAGGTTCATTTTGTCAGTCATCCATGCTACTGTTTGTTGTGTTAGCCATTCATGGTACTGTTTATTGTGTGAGCCATTCATGTTGATGTTTAATCTGTCAGCCATTCATGTTCTTGCCTGTTGTGTCAGCCATTTATGTTTGTGTATATTGTGTCGGCCATCCATATTGCTGTTTATTGTGTCAGCCATTCATGTTTGTGTATATTGTGTCGGCCATTCATTTCACTGTTTATTATGTCAGCCATTCATATTCTTGCCTATTGTGTCAGCCATTCATGTTTCTCATTTTTTCTGTTATTCATGCTGTTGTTTTTTTGTGTCTGTCATTCATGTTGCTGTTTCTTGTGTCATCCATTCATGTTGTTGTTTGTTGTGTCAGCCATTCATGCTGTTGTTATTGTGTCAGTCATTGATGTTGTTTATTGTGTCAGCCATTCATGTAACCGTTTCTTGTGTCAGTCATTAATGTTGTTGTTTATTGTGTCAGCCATTCATGTAACCGTTTCTTGTGTCAGATTTTCATGTTGTTGTTTATTGTGTACCGTTCATGTTGTTGTTTATTGTGTCAGCCATTCCTGTTGTTGTTTATTGTGTCTGCCGTTCATGTTGTTGTTTATTGTGCCAGTCATTGATGTTGCTGTTTATTGTGTCTGCCGTTCATGTTGCTGTTTATTGTGTCTGCCGTTCATGTTGTTGTTTATTGTGTCGTTTATGTTGTTGTTTGCTATGTCAGTCATTTATGTTGTTGTTTGTTGTGTCGTTCATGTTGCTGTTTATTGTATCTGCCGTTCATGTTGTTGTTTATTGTGTCGTTTATGTTGTTGTTTGCTATGTTGGTCATGTATGTTGTTGTTTGTTGTGTCATCCATTCATGTTGTTGTTATGGCAGCCAGTCATGTTGTTGTCTGTTGTGTCATTCATGTTGTTGTTTGTGACGGCAATTCATGTTTATTCGGTACATAATTTGCATTGCTTTTTTTTATTGAGCCATTTATTCATGATGTTTATCATGTCAGCCATTCATGGTGATTTTTGTTTGTTCTTTCATCATTTAAGTGTGTGTCGTTTCATTTGTCGATTATTCATGTTATTGTTGTTTATTCCGCCAATCTGTCATAATTCTGTTGTTTAATCTGTCAGGTTTTCATGTTTTTGTTTATTCTTTCATCCGTTCATGTTGTTGTTTATTCTTTCAGCCATTCATGCTGTTGTTTATTCATTTATACATTCATGTCCTTGTTTATTCTGTTAGCTATTCATGTTATTGTTGCTTATTCCTCTAGCTTTCCATTTTGTTTTTTCTGTCAGTTTTGTTGTTTATTTTGTCTGCTTTGTTGTTTAGTCTCTCAGCTTTGTTGTTTATTATGGCTGCTTTGTTGTTTATCATGTCAGCTTGGTTGTTTATTCTGTCTGTTTTGTTGTTTATTATGGCTGCTTTATTGTTTATTATGGCTGCTTTATTGTTTATTCTGGCTGCTTTGTTGTTTATTATGTCAGCTTTGTTGTTTATTCTGTCTGCTTTGTTGTTTATTCTGTCTGCTTTGTTGTTTATTCTGTCTGCTTTGTTGTTTATTCTGTCTGCTTTTTTGTTTGTTCTGTCAGCTTGGTTGTTTATTCTGTCTGCTTTGTTGTTTATTCTGTCTGCTTTGTTGTTTATTCTGTCTGCTTTGTTGTTTATTCTGCCAGTGTTTCATTTTTGTTTATTTTGCCAGCTGTTGATATTTTTTATTCTGCCAGCTATCGTGTTGTTTATTCTGTCATTCATCCGTATTGCTGTTTAATTTGCCAGCAATTCGTGTTTCTGTTTAATCTGCTAGCCATTTATACAGCTGTTTATTCTCTCAGCCATTCATATAGCTGTTTATTCTGTCCGTTATTCACACTGTTATTGATTCTCTCCTTTATTCATATTGCAGTTTATTCTGTCAACCATCCATGTTGTTGTTTATTCTGTCATCCATCCATGTTGTTGTTTATTCTGTCATCCATCCATGTTGTTGTTTATTCTGTCATCCATCCATGTTGTTGTTTATTCTGTCATCCATCCATGTTGTTGTTTAATCTGTCATCCATCCATGTTTGTTTATTCTGTCAGCCATCCATGTTGTTGTTTAATCTGTCATCCATCCATGTTGCTGTTTATTCTGTCAGTTATACAGTTTGCTGCTGTTGTGGGTTTTTTTTTGTCTCTCAACCATTTTAGTTGTTTGTTGTCTCAGCCAATCATGACGTTTAGTTTTTGTCATCATTCATGTTCTGTTGTTTCTGCTGCCAACTCCTTGTGTTGTTCACCACACTGTTGTTTCTGCTGCCAACTCCTTGTGTTGTTCACCACACTGTTGTTTCTGCTGCCAACTCCTTGTGTTTTTCACCACACTGTTGTTTCTGCTGCCAACTCCTTGTGTTGTTCACCACACTGTTGTTTCTTCTTTCATGTTGTTTCTGCTGCCAACTCCTTGTGTTGTTCACCACACTGTTGTTTCTTCTTTCATGTTGTTTATGCTGCCAACTCCTTGTGTTGTTCACCACACTGTTGTTTATGCTGCCACCTCCTTGTGTTGTTCACCACACTGTTGTTTTCTCTCTGTTTTACCCATGTTGTTTCTGCTGCCAACCTCCTTGTGTTGTTCACCACACTGTTGTTTCTTCTTTCATGTTGTTTCTGCTGCCACTCCTTGTTTGTTCACCACAACTGTTGTTTTTCTTTCATGT
>CM054135.1:102416419-102481031 GCA_028751875.1 Rapana venosa | reverse complement strand
TTTAAGAATACACTCATGCTCTCTGCACACACTCCATATACAAATCATTTGCAAGTATTCCAAAATAAAAGTAATTGCTTTATAGTTAAATATTTTTTTTCAAATTTTAGCCAACTTACAATCAAACATACACAACAATAATAAAATGAAATGGACCAAAAACACCCACTGTGGATAACACAGCACAAGAACTAAATAAGTAATGGCTTCTACAGCCATTCTCACAAGCTTCCATTTTGCAACATGAACTTTTGTTCATTAGTGGCAGGAAAGAGAAACTTCAATCCCAGAATGTTACTTGTTCCCTTTAGCATATGCATAGCAATCTCAAATAGACTACGTCATAGTCAAACAATATTTTCAATCCAGTGTCAATATTGTGGAGAGCAGAAGCCTTCCAGGAACAGACATAGGAAGCAGCCATGAGCTTGTGATGATGACGTTTAGACTCCGCCTCAAGAGGATTGAGAAGCAGGGCAGTGTAAGGATAAAGTTCAATCTCGATAAACTAAAGGACCCAATCATAGCAGAAAACTTCAAAGCACGATAGGAGGAAAATTTGCCCCACTCCTTGTTCTCGACAACCCGGACACCCAAGTAGACACCTTGATCAACAGCTTCAACACTGTGGTGACTGACACAGCTAACGACATACTTGGCAAACAGCAGCCAACTGAAAAGCCCTGGGTCACAGAAGACGTTCTCAAGTGCTTTACAAACGCAGAGAACTGAAGCACAAGAAGAAGGAGGCTAAAGGTGCAAAACTATATAGAGAAACAAATTAACAAGTTAAAAAGGCACGAGAAAAGCAAAGGAGACATGGATTCTTCTTTCTTTTTTGCGTTGCCTGGGTTATGTTGTGAGGCCAGATCCTCTGAGGAATTCAGCAGTTGCCTGCAGGTCATCCACCGTGCCGTACAGTTTCTGCTCCAGAGGCGTGGGCTCAGGCCACACTTCCAGCCTTAGCGTCTGGAGAGTCCTGCAGTCTTGCAGGATGTGGGCCGTATCCTGTTCTTCTTCTCCACAGGGGCACATAGCAGATGGTGCAATTTTCAATTTTCTGTGGAGGTGTTTGTTCAGCCTGTTGTGCCCTGTGCGTAGTCTGAAAATGACCACCTGTGCTTGTCGTGAAAGCTGGTGATAAGGTCTGGTTTGAGTGGTGATCTGAAGAGAGATTTGATGATGGTTTTCATCTCCATTAGGTTGACAGGATTGTTTCTCTTGCTCCTCTCTTCCCCCTATTTTGGCCATCTTGTCTGCTTGTTCATTTCCTTTAATGCCGCAGTGGGAGGGGATCCACTGGAGCTCTATGCGTAAGGCGTTAAGGCTGTGCAGTGCCTTCTCCAGATCTTTCAGTTGTCCGGCATTATAGGACTGCAGCACAGAGAGTGCGTCGGTCAGGAAGACGACTTGGGTGTTGTTGTCCACTCTGCTGTTGATGACATTTGCTGCATGGATCAGGGCTTCTACTTCAGCCTTGTAGTTAGTACAATGCAGGCCTGTTGGAATAGCTTCAGCCTGCCATTCTCCACTAGGGTACTGAATGTAGACCCCCGCACCTTCACACTTGACAGCATCAGTTGCTGATCCATCGGTGTATATGTGAATCCAGCTTTCTTGGGTTTATCTTTCTTCCAACATGGATAGTGTGAGAGTCTTTTTCACAATTTCACTCTGCTCATTTTTTGTTGTTATGTGGGGGACAGAGGTATTTACTTTGGTATCAGTTCTTCTTTCTTCCCATGCTGGTGTGTCAAGAGAGAAAGAGAGAGGTTCGACATGGTCTGGAAGCTTTGCTTGGTATTTTCGTACTAGGCCTCTAGTTTCAAGGGCAAAGCTAGATCGCTTTAGCCTGCCTGAGGATAGTTGTCTTATCCTTGTCTTCATTGGGTGATCTGTAGTGCACTCGTATTTCTTTGATTGTATCAGGGCCTTCTGTTCTCTTCTTGTAATAATAATAATATATGGAATTTATATAGCGCTGAATCTTGTAAAAAAACAAACAAATCGAAGCGCTTGCACTCAATCATTTACAGGCATGCAACTCTCCTTAAACATAATGAACAACAGATTTCAAATCCATGCGCGCGCACGTACGCACGCACGCACACGCACACACACACACACACACACACACAAACACAAAACACACACACAACACACACACACACACACACACACACACACACACACACACACACACACACACACGGAACAACACCCAGAAGGTGAAAGATGCTGTTGAAAATTAGGGACAGATATGTGGGGGGAAAGTCTCAGGTAGGAAATAAGTGTGTTTTGAGGCTGGATTGTAGATAGGGGAGGAATGCCAGTCACTTCTTCCATTTTGTTGATTGGTGTAGACGTCATTGCCCCTGTTATGATTCTTAGTGCTTGATTTTGGACCTTGTCAAGAGTTTGATGGTGAGTCTTGGCAGCTGTCATCCAGGAGTTAGATCCATATTCAAGGTAAGGTCTTACTGCGCCTTGGTAGACTGTCTTCAGTAATTTTGCGTTTGCTCCCCAGTTGGTTCCAGCCAGTTTCCGCATGATGTTTAGTTTTCTTCTGGCTTTGTTCTCTGCTTCATTTATATGGGCTTTCCATGTCATTCGCTTGTCAAAAGGGACTCCCAGGTAGGTTTGATGATCCTCAAATTTTAGCATGGTGTTTCCAAGGGTAAGTTTCCCAGGTTTTGCTTTGGGTGAGACCGTGAAAAGAGTGGCTGTGGACTTCTCCCTGTTGATTGTTACGCACCAGCTTTCAGCCCATGCGCAACACTCTCCAGGGCAAGTTGCATTCTTTTAGGTTGCTGTTGTTGCATGCTCTTCGTTGCTCCAGAGTACCAGGTCGTCTGCATAAAGCGCGGCATGGACACTCTTGGTATTCTGCGACCACATCGTTGATGAAGAGGATGAACAAAGTGGGTGAGAGCACACCTCCCGGGGGAACACCCTGTCTCAGTAACACCTTTCGGCCACAGTGGCCATCCACCGACACTCTGGCTCTTCGGTTGTGCAGGTAAGATTTGGTCCACTGGTACATGTTGCCTTGGATGCCATTTCGCAGGAGTTTCACAAGGAGGCCGTCTTTCCAGACCTTGTCAAAGGCCTTCTGTAAATCAATAAAGACCGCCAGTGTGACCTTCTGAGACTGGAAAGCATCCTCTATAACTTGAGACAGGTGACTTGTTTGATCTTCTGTATTTCTGTACTGTCTGAATCCAGCCTGCTCAAGCGCCATGATGCCCTCAGACTCCAGATAAAGCTGTAGGCGCTGGTTTACAATACGCTCCGTGGTCTTACAGACACAACTAGTAAGGCTGATGGGACGGTAGCTTGCAGGTTTGCCTTTGTTCTTGCCTCTTTTAAGAATGGGAATCATTGTAGCTTCCTTCCAGCACTGCGGAACCTGCCCCTCTTTCCAGCTGAGGTTGAATATGTCCTAAAGAGTTTGGAGCGACGAGTTGCCTAAATGTTGTAGCATCTCGTTTGTGATGTTATCAGGGCCAGGAGATTTCTTTTTCCTCAACTTCTGGATGGCTTGTTTCAATTCGGCCATGGAGAGGTCTTGTTTCATGGCATCATGTGTAGGGCGATTTTCTGCTAATCTTTTTTTTTTCTCTATTCTTACTTCCTTCTGTAAGTGCTTGGGAATGGTGGTGTTGCTTTCTTCTGCGTAGGTGCTTGCGAAGGTGTTTGCAGCTGCCTTTCCTGTTAGCATCTGTCCATCTTCCTCTAGGGTGATCTTCTGTCCCTTGGTACCTTCATCATTCATTGCCTTCATTAGACGGTAGACTTTGGCGGTATCCTTCTCCATATTTAAACTTGCCGTCTTTTCCTTCCAGCCTGCACGCTTGTTCTCTATATTTGTTCTTAGGTGTTTGGCGGCACATTCTTTCGGCTTGATGTTATTTTCTTGGCTCGGCTGTGTCTCAGCTTTCTCTCTGGCTTCATTAAGAGCATCATGAATCTGCTGCAGCGCTTCAGACCAGTATGGCTTGTAGTCTTTCCTTGCTCCCCTTGGTATGCACTCCTTAGCAGCTTGAAGGATGCTGTTGTTAAACTCCTTCACAAATTTGTTGATGTTCATTCCTTCTGTCTTGATGTTTCTTGTCAGCTCGTTCGTTCTAATGCTGAAGAGAGCCCATTTCCCTTTCTTGTAGTTCCATCGTGGGTGTTGGGCATGTCCAGGCATTTCAACACCACTAATGGTGAGGATAACTGGGCGATGGTCACTTCCACCTAGTTGATGTTCAACCTTTCTGATGATCTTTCTGTGGATGTCATCAGTTCAGAAAGCCAGGTCCGGTGTGGTGGTTGTATGCCAGCGGCGGGAGAAGAAGGTTGGTGGATCAGTGGGATCATTGACAAGGATTAGGTGGTGTTCATCTTGCCAGTTCTCTACTTCTTCTCCTCATGAGTCCAAGGTATTGTATCCCCAGCTCTGGGACTGGCTGTTGAAGTCACCAGTGATGAGGAAGTCACTGTCGGGGACCTGGATGCTGTCCAGTGCTAGCAGCTTGTCGTCAGGGCAATAGCAGTTGACGATGTTGAGGATGCTGTTTGAGGTGGACACCTTGATTGAAGATATTCGGATTCTTTCATGTATCTAGTTGTTTCACTGGCGTTTAGATTGTTTCTGACCAGTGTTAGCACTCCTCCTTTCCTTCTCCCTTGACGGGGCACTCCTGAACACCTGATAGCCTCTAATCTTGAAAGTCTTCCCTTTCCCGCAGATGTGTTTCTTGAATGCAGCAGATGCTTATATTGTTCACATGTAGGAACTGTTGGAGATCTACCCCCCTTGGTTGAAACCCCTTCTGCATTCCATTGCATGAAGTTGATTGAGGGGGGCTCTTTCTTTGGTTGGCCAGTCGCTGTCCTTGCTCGCCTCCTGACTCCACAAGACGAGACGAAGGGACCTCCAGTCGCTTTGGGTGGGTTCCTTTGAGGCCTGGAACCCGGCGCTGCACCTGCCTGGCGGATCCCCACAGGGCGAGCACCATTCCAATTGATCTGGTCTCCAAACATCATTTAAGGCTATATTACATGGTGTCGTAGTTTGGTTGGAGCGCCTGACGGCCCGACACCTCTGATTTCAGCTCCTTTGGCGCATGACAGGGTTTCCTCCTGGGTGTTCTTCGAGTTTTCCTTCTCCATGCATGGGTTTGAAATCAGAGTTTTCCGCTCTCCTAGGTGGATTTTGTCAGCAAAGCGGGCTCCACCTACCCTACCTGGTTATCCCCCCACAGCAGGTCTTTGCGAAAACAGGGGACACCAACGAGTAGGTGCCTGCTGTGGAAAGTTGCAATAGGAGAGGCTATGCAGCACCCTTCTGAAGGGTACCCCTCTTGCCTGGCAAGCCAAACAAGAGGTTGCAGCTTCACTATTTCCGGGAAGCAGAGGTGTAGAGCGGATGCTCAGGAATGCACATACTTCCCTTCACAGGTGGGACATCCAGCACCAGACCCTGTGGTCCCCCGAGACATGGATTGAAAAACAATACAAAGTTATCAAAGAAAATCTACAGAATAACAACAGCAAAAAAAGCCTGCCAGCTTGTGGCAGACCTGACCAGCTCCAAACAAGGGAGAACCACTACCATCCAAGACAAAGCAGGGCAATGGTTCACAGAAGATCAAGATAGTTTAAAGAGGTGCACTGAGTACAGCTCTCAATTGTACACTCACAGACAGCAATAAGAGACCCCAAGGTGTTAAATGTCCCGCTACCAACCAGCTACCCCATCCTACAGGAAGAGGCTGAAAGTGCACTAAGATCAGAAGGACTGGACAACATTCCATCAGAACTGGTCCAGGCAGGAGGAGAGTCCATGATAGAGGCGTTACTCACCATCTGCAATAACACATCCCTGATTATTACTCTCATGAAGAAAGGCAACTTACAACTATGCCCAAAGTACTGCACCATCAGCCTGATCAGTCATCCAAGCAAAGTCATGCTAAGAATCTTCCTGAACAGACTTAAACCTCAAGAAGAGGAGATTATCAAAGAAGAGAAAACATGTTTCAGAGCAGTACAGAGCACAACTAAACAAAGGTTCAACCTTAGAATACTCTGTGAAAAATACTTGCAACACCAATAAGATCTTTACCACGTGTTTGTAGACTTTAAGAAGGCATTCGACAGAGTCTGGATTGCAGCTCTGTAGGCGACCATAAGGCTGTATAACATCAATGCCAACCTGATCAAAAGCATAGAATGCCTCTATAACAAGGCAATCAGCACAGTCTACTATGAAAGCAACATAGGATATTGGTTCCGAACGATAGTTGGAGTACACCAAGGTTGTCTCCTCTCTCCCACCATCTTCAACACCTTCTTAAAGAGAATGATGGCTGATGCACTTGAAAATCATGAGGGAACAGTCAGCACTGGAGGCAGGACAATCACAAACTTACATTAATTTTGCTGACAACATCAACAGCCTAGCTGGAAAAGAGCAAGAGCTAGTCAACCTGGTAAATCACCTTGATGAAACCTCGTGGCAAATGACATGTAGATCAGTGCAGAAAAAATGCAGCTGATGACAAATTGTGTCAATGGCAGCAACACTGACTAATTATTGAAAGCAAAAAAATCAAGGTCATGTGTGTCATCGTTTTAACATCTATCCACTAGAAAGTGATATCAGACAGGTAATGGGCAGGAGGAGGAAGAAATGAGGGGTGAATGTCAGTGTGTTGGTCTGGGCAGTTGAATGAAGGAGAAAAGGAAAAACTGATCTCACCATCAGAAACTCATGGAATTGTACATACAAACAACAAGCAAAGGAAAACAAACACACCTTATTAAAATAAGTTTCTGAATGTGTGTTTGTGTGTGTGTGTGTGTGTGTGTGTGTGTGTGTGTGTGTGTGTGTGTGTGTGGTGTGTGTGTGTGTGTGTGTGTGTGTGTGTGTGTTTTATAACAGGAAAAAATCATCATAGGCAAAATAAAATGAACACTGGAACACGAAAATTGCTATTGTCCAACCTAAAGTAAACGAGCAACTGGACTTTGAAGCAAACATTCACAAATTCTGAATACTAATAAAAAGTCACTGAAGACATTTTCAACTGAGCAGTTTGGAATGTCTAGCAAAAAGGTTTTTAAAACTATACATTCAAAAATCAAATGAAAACTTGAATTGTTTTCACCACAACAGGATGTAACTCCTGTGAAAAAGTTTATTTTAAATGCATTTAGCTTTAATCTGTACAATTGCGAGATAATTTGTCTGACCTTTGCCATGATGTAATGGGGAAAATTGAAACCATAGTTTGAAGACCATCTATTGCTCCAAATATTTGAAAACCTGAAATTCTCTCCATGATAGCTCAGCCTACAGCTGTAATGACCAAACTGAATGTCCTATGGAATGACTAGAACATCGCCATCAACTGATGTGTTCCCTGATCATGTCCAAATTTTTGTATGCATGTGAAACATGAACCATAACAGCAGACAATGAAAGAAGGATGCAGGCAAGGGAGATGAGATGCTTTTGCAAACTCCTTGGTATCTCATACAGAGATCACATCACTAATGAACAAGTGAAGGCCATAATTAAAAACACAATTAGACCATATGAAGAGCTCCTGATTTTAGTGAAAAAGAACGTAACCTAAAGTGGTACAGGCACATCACACGAACATCTTGAGTGGCCAAGACTGTCACACGGGGAACAGCACAAGGAGGGAAATAAAGAGGCAGACCCAGAAAATGATGGGGACGGGATAGCCTGGTGGTTAGAGTGATGCATTCACGATCTACTGACCCAGGTTCAATTCTCGTTTAAGAGGATATTTCCTCTGGAGTTAACATCAGTGCCAACTCCACTCTCCACAAAAGTCTTTCGGATGAGGCTATAAACTGAGGTCCCGTGTGTGAACGCACACAGAACGTCTTGCACACACGTTAAAACCCGTTCCACTTTTCGGAAGAGTAGGCCATTGTGTGCTGGTGGGAACGGATGACAAAATTGACCAAAGTGCATAGACAAGGGGACTGAATGATAAATCACATGAGTGCTTATTCCATTATCCTCGAAATAAATGAAAAAAAATATATAAAAAAATAAAAAAATGGGAAGACAACATCAGAGAGTGTACTTGCCCTAACTGCAATGATGTGCTATGAAAAGCAGGACCATGGGGAGTGGAGAGTGAAGGAAGCTGGCTGCAAAATCTTCCTTGGTGCAACCAAAGTCCACAGGACTATGGGACAGGTGAAGTGGAGGTGAAGAATCTCATGCACAGTTAACCCAACTCTGGGTAGCAAGACATCTCGACCCAGGCTCTGTCTTGAATGACTAAATAACTTGGCAATTTGCAATTAAGTGCACTGCCTTGTTATCAGTACAACATGTCTGTCACAACCCTTCTAAAAATCTGTACTCCATTTTTTCAAAACGGAGGAGTAAAGTACATAAAATAGTTTTCTTTGTGATCCAAGTTAACCTTCATTGGAAAACATGTTTCCACAATTCATACTTTACTCACCAAAAATAACAGCATCTACATCAACATGTAAAAAGGTAAAAAGGTAAAGGAGTCCCATAACCTATAAGGTCGTAGGGGAGCGAGGCGTCAGAGACCTCACTTCTCTAGGGCCAGCATATTGAGGGCGGCGCCCATCTCCTCTCCCTCGCTGCTTTACCTTCCCTGACCCTAAAGAGGGCAGGTACCCATTTACAGCTGGGTGAACTGGGGGAACTGCACTGAAGCCAAGGCGCGCAAACGGTCACCCATCCAACTGGTAACCACGCTCAACGCTGCTTAACTTGGCTGGGGGATAGCGAGTGCTCCAACCACTGAGCTATCCCGTCCCCGATGACATCAACATGATCTGAAGGAAATGCTCCAATAAATCACTAGTCACTCATTAGACAAATCAACTCTGAAAAACACAGAACTAACATTAACAATAAGTACTACCAGCTATCATCACATGTGAAGCAATAAGATCTTCCATGTTTGATAACCTCTGACCTTCATGTCACACAAATTAACAACTGTTAACACTACAAGCCATAAACCCAATACACAACGTATTGATTATTATCTTACAAATAAAAAGGCTGAGTTTGAATAAACACCAAAAACTTCATGGCAAGGAAAATACTTGATACATCAATGCATTACTAATCATGACATTGGAATTTGGCCTAGATAGGCTACTTCAGAAAAAATGTTCCTAGCTCACAATGATATTTCTCTCCAGATATTATTAGAGTGGCAAATATCAACATATTACCCACACTAACCAAATAACAACTAATAAGAACTTACACTTAACTAAAAGAAGATGATAAAAACCGAACAGTGTGGGTTTGCAGCATGTCATTTTTCTAGACAGACAAACTCGGCTTTGCTCTTACAGGGTCAGCTGGGAATGTCAAACTCTTTCAAGATTTCACAGGAAGTGACCTAACGAAAAGGTCTAAATCCCTACAGCTTCTTCCTTTACTATTAAAATTTTTCTAAACATTTCCAAATTTTGATATAACCTAAAATACTTTATAAACTTAACAAAATAGCAAAACTGCCCTTACATTTTATTTTTGTTGTCTTAGAACAGTTGAAAGGTTTGGGAACTATTTTATTTTACGTTAAGCTTTAAAGAGTGTGCCGTTTGATGGTTGGTGTCCATTTTATATATACCCCTAACACTTTTCCCTTTCCCCAAACAAAACTTTTCGGAGTGTTACACTATTATCCTTGAAATAAAAGAACACACACACACACATATACAGACATACACATACACGCATATATATATAATATATATATATATATATATATATATAATATTCATATCTCTCTCTCTCTCTCTCTCTCTCTCTCTCTCTCTATATATTTATATATATATAATATATATATATATATATATATATATATATATATATATACACGCATGCAAACGTGCATACACACACACACAATTGCAGTTTTGAGAGCTGATGGGAAAATTCCTGAAAGAAGAGATGATTTTACTATTTTTGTGATAGTGAGTATAAGCATTTATTTATTACTCATCAGATAATTCTGAAAGGAATGACTATAAAATCATGTGATCTTGACCCCATACCTGCTTCTCTTTTCGCACAGTGCCTGCCACAACTTATTCCCACTATTACGAAGATAGTAAACTTATCTCTTGTCTCTGGAAATGTTCCTTCAACTCTAAAAACTGCTATAGTCACACCTCTACTCAAAAAGCATGACCTTGACTCTAACATTCTGAAGAACTATAGACCTGTTTCCAACCTACCTTTTATCTCTTAAGTCCTTGAAAAAGTAGTTCTAAAACAGCTCAACCAGCACCTTCTCTCCAAAAGTCTCCTTCCTGCATTTCAGTCTGCCTATCGCGCCAACCACAGCATTGAAACTACCCTTGTCCACACCTTAAACACACTTCTACTCGCTTCCGACTCCGGGAAAATCTCTCTTCTTACTCTACTCGACTTATCTGCAGCCTTTGACACTATTGACCACTCTATTCTTCTCTCCCGTCTTCAAAAAACATTTGGTGTTACTGGTACAGCCCTTACCTGGTTTAGTTCATACCTTAATGACCGATTCCAGACAGTCACAGTAAACAAGATTCAGTAAGTACCTGCCAGACTGGAATATGGAGTTCCACAGGGATCTGTTCTGGGACCTGTTCTTTTTACCCTGTACACTGCTCCACTGTCACATATCATTAACCGCCATCAGATCAACTATCATTTTTATGCAGATGACTCTCAGATTCGTAGAAGCCACACTCCTGAAAATCTGCCTTCTCTCTTTTCAAATATGGCCCACTGCTTTCAAGATATCCAAAATTGGATGATACAGAACAAATTACAGCGAAAATGCAGATAAACCGGAAACCATGATTGTAGGAACCAAACACAAACTCTCTTCTATCACAACAGCTTCAATACAACTTGGCAATGCATCAGTCCCTTTATCCACTGCTGTAAAGTATCTAGGGGTCATTATTGACAACACACTCTCTATGCAAAAATTCATCACCCAGACCTTTCAAGTCAAGTCAAGTCAAGTCAAAGTCAAGTCAAAAACACTTTAATCATCCCATGAAGGGCAATTACAATACTGACAGGCAGATTGATACTCATCAAATATATCAAAGACACAAGAGCTATATTTCATATTGGTTTTCAAATAAAATGTCACCACACACACACACACACAACACACACACACCACACACACGCGCGCATGCGCACAAACATCAATTGTGAACACAATTTTAAACCCATTGACTAGAAGACATAAAAACTTATTTTTACGCACGCATATACGCAGCACGTACACACGCACGTACGTGTGTGTGCGAATACGCCCACGCACACCCACACCATACACCAATATATGAATTCAATGTTTTAAGACAGTTGACTAGAACACAGACTTATTTCACACACCCATGCACCCACCCACACACACACACACACACACACACACACAATTATGTATTGACTACACCTCGTAACAATGACAATCAGGCAGATAATTCAGAGAAATGTAAGAACTAGGTAGTCAACATCATTGTGAATTCAGAAGTCGAATGCTTACTGGCAAAAAGAATTTCTTTTTCTGTTGGTTTTGCTGATGGGACACTGAAAACGGCGTTCCGAAGGCAACATTTGAAATTCTGGAAACAAAGCATGAGAAGGATCAGCCAAAATGGCTGTGGCTTTGCGTACAAGCTGCTGATTGCAGAACGACATGAGATCTCTTTGTTCTTTTCCAATTATTTTTGAGCAGATTCTTACAATTCTCTGCAGGCCATTCTTGTTTTTAACACTAAGGTTATTGTACCAACAAATGAAAGCAAAACTTAGAACACTCTCTATGTAAGACTTGTAAAACAAGGAAAGGATCTTTCTGTCTACAAAAAATGAGTTCAGTTTCCTCAGAAAATACAGACGTTGTTGTCCCTTTTTGACAATAGCGTCAGTGTTAACGTCCCAGTTTAACTTGTGGTCAAAAACAGTTCCCAGATACTTATAGTTCAAAACGTTTTCAACCTCTTGATTATGGATAATAATATTCTTAGGAGTATGCCCTGATCTTCTGAAGTCGATAGGCAGGTCTTTAGTTTAGAAACATTTAGCTCCAGATAGGCCTCGTCACACCAGTGTACGAACTCGGTGAGGGCTGGACCATGGTCTGAGACTGATCCGGATAAGAGGGATAACAGAGCACTATCGTCTGCGAACTTTACCAGAAAGGAATTTCCATAGTTGCTTCTGCAATCATCGTGTATAGAATGTACAGAAGTGGTGAGAGGACGCAACCCTGCGGAGAACCAGTGCAGGTAAATCTAACCGAAGAAGATATTTTGTTGGCCAAAACACGCTGTGGTCTGTTGGTTAAAAATTCAATCAGCCAACGAACAAGTTGATTGTCTACGTCAAATTTTGAAATTATTTTGTTAACCAGACGTGAGGCTGCATTGTATTGAAAGCTGAACTAAAGTCAGCGAACAATATTCTGGCATGAGAGTCAGGTGTTTCCAAGTGGCTATACAACTTGTTCAAAATGAATAGTTTGGCATCTTCGACACCCCTTCGAGACCTGTATGCAAATTGCAGTGGGTCAAGGTCTTTCTCTGTAGCAGAAAGAATGAGAGATTTTACAATCTTTTCCAGCGTTTTCATCACAAGAGATGTGAGAGCTACAGGTCTAAAATCGTTAGGCCGAGAAGGATTGGGTTTCTTTGGAAGAGGTATTACATTGGAAGTTTTCCAAATAACAGGAATCTGACAAGTATCCAGTGAGGCCTGGAACAGGTGTTGAAGGACACTGGCAAGCTCAGTAGCGCAGAATTTCAGGGTTCTTCCACATATACCGTCTGGTCCGGGAGATTTGTTAATATTTATTGCCTTTAAGTGCTTACAGATAATTTCTTCATCAACAATGACGCTATTCTCAGAAACTAGGGATTGCTTCAGATCATTTAATTCATATGAGAAATCATGCTTTTCAAAGCGAGTAAAAAATGTGTTTAGATGGTCTGGTAAGTTGTTATCACATACTCCCTGCAAACTGATCTTTGACCTATGTTGGACACTGCAGACATATTTTTGATACCCTGCCATGCAGAACGAAAATTGTTCCTCGCAAACTTGTCTTCTATCTTATTTTTATATATACGTCTGGCCCGTGCAACAGCAGCTTTGACTTCTTTGTTTACTTCCTTCTTTTGTTGTTCTGTGCCTGTGTAAAATACTACTTTCTTTTTGTTTAAAACACGTTTCAGATCCTTTGTAACCCAAGGCTTGTTATTGGGGTAAATGGTTATCTCCTTAGTTGGAATGACACAACTAACACAAAATGAAATATAAGAACAAATAACATCAGTGAGCTCATTCAGATCTGAACACACATCATAAAACATATCCCAGTCAGTGCAATCAAAGCAGCCTTGCAGACTAGCTATACTATCAGCAGTCCATTTTTTTGCGGTCCTGACTATGGGTTGAAGGCGCCGAAACACTGACTGGTACATGGGTGCAAGAAGAACGCAGTTGTGGTCAGATGATCCCAGGGGAGGCAAAGGCAACGATCTATAGGCGCCTGCTACAGTCCCATAGCACAAGTCTAAGGTCTTGTTTCTTCCTGTAGGGCAGGTCACATACTGTTCATAGTTCTTCAGTAGTTTAGTAAGGGAACAGTTATTGAAATCACCCAGGATAAACTTAGGGGCATCAGGGGATATAGAATCGAGCACATGGAGGTGATCTAATATATGTTCAGTTGCTCTAGCCACTCTTGCTTTGGGGTGAATGTAAACTAAAGTGAAAAATAATTGCGGGAATTCCCGTGGTAAGTAAAAGGCCGGAGCGAAACAGAGAGCAGTTCAATGTCCTCCACGGATAGCGTAGTTCTAATTTTAACATCACCACACCAACGCTCGTTGATGTAGAAGCACAAACCTCCGCCTTGTGCCTTCCCCCTTGCGTGTGAGTCTCTGTAAAGCCGAATGGGTTGACCGAAGCCGTCAATGGAGAGGTCGCAGTTCGGTACGGCGGGACTCAGCCAGGTTTCGGTAAAGGCAAGAATTCCGGCTTTGTTTATATTGGTGTAGGTAGTTGATGTTTGCTTGAAGCTCGTCGGTTTTGGAACGTAGGGACTGGACATTGGCTAGGAGCACGGTTGGTAGCGGAGTTTTCCGATTATTCAAATTTTTTAGTCTTTGTCTCACACCACCTTTCCTACCTCGCTTTCTTTTCTTGATGTTCTTCCAAGTTTTATCGTTGTTATTTGTTGAAGGTAAAATATCACATGGAAAGTTGCAGTCTTTGCCTTCTGCTAACACACTGGCTGATTCCCTCAGGCTAAGGAGAAATTCTCGAGTGTACGACGACCGGCCATGGCTGTTGTCGTTAGGCGGGCCTCGCACACAGTCAGATGACGCTAGGAGAAAGCAGACTAAAAGAGTAAATAGAACTGATCTTCCCAGCATTGTTGCTGTTAGTACTGACACACCAGACACCAGGCACAACTCTGCAGAACTTTGAGTTGATAGACACACAATATAACGAAAACAAACAAAAAAGTATATCGCCTGTCAGTAGAGAGTGTCGCCACTCGAGCAGCGCCACCTACAACTAAAACAGCGCCACATATCATATCATTAACATATATTTAACATATCATTAACCGCCATCAGATCAACTATCATTTTTATGCAGATGACTCTCAGATTCGTAGAAGCCACACTCCTGAAAATCTGCCTTCTCTCTTTTCAAATATGGCCCACTGCTTTCAAGATATCCAAAATTGGATGATACAGAACAAATTACAGCGAAAATGCAGATAAACCGGAAACCATGATTGTAGGAACCAAACACAAACTCTCTTCTATCACAACAGCTTCAATACAACTTGGCAATGCATCAGTCCCTTTATCCACTGCTGTAAAGTATCTAGGGGTCATTATTGACAACACACTCTCTATGCAAAAATTCATCACCCAGACCTTTCCTGTCAGTCGTGCTACTATCAATTACGGCGTATTAGTACAATTTGGAAGTACCTGTCCACCGATGCAACAGCCAAACTTGTCACTTCTCTCATTCTTTCACATCTTGATTTTTGGTTTTTTTGGTTTTTGTTTGTTGCAGAGGGCTGGATGTAAAAAAGCTATTGTTATGCTTATTTTATAACCCTCTATACTCTATACTGTAATTCTCTCTTGGCTGGTTTGCCGGCATCATCCATCCACTCCCTTCAACGCATAAAAAACTCTGCAGCTCAACTGGTCCTTAGAAAGAAAAAATCTGAACACATCACTCCTCTTTTGCGATCTCTTCACTGGCTGCCTGTCTCACAAAGAATAAAGTATAAGATTAATACCCTTTGTTTCAAATGTCTCCACAAATATGCACCTTCTTATCTCTGTAACTGTCTTCACCTGTACACTCCGTCCCGTTCCCTTCGTTCAGCTGTAGATACTTTGGGCTTTCGAACACCCAGATATAAACAAACCACTGTTGGCCATCGCTCTTTCCCTGTTTCCGGTCCCTCCACATGGAACGACCTCCCTCTTCCACTTCGCCAAAAGCCTTCTTTTGATTCTTTCAAATCTAGCCTCAAAACGCACTTATTCTCTACTTGATATCTTCCCCTGATGTCTGTTCCTACTTGTCAATAGCTGCCTTCACCTCCACCACCACCACCTAAGTGTGTGGTGTATATAAATTTGATATTTGTTTATCTTGATATTTATGGATGGTTGCATGCGTATGAATGATTTGAATGCAAGCGCTTTGATTTGTTTACTTTACAAGATTCAGCGCTATATAAATTCCATACATTATTATTATTATTATAAATAAAATTTGTTCATTGTTCATTGTTCACGTCTGGACTATTGCAATTCTCTGTTGGCTGGTCTGCCAGCATCATCAATCTAATCCCTTCAACGTATACAAAACTCTGCAGCTCGACTAATCCTCAGAAAGAAAAAAATCTGAGCATATTACCCCTCTCTTGCAATCTCTCCGCTGGCTGCCTGTGCCACAGAGAGTAAATTATAAGATCAGTACCCTCTGTTACAAATGTGTCCACAAAACAGCACCCGCCTACCTCTGTGAATGTCTTCACTTGTACACTTCATCTCGTTCTCTGCTGCAGAAACCTTGTCCTTACGAATACCTAGATTCAACCAATCCACCATCGGCCGTCGCTCTTTCTCTATTTCTGGTCCATCAATCTGGAATGACCTCCCTCTCTCCCTTCGCAAAAGCCTTCTTATGACAAGACATATTTATTTCAAACCTAAGATTTTCCTCTCCTGCTTCATCTCATAGTTTTTCCCTGCCTTCAACAGCCAAGATTCTATTGCCCTGCCAGGGTGTGTGACCTGTGCGTGCGTGTGTGTGTGTGTGTGTGTGTGTGTGTGTGTGTGTGTGTGTGTGTGCGCGGCGCGCGCGTGCGTGCGTGCGTGCACATTTAGACTTGATGGAACTATTAGTTGTTACTGGTTGTATGACTGTGTAAGAATGAGTTGATTGCAAGCGCTTTGATTTGTCTCTGCAAGATATAGCGATATAAAAATTCCATTTATTATTATTATTATTATTATTATTATTACTTATTTCTTTCAAACAGCTCTCAAAACTGCAATAGTTAGACCTCTACTCAAAAATCACGACCTCGAACCTAACACTCTGAAGAATTATAGACCTGTATCTAACCTACCTTTCATCTCAAAAGTCCTTGAAAAAGTTGTACTGAAACAACTCAACAGCTATCTTCATTCCAATAATCTTCTTCCCCCTTTTCAGTCTGCCTATCGTGTCAAACACTGCACCGAAACCACCCTAGTCCACACCTTAAACACGCTTCTACACACGTCTGGCTCAGGAAAAATCTGGCTTCTCTTTCTTCTCGACTTATCTAATAATAATAATAATAATAATAATAATAATAATAATACTGTATGGAATTTATATAGCGCTGAATCTTGTAAAGTAACAAATCAAAGCGCTCAGATGAATTTGTTTTTTAATATCGAGGATAATGGAGTAATCACTCATGAGCTTTTTTACATCTAGTCCCCGTGTGTATGCGGTTTTGTAAATTTTGTCATCTGTTCAAACCGGTACACAATAGCCTACTCTTTCGAAAAGCGGAACAGGATTTAACGTGTGCGCAAGATGTTCTGCATGCGTTCGCACACGGCCTGCAACTTCGACACTATAGACCACTCAATTCTTCTCTCCCCTCTCCAAAAAAGGTTTGGTCACCTGGTTCAGTTCATACCTTACAGGCCAATTTCACACAGCTGCAGTAAACAAGATTCAATCATCTCCTGCTAAACTGGAATGTGGAGTCCCGCAGGGATCAGTTCTCGGCCCTGTTCTTTTCACTCTCTACACTGCTCCACTTTCACATCGTCATCAGATCAGCCATCATTTCTATATGGAAGACTCTTAGATTTTTAGCAGTGATATTCAACCTCAGAATACTATGTGAGCGGTACCTTCAACATCAACAAGACCTTTACCACGTATTTATCGATTTTAAGAAGGCATTTGACAGGGTGTGGCATGCAGCTTTGTGGGCAACCATGAATTTGTACAGCATCAATGCAAACCTGATCAGAGTCATCAAACAGCTGTACAGCGAGGCCACCAGTGCAGTGTACTACAACAACAACATTGGAGAATGGTTTCGAACAACAGTTGGAGTAAGGCAGGGCTGTCTACTCTCACCCACTCTTTTCAACATCTTCCTTGAGAGAATCATGGCTGATGCACTGGAACATCATGAAGGATCAGTCAGCATTGGTGGCAGAACGATCACAAACCTCCGCTTCGCAGATGACATTGATGGAATAGCAGGATCAGAAAAAGAGCTTGCCAGCCTAACAGAACACTTGAATAAGGCCTCCAAAACATACGGCATGGAAATAATAATAATAATAATAATAATAATAATAATAATGTATGGAATTTATATAGCGCTGAATCTTGTAAAGCAACAAATCAAAGCGCTCAGATGTTATTTCATACCACTTTAAGTCACGACAGATTTCTCTCCGTGAAATTCGGGCTGCTCTCCCCGGGGTAGAGCGGGAGAACGCGTCGCCACTTAGCGCTGCGCCACCCTTTCACCCTTTTTTTTTTTTCTGCAGCTGTATTTGTTTCCCTATCAGAGTGGCTTTTTTCTAAGAATTTTGCCAGGGACAACTCTCTTGTTGCCGTGGGTTTTTTTACGTGCGCTAAATAATTACGTGTAACACACGGGACCTCGGTTTATCGTCTCATCCGAAAGACTAGCGCCCAGACCACCACTCATGGTCTAATGGATGGGGGGAAAATTTCCGGTCCAAACGGGGTACGAACCGCCGCACACTTCAGACCCGGACTTTTCGCTTTCTAGACAGGCGCGTTACCTCTAGACCACCGATCCACCTTAGCGCAGAGAAGACCAAACTGATGACTAATAACACCAACGGCATTAGCACTGATATCAGGGTTAATGACCAGAAGCTGGAAACAGTTCAAAACTTCAAGTACCTGGGAGCCATTGTATCAGACCAGGGATCCAAGCCAGAAGTAGTATGCAGGACTGCACAGACAATAACAGCTTTGTCAAAACTAAACACCATCTGGAGAGATAAAAATATCTCACTTATCTCCAAGATCAGACTAATGCGCTCCCTTGTCATATCCATATTTCTGTATGCCTGTGAATCATGGACCCTGACTGCACATTTGGAGAGAAGAGTACAGGCGGTGGAGATGAGATGCTTTCGGAGACTCCTTGGCATCTCCTACAAAGACCACATAAGCAACGAAAGCGTGCATAACAGAATCCAGCAAACCATTGGACCCTATGAGAACCTTCTAACGATCGTGAAAAAACGTAAACTTAAATGGTATGGGCATGTCACAAGATCCAAAGGACTTGCAAAGACAGTTTTACAAGGCATTGTCCAAGGAGGAAGAAGAAGAGGCAGACCAAGGAAGAGCTGGGAGGATAACATCAGCGAATGGACAGGCCTAGAACTCAACAAAACCCGAGAAAGGCAGAACAGAGAGAGGAATGGAGGGAACTGGTTGTTGAGTCTTTGAGGGTGCCCCCACGGTCGTCAGACTACGGGACAGATAGATAGATAGATTGACTCCTGAAAATCTGCCTTCTGTCTTGAAAAATATGTCCTACTACCTTCAAAATATCCAAAATTGGATAATACAGAACAAATTACTGCTAAATGTAGATGAAACCGAAGCCATGCTTGTAAGAACCAAACACAAACTATCTTCTATCACAACAGCTTAAGTAGAATTTGGCAATATGTCTGTCCCTTTATCCACTGCTGTAAAATATCTAGGGGTCATTATCCACAACGTACTCTCCATGCAAAAAATTAATCACCCATACCTGCAAGTGTGCTACTATCAATTACGACGCATTTGTGCAGTTCGAAAGTACCTGTTCACTGATGCAACATCCAAACTAGTCACGTCTCTCATTCTCTCAGGTCTGGACTATTACAGTTCTCTTCAGGCTGGTCTCCCAGCATCATCTATTCACTCCCTTCAACGTATACAAAAGTCTGCAGCTCGACCAGTCCTCAGAAAGAAAAAATATGAGCACATTACTCCTCTACCTGTGTCACAAAGAGTAAAGTACAAGATCAGTACCCTCTGATACAAATGCCTCCACAAAACAGCACCTTCCTACCTCTGTGAATGTCTTAACCTGTACACTCCTTCTAGTTCCCTCCGCTCTGCTGCAGATACCTTGTACTTACGAATACCTAGATTCAACCAATCCACTGTTGGCCGTCGCTCTTTCTCTATTTCTGGTCTGTCCATCTGGAATGACGTCCCTCTCTCCCTTTTCCAAAAGCCTTCTTATGACACTTGATCATTTCGGTCATGGTTCACAAGAATGGTTGTTGGTTTCTTTTTGTTTGGGCTGTCTTTTTTTCTTCATTGTTACATAATACTTTACATACCAGTATATTGATTCTCCTCCTCCCCAGAACTCCGTGTGGTGTGGCCTAAGGCCAAGTACAGATTAAACACGTTCAGAGAGAGAGAGAGAGAGAGAGAGAGGTGGGCGATATATAAGGGACACAATATACAAACTAGTAAGTCAAACTAATAAGCATTTATTATTGTTTTAATTTATTCTGTTATACCTTGGATAATGGAATGAGCACTCATTGTTTTTATATCTAGTCTCCGTGTGCATGCAGTTTTGTAAATTTTGTCATCTGTTCCCATCGGGACATACTGGCCTACTCTTTCGAAAAGCGGAACAGGATTTAACGTGTGCGCAAGATGTTCTACGTGCGTTTTCACACGGGGCCTCGGTTTATAGTTTCATCCGAAGGTTTCTGGGGAGAGTGGAGTCTGCACTGATGTCAACTCCAGGGGAAAAAGTTCTCTTGAACGGGATTCGAACCCGGGTCGTCAGATTGCAAACGCAATGTTTTAACCTCTAGGCTATCCCGTCCCCACAAAGAGCTAGTAATGAAGACAATAAACTGATGATCTTTTAAAGACAACATTAGCCATGAGAAAGAGAGAGAGTTCACATCATCAAAGAAGAAAGAATCCAGTTAAACCATTAACAAATCTATGAAATAAAAGTAGCAATAATCAAAACCAGTTATTCAAAATCATACAAGCAGAGAGAGAGGCATGCTCGTGAGTGTGTGCAAACACACACACACACACACACCACACACACACACACACACACACACACACACACACACACACACACATATTAGATATAAATAGTTGTTTAGTTAGAAGCCCTGTTGGCAAGATTTTGTATTTGTTCTTGCTGCAGTTTAAGCTGTTCAATGCTCCACCCCCACCCCCACCCCCACCCCACCCCGTCGCTCCCATAATTTCTTTGTTTGATTTTTCTTTTATCTCGTGCACAGACACTAATAGGTAATCACACACACACGCGCGCGCGCGCGCGCGCGCGCACGCATACACACACACGCACGCACGCAGGGACACCCCTACCTTAGCTCGCAAATATACATCTACTCACATTCTTGCAAGCACACCTAAAATAAACACACACACACTCACACACATACACACACAGACACGCGTGCGCGCACACACACACATGCACAAACATACTCACATGGACGCAAACACGCACACACTCACACATACACAGACACGTTCACACACACACACACACACTCACACACGTACGCGCACGAGCACACACACAAACACACACATGCACGCTCGAACGCAAACACTCACACACGCAACATACACACACAAAACCACCACACACAACAAAACACACACAAACATACATACATACATACATACACAACACGTTCTCTATATACCGTTCTAGTCCCTGCCAAACGGGAATGTGGAGTCCGCAGGATCATTTCTGGCCTGTTCTTTTACTCTCTAATCGCTCACTGTCACATAATAATTAACCGTCATCAGATCAACCTCACTTTAAATGCAGAGACTCTCAGATTCTTAACATGACACCCCTGAAAATCTCCCTTTCCTTTTGAGATATGACCTACGCTTTCAAGATATCCAAACTGGATGATAGAGTAAAGTTACAATTAACGCGATAAACGAAGCTATGTTGTAGGACCAAAACAAACCTCTTCCATTACACATCTTCAATAGAATTCGGCAACGCATCAGTCCATCTATCTACTGCTGTAAAGTATCTAGGGTAAATTATTGACAACACCTCTCTATGAAAAAATTTTCTCCCCCGACCTGCCATCCTGCTTCTATCAATTACGTGAAATGGAAATTTTTGGAGTTGATCATATCTAGAAACAAATGATACTTTGTATTTGTTTAATGTTTCGTAAACATATATTTAAGTGTAAAATGACTAGAAAAAATCCCAAATTTGTTGTATTCAAGACCAGCTAAAAGCTAGTTAGCAATAGAAAATTTAATGCAAGAATAGTGGTAAATTGATAGCTTTCAAAATGCTGGGTGCTTTTGAACAATTGTACCCCGAAACGGATAATAATAATAAATAATGTATGGAATTTATATGCGTTTGATCTTGTAAACCCAACAAATCAAAGCGCTCATCCAGACTTTATGTATAAGAAATCTGACAACTGTGAGAATATTGCAAACTCATTGGGGTATTTTTCCCTTTTGCTATGATAGTGTTTACATTGAAGAGTATGTTCACTTATCCAATTTGCGATTGTTGAATGCTACATGGCCTTAATGTTCCTATGTGCGTATGTTGTATTATCAAATTAATATGAAAATGTTTGCCTAAACTTTTTATTTAAAAACCTTATAAATATCTACACACTCACTCACTCAGTCCCATGTCCAAAGGAGTAGGGGACAGGGAGAGACGCAACAGAGATTTTTCTCCATGCTTACGATCCTGTGGGGCTCGTAGAAGGTGTTGCAGGGTTGGCGGTCCATCTTTGATGTTGTCAACCCATGATTCTTGGCGGCCTCTTCTTCTTGCCTTCGACTGTTCCTTGAAAGAATGGTTTTTGCTAATGTTGTGTCTTGTGTTGTGACCAAACCACATCATTTTCTCCTCTTATGGTGGAGAGCAGAGGTTCTTGGGGCCACACGCTTTTATTTCTTCTTTCACATAGTTGTTGGTTTTGTTCTTTGTATGTATTTTGAGGAGTCTTTCTGTTTGGGAATTGTCTCGAATGCTTGGATCTCCTCCAAAGCTCTGCTGACAGGGTCCATGATTCACAGCCATATGTTTTCAGTCTTTGGGACTACCGCAGCAGATCTTGCTGGGTGGCTTAGGACTGTGGTTCTGTAGTTCGGCATTGCTTTTTTCCTTCCCTTTGGGTAGGGGTATTACAAAGACTGTCCATTCTTCGGCCATTCTTGTGCGTGAATCATCTGACAAAGTTCTGTGAACGCCTTGCGTTTTCATGCCTCCATGTTTTTACAACAACAAATTAAAAAATGAAAATGTCAGTCTTCATCCACAACCTTTAAAAATTAAAACCAGATGCAATGTCATCTTCATCAACACAACCACATGAAATAGAACCAATAAACCAAGTTGGAAAGCACATGCGATCAATTAATTACATAAGTATGAAAATCATAGGATTAGTTAGTTTTATAGTTCTTATTATTATTATTAGTTATCATATTATTAATTATTGGGATTTATACCGTGAAAGGAAAAAAACAAACATGCAGGAAAACAAAGCTTCCTTTTACTTTTTCCTTCTTCTTGTACCGGGGAGGGGGGGGGGGGGGGGGGGGGGCGGTCTGTCAAAACCAAAAATATCAAATAAAAAATTATGTACACATGGTACCATGGAGTAGAGAGAGAGTAACAGACATACAGAAATGGCAGACGACAGATTGAAAAACAGAGAGCGAGGGGAGAGTTTTCAAAAAAGTAGAATTGTTTATCAATGCATTGGGGAAAAAGTAACGCCAGTTTGTATTTTTCAATAAAAAATCATGATACAATGCTTGAAACTTTTATGTTTTTCGTATTTAAAAGAACAGGAAGTTTATTCCAAGCCAACCCTCCAGAATAGGAAAGGCTTGTTTTAAATAAGGTAGTTTAGGAAACAGGAAGATGAGGTGCAGTGTCTTGAATTCATAACTGAAAGCAAGTTTCTTAGTGACGGTGGAACAGTGCCATGACAAATGTTATGCATTAGATCTTTGTAGAACAGTAGTTTGATTGTAATGGAAGGATTTATTATCTCTAAAAATTGATATCTGTTAACAAACTGACTTATCAAATAATAAAAATAATAAATGAAATTTGTAAGCGCTATATCTTGCAAAGACAAACAGAGCCTGCATTCAACATTCTTACAGAGAAAGCCCCAAACATCAAAAAAGCTTAAATAAAAATCAAAGAAACACCCCACACACACACACACACAAACACAAACACACACACACACACACACACACACACACCACACACACGCCACGACAGTTAACAGCACTTTGTGGACTCGGGTTTGAAGATTTAGGTAAGCTTTGCTTGCAGAAGCCAAGATGGAAAGCAAGTCTCTGTTGACTGAACATAGGAATGAAAGAATATTTTCTTGCGTGCAGAGACAAAAATGTTTTATTTTACGCAGTTGAAATATTTCTTAAGCAATTTTTTAGACTTTTGATGTGCTTGAAAAGGAAAAACATGCTACATAGTTACTCCATATAGTCAAGAGGCAGCAGGACGCAAACAGAGACAGACACACACAAACGCAATGGACGCAAACAGAGACAGACACACACAAACGCAGGACGCAAACAGAAACAGACACACACGAAGACGCAGATGGAGAAAACAGAGACAGCCCAAAACACTAAGACGCAGTGGACGCAAACAAGACAGACACACACGAAGCACAGTTGGAACGCAAACAGAGACAGACACGACCCAGATGACCAGAGACACACAGACGAAGACAAATAAAGACACAGATAGACGCAACAGAGGGGAACACACGAAGACCTAAAGTCACAAAATAGACGCAAACAGAACAGACACACGCGAAGACGGCAAAACAGACACCAAACAGACAACAGACACGACACGGGACACAAACACAGACACCAGACACACACAACACACACCCCAAACAACAACAACCCCAAACACAGAAAGACAGGAGAGACACAAGCACAACCAACTAACGAAGACAGGGGAGACACAAGCAGAAACAGACAGTGATAAAAACAAGACAGACAGTGATACAAACCAAGACAGACAGTGATACAAACAGAGACAGACAGTGATGCAGAGACAGACAGTAATACAGAGATAGTAAAACAAACAGAGAAAGACTGTGATACAGAGAGTGCTATAAACAGAGACACCCAGTGATACAGACAGTGATACAGAGACAGACAGTGATACAAACAGTGATACAAACAGAGACAGACAGTGATACAGACAGTGATGCAAAAAGAGACAGACATGATACAAAGATAAAAAAGAGTGAACAGACAGTGAAAAAAACAGAGACAGTGGATAAAAAACAGGACAGACAGTGATAAAAACGGAGACAGACAGTGATACAAACGGAGACAAACAGTGATACAAACAGAGGCAGACAATGATACAAACAGAGACAGTGATACAAACGGAGACAGACAGTGATACAAACAGAGACACAAAGTGATACAGACAGTGAAAAAAACAGAGACAGTGATACAAACAGTGACAGACAGTGATACAAAAGAGACAGACAGTGATACAAACAAAGACAGCCATGATACAAATAGAGACAGACAGTGATAGAAACGAAAAGGACAGTGTACAAACAGAGACAGACCGTGGAAACAACAGAGAGAGACAGTGATACAAACGGAGACAGTGATACAGAGACAGACAATGATACAGAGAGTGATACAAACTGAGACAGAGAGTGATACAAAGAGATACAGACAGTGATACAAAGAGAGACAGTGATACAAACAGAGAAAGACAGTGATCCAAGAGAAAACAGACAGTGAACAAACAGAGACAGACGGACACAAAGAGATACGACAGTGATACAACGAACAGGGGATACAAAGAGATCGGGACGGAAAAAAACGAGAAAAAGACAGTGAACAACAAGACAACAGGGATCAACAAACAGACATGATACAAAAGATACGACAGTGATACGACAGTGAACAGAGAAGACAGTGATACAAAGAGAGACAGATACGATGAAATAGAGAGGACAGAAAAAGAGACAGACACACAGAGACACAGAGGAAATCAAACAGAATAGACAGAGCAAGACACAAAACGAAAGGAACAGACACACGGGAAAGGGCCCACACAGCGACACAAACAGACAGACACAAAGGAAGACACCAGTGACACAACTGACACAAAGGAAGACACATGTGAAACAGAGAAAGACCAACAAAAAGACACCATGACAAAAAGGGAAAACCCCAGATAGACACACAGCACACAAACAGGTTCAACAAAACTGAAGAACCCAAAGCAGCAGAAACAACAGACACGATAAAAACAACACAGCGACAAGAGACAGACACACCTGAAGACACCAGCGACACAGAGACAGACACACATGAAGACACACAGCGACACAGACAGACACACATGAAGACACACAGCGACACAGACAGAGACAGACACACATGAAGACACACAGCGACACATACAGAGACAGACACACATGAAGACACACAGCGACACAAACAGAGACAGACACACATAAAGAACCCCAGCGACACAGACAGACACAGATGAAGACACACAGCGACACAGACAGAGACAGACACACATGAAGACACAAGCGACACAGACGACACAGATGAAGACATACAGCGACACAAAACAGAGACAGACACACATGAAGACACACAGCGACACAGACAGATACAGATGAAGACACACAGCGACACAGACAGAGACAGACACACATGAAGAAACACAGCGACACAGACAGAACACATGAAGACACACAGCGACACAAACAGAGACAGCCCACAAATGAAGACACACAGCGACACAGCCAGAGACAGACCCATAAAGACACAGCGACACAAACAGAGACAGACACACATGAAGACACACAGCGACACAGACAGACACAGATGAAGACACACAGCGACACAGACAGAGACAGACACACATAAGACAAAAAAGCGACACAGACAGAGACAGGCACACATGAAGACACACAGCGACACAGACAGAGACAGACACACATGAAGACAAACAGCGACACAGACAGAGACAGGCACACATGAAGACATACAGCGACACAAACAGAGACTGACACAGATGAAGGGACACACAGCGACACAGACAGAGACTGACACACATGAAAAACACACAGCGACACAGAGACAGACACAATGAAGACACACAGCGACACAGAGACAGACAAAAATGAAGACACACAGCGACACAGACAGAGACAGATACACATAAAGACACACAGCGACACAGACAGAGACAGACCCAAATAAAGACACACAGCGACACAAACAGAGACAGACACACATGAAAACACACACGACACAGACAGAGACAGACACACATGAAGACACACAGCGACACAGAGACGGGACACAGATGAAGCCCAAAACAGCGACACAAACAGAGACAGACACACATGAAAACACACAGCGACACAGACAGAGACAGACACAAAGGAAGACACACAGCGACACAAACAGAGACAGACACACATGAAGACACACAGCGACACAGACAGAGACAGACACAAATAAAGACACACAGCGACACGGGACAGAGACAGACACACATGAAGACACACAGCGACACAGACAGACACAGATGAAGACACACAGCGACACAGACAGAGACAGACACACATGAGGACACACAGCGACACAGACAGGGGACAGACAAAAAGGGAAAGACACACAGCGACAAAAACAGAGAAAAGACACACATGAAGACACCCAGCGACACAGAGACAGACACACATAAGACAAACAGCGACACAGACAGAGACAGACACAAAGAACACACAAGCGACACAAACAGAGACAGAAAACAAATAAAGACACACAGCGACACGACAAGAAGAGAGGACACAAATAAAGACACACAGCGACACAGACAGAGACAGACACACATGAAGACACACAGCGACACAGACAGAGACAGACACAAATAAAGACACACAGCGACACAGACAGAGACAGATGAAGACATACAGCGACGCAGACAGAGACAGACACAAAGGAAGACCCGGCCACAGCGCGATATTTAGGCTACACTCCTGCTTTAGCTTCAAGGTCAAGTAATATTTTCTTTACAGTGCTAGTCCTAGAATTTTGTGCTGAATTTCACTGATATTTTAAAGTAGGAAAAAAAGCCTTTATTGCGCTTGTTTTGGGGATTGATAACAAAAAACAATATCAGGCAGTCATGAAAAAGTTGGAACAACACTAACATAACATAAAACAATATCAAGCAGTCATGAAAAAGTTGAAACAACACTAACATAACATAAAACAATGTCAGGCAGTCATGAAAAAGTTGAAACAACACTAACATAACATAAAACAATGTCAGGCAGTCATGAAAAAGTAGGAAAATGATGATAATGAGGATCACTTGAGTTCCTACAGTGTTGACCCTGCGCATGCATAATTATTCTGGTTAGGAAGTTAGCAGACACCAAGGACTGAGGAGGTACAGTTTGTGCTGAAAAATAAAACAAATTCAAACCTACCAAATTTGTGTAAAATCACATTAAGTTTTATTCAGAAGCTAGTCTTTCGCAGTGAGACATGCACTCAGCAAGATGAAAAGTGGTAAGGCGCCAGGACCTGATGATATCCCATCTGAATTATTTACAGCCCTGGATGAAGTGGGAATTAAGGCAGTCACAAAACTACTAAACAATATATATGACACAGGAGAGATTTCGACAGATATGAAGAAGTCCATCTACATTGCGATTCCTAAGAAACCGAGCACAGCTGAATGTGACCAACATCGTACAATTAGCCTGATGAGCCCACCTCGCCAAAGTTCTTTTACGAATACAATGAAGAGAATGAGAAATAAAATACCCCCAGAAGATCAGAAAACGCAATTTGGATTCATGGCAGACAAAAGCACCAGAAATGCAATCTTCGCATTAAAAACTCTCAGGGGAAAGATCCATCGAGGTCCAGAAAGACGGTACCTCTGCTTCATTGACTACTCAAAAGCGTTCGACAAAGTACGACACTCTGACTTGTTTGTATTCTGGCAGGGCTACACATCGAGGGGAAAGATCTTCGAGTCCTCAGAAACATATATTGGGAACTTTGAGGCAGCCATTAGAGTCAACAATGACATCAGTCAATATAGACCAATCTGCAGGGGTGTGAGGCAGGGCTGCGTGTTCTCACCTGATTTATTTAATGTATATAGGGAAATAATTTCTACGAAATATTGAGAATCGTGAGGGAATTAGTGTAGGTGGCCACAACATCAAAAACCCTGAGATATGCAGATGACACAGTCCTTATCGCCGACTCTGAAGAAAAAACTGCAAAAGTTTTTAAACAACAGAAAACAGGACGAAAGCGAAAAGAAGGGATTACAGCTCAATGCAAAGAAGACAGAATGCATGGTGATCTCGAGAAAAGCTGTTATCCAAAATGCACATAGCCTGTAAAGGAGAGAGAATCGGGACAAGTAAACACCTTTAAATACCTTGGTTGTACTATCACCCCGGACGGCAAGGGGTGACACAGAAATCAAGAAGAGAATCGGTCAATCTAAGGCAACTTTTAACAACAGAAATGCATTTTTAAAACAGTAAGATAACCTCAAGCAAAGACCCATGTTGTGAGAGCCTACGTATGGTCCATTCTTCTGTACGGATGTGAGTGCTGGACCCTAGCCAAGGACACAGAACAGCGACTAGAAGCAGTGGAGATGTGGTTCATCCGGAGAATCATGAAAGTCTCAAACAAATGTAGAAGTAATGGAAATGGCTGGATACAAGAGATCCCTTCTCAACACCATCAGAGAAAGACAGCTCAAATTTTTCGGCCATATAATCAGGGCTGACGGACTAGAGAAACTGTTATGGAGTGGCAAAATATGTGGAAACAAGAGCAGAGGAAGACAACGCACAAATCTCACATACAGCTTAAACAAATTCGCAACGAATAAAGAGGGCACCAACAATGAGCTCATGAGAGGGACCGACCGGACACTTGAAGAAGAAGAAGAAGAAGTCTTTCCCAAAGCAGTTTTTTTTTTAAATTACGACTGTAGTAGATTCCTTAGTAAGTGCAGTATGATTGCAAGCGGGATTGATAAGACAGCAGCAAGAACGGTGGCAAAGTCTACAGGCCGTGTGTGTAGCCCTGGGCAGCTGGAGAAAGGAGCACCCAGGACTTTCACAAGGGGAGCAACTGTGAAGCCCTGTATTGTGGCGCTGCAGAGAGATGATAAATAATGGGGTGTGTATATATATAGCCCAGTGGTGTACAACCGTTCACCGTACAGCCCCTACCCGTGTGTGGCGCAGTGAAGCGCGCTGTTCCCGCGGCGAAACATGGCGTTGTGTGCTGACGCTGCCGCTGCACTGTGCTGGTGCAGCCTGGGCTTGATTCTGCTGGCGCCTTGTCCAGGTCTGTATGTACTCAGCTAACCTCCTGGGTCACTTTCACATGCGATTTAAAATGTGTGTGTGCATTTTACTTTTTTTTATATCGAGGATAATGGAATAAGCTCTTATGTGCTTTTTTTTTACATTCAGTAGCCGTTTGTATGCGGTTTGTAAATTCTGTCATCTGTTCCCACCGGCACACAATAGCCTACTCTTACAAAAAGCGGAACAGGATTTAACGCGTGCGCAAGGTGTTCTGCGTGCGTTCGCACACGGGACCTCAGTTTATAGTCTCATCCGAAGGACTTTTGGGGAGAGTGGAGTCGGCACTGATGTTAACTCCAGAGGAAAATATCCCCTTGAACAGGGAACGAACCCGGGTCGTCAGATTGCGAGTGCAATGTTCTAACCACAGGCTATCCGGGCCCTGAGTGTGTTTTGTGTGTGTGTGTGTGTGTGTGTGTGTGTGTGTGTGTGTGTGTTGTGTGTGTGTGTGATAACATCATTCTTTTCACAATAATGAAACAGACGCTTATGTATATTTTTTTCATTATTGTACCCACTTGGGAAATAAGGGCAGTTGGTCTATCTTACCTTTCTTAAGAATTGGAACTACTATCGAATGCCTCCAGATATTAGGAAGAGTGCCATTTATCCAACAATTTTGGAAAAATGAAAAAAGTAGCCTTTCCCATTTTAAAGGCATATGGGTCAACATTTGATAAGATATACCATCGGGACCAACTGCTGTCTTGTTGTGTGAAAACGAATCTAACGTTTCAATAAGCTCGTCATATTGAAAGGGAGCATTCAAATAATCGGCATTATGTGATGATGGATTTTCTGATTTGTTTTGCTTTTCTGATGAGTCATTACTTTTGAAGTCCGACTGAAGCTTTAAGGATGAGCTATTTTTTTAAAACATTGTGACAAAGGCTTCTGCTTTTTCAACTGTACTTGGAAATCTATGATTTTCAAACTTGATTGGATATGATGGGATTTGAAATCTATTCTGCATTTCAGTAACTTTCTTCCAAACTTTATGTAAGTCCTTGGATTCTGATACTTCATTTGTACAGAATTCTGTCCAATACTTGTTTTTTGCCTGAGCAATTACTTTTTACAATGACATTTAGCACATTTCATACAAATAAAGTTTTCTTCTGCTTGATCTTTTAATCATGTTTTGTACTGTTCCTTTTTAAAGTTTACTGCTTCTTCACATGTTTTAGTCCACCATCTATTGCCTGATCGCTTTCCATTTTTTGCTAGTTTTTGCTTTTTGGGGATGGAAAACTCAGCTGCAACATGAGCTTTGCCATAAAATTTGAATAGAATTTATCAACATCATCCTCTGCAATCGCTTCAATATCAATAGCTTGCAGAAATTATTGAAAAGTGCTCCAGTTAGCCAGTTTGTATATAAATTTAGGGATTTTATCTTGTATATGTGGTAGATCTGATGTGGCAAGATCCTCAATTGACAATGTAATAGGAAAATGATCACTTCCGAGACAAAATTCTTCAACATTCCAGGTGCAATTATTTGCTAACCTTGGAGATAAAAAGGTAAAGGAGTCCCATAACCTATAAGGTCGTAGGGGAGCGAGGCGTCAGAGACCTCACTTCTCTAGGGCCAGCATATTGAGGGCGGCGCCCATCTCCTCTCCCTCGCTGCTTTACCTTCCCTGACCCTAAAGAGGGCAGGTACCCATTTACAGCTGGGTGAACTGGGGGAACTGTACTGAAGCCAAGGCGCGCAAACGGTCACCCATCCAACTGGTAACCACACTCGACGCTGCTTAACTTGGCTAGGGGAAAGCGAGCGCTCCGACCACTGAGCTATCCCGTCCCCAGAACCCTGGAGATATCAAAGCTTAATCAATGGCACTGGGTTTATGAGTAGGAACATCAGGGATTCTGGTTACTCTACCATCATTTAATAAGCAAAGCTTTGAATCTACAATGTTTTCTACTAAACGATTGCTGGTGATGGTAGAGCACCCAGAATCCCAAAAAGGAGCATGAGAATTGAAATCTCCCAGAATGATCCATTTACGTTTTGTGAATTATGTGTTTTGTAACCAGTCAGTATTGTCATTTTTTTACCTTGAGGTAAATATACAGAAACTACATTTAATATTTCATCTTTGTTAATTTTAACTGTCACACCTGTGTGATAAATATATGCTGTACTTTGCACTATAGGAGATATAACTAGCTTTTCATAATCTAAACACTGACTGACATATATAGCAGATTTCACTTTAGAATTAGTATCACAATCACATTATGGTGGGTAATAATAATTTGCCAATTTAGGAATTTTTCCATTTTTCCAATTCAAAGCCCTGGATTTGCTAATATAGCATAATTATCAGTTGTTAAAAATTGATTTAAGCCCAACAAATTGGGGCTATGCTCCGAGCTTTCCCTACTGCAACTTTTTAAACACCTTTGAAAAATGTAATTTTCATTTTCCAAGTTGTCTTCATGTTGAAAATTTTGTTTTGTTATACATGTATACAATATTGTAGTCAAATGGTTTTAGTCGACAATACGTTACTCATGTGAAAAATACACACTCACATATACACAAAAGAGTATATGACAGGTAAAGGTGGGATGTATTGTAGTTAGAGTGATGTATTCGTGATCTGCTGACCTGGGTTCGATTCCCGTTCAAGAGGGATTTTCCTCTGGAGTTAACATCAGTGCCGACTCCACTCTCCCCAAAAGCCTTTCCGATGAAACTATAAACCGAGGTCCCGCGTGCGAACACACGCAGAACACTTTGCGCACACGTTAAAATCCGTTCCCCTTTTCGGAAGAGTAGGCCATTGTGTGCCGGTAGGAACGGATGAAAAAATTGACAAAACTGCATACACATGGGGACTAGATGAAAAAAGCACATGCGCGCTTATTCCATTATCCTCGAAATATCTATCTATGTCTCTGTCTGTCTGTCTGTCTGTCTGTTCTGTCTCTGTCTCTCTCTCTCTCTTTTCTCCTCTCTCTTTTCTTTTCTCTCTCCTCTCTCTCCCCTCTCTCTCTCAGTAAAATGTGTGTGCGTGGTACTGCGCGCGCACACACGTGTTGTGTGGGGTGTGTGTGTGTGTGTGTGGTGTGTGTGTGTTGTGTGTGGGGTTTGTGGAGAGAGGAGAGAAGAGAGGAGAGAGAGGCATTGCATAGCGAAAACAAGAAATGATGCAGAGTATCATGTTCATACTGACGTAAACTGAAGTCGTACGTTATGTGTTTGAAGAATGTGTTGCATCACAAGACAGTATGATATAGACAAATGTTTATTTGATTATTACTATTTCCATTTATCCCCTTCACTTGTATTGTGGCCCAATGCCGAAATACAATTAAAAATGTTCAGAGCTCTATCTCAATAGATAAATAAATAATCTCTCTCTCAAATTATCTTCTCTACATCGCGCGGGATGTGTTTTGTGTGTGTGTGTGTTGTGTGTGGTGTGTTGTGTGTGTGTGTGGTGTGTGTGTGTGTTTGGGGCGTGCGTGCGTGCTGTGGTGTGTGTGGGGTTGTGTGTGTGTTTGTGTGTGTGTGTGTGTGTGTGTGTGTGTGTGTGTGTGTGTGTGTGTGTGTTTTGTGTGTAGTTTCTGTTTTTGTAGCGTGAAGAAAAAAGGTAGGTGGAAATGATCAACCAAGAGAGGGAGAGGAGGGAGGGAAGGAGATAAAGTGAGAGAGAGAGAGGCGTGTATTCCGCTGTGTGCATGAACCTCTCCATGTAGGCCATGGCTGTTGGCTGTGTGAAATGAAAGGAGGGGCCCTGTGTTCCTGGTGCAGGCTGAACCATGCAGGCCTAGCTTCACCTTTCAAAACCAAAGCAACAACAAACAACCTACCTGCGCAGCCAGTAGTGTAGAAACATCCCCCAACAACATGACACAACCTATTTATGTTAACAGTCTGTCTGCGTGTCTGACTGTATGTTCGTCCGTTTGTTTGCCTATCTGTTACTGACTAAAAAATGGAGTGCGTCCTTTATTCAAATTCAAATTCAAATTCAAAACATTTATTATCTCAAAGACAGAGAAATTACGGCGGGTTTACTCGCCATAAATAAAAACAATAAACATTTAAAAATAATATTTAAAACACACACACACTATCGAACATCAGCATGCACCCATCATGATATAAAAAGCATCCACAAATCAGCAATGTTTCAGCCAGCCACAAACCCACCCCAACAAAAATCACTTTACTCATGTGCGCACTAGTAAACCGGTACGTCCGCACATTCACGAACAGTCGCTCGCGCATGCGCATGCACGCTCGCACATTGTAAACATTCGTACCCATGCTCACGTATTATAGTAATATAAGTCAAATTGTTAACATGTTGTATAAGACAAATATCAATTAAATTAATACTATGATCTACTAAGATATTGAACAGTCTAAAATAATAACACGCGCACGTATTTTTATGAAAAAAAATCATTTGTATAACATGTATGATAAGACAAATATCAGTGAAGTTAATACTCTATTCTATTAGAAATTGAACACAGTTTACACTAATAAAAGGTAGCCTTTAGTCTCTCTCGCAGAATTGAGGTTGGAATAAAACTATTTTTAAATCGCAGGGTTCTAGTCTTGGGTACTCTGTAGCGCTTTTGAGAAGGCAGGAGCTCAAAATATTTTGCAAGCACATGTGTGTCATCACTCTGTCTCGCTCTATCTCTAACATGGCATTCATACAAGTCATTCAGTTTCATTTGCTCACAGCCCAAAATTTTGCCACATCTGGTTACAATTTTTTTTACTATGTTTTTGTTTATAACAGTCAGGCCCCCATACCAACAAACCAAGGAAAATGAAAGGACAGACTCAATAAAGCATCGGAAGAAATTTTGTAAAAATTTTTACATTTACTTTAAGACTCCGGAATTTTTTTATGGAAAAAGATGCGTGAAATGGCATTTTCTATTTACAAGATCGTATTAGCATCAAAGTTTAGTTTATATCAATATTTGTACCTAATATTTGTATGGTGTACACACTACTACCTTTACACCATCAATGTAAAGATTTGGTATGGGCTGGGGGTCCCTGCGAAAATCAATCAACATTTCCTTAGTCTTTTTAACATTAAGGTCAAGACAGTTCTGTTTGCACCAGGAGGAGAACTCAACTTGTTTCAAATACATGATATGGAAATTAGACAGATCTTCCAGAGCAGAGTCATCAGAATATTTGATTAACGATATAAGATCAGAGCCAGTGCAGTCATTTGTGTAATGGGTGAAAAGGATGGGGGACAGAACAGTGCCTTGGGGAGAACCAGTGGAAGTTGATCTTTGAGTGTATATGGCTCTTTGAAATCGAACAAACTGTGTCGGTGTGTCAAAAAGCTCATTATCCAGAGAATTAACCGAGGATAGACATTTATTCAGATCAGTTTGAGAGCTAATAGATGGGGCTGAATGGTATTAAAGGCAGAAGAGAAGTCAATGAAAAGTATACGAACAAAGGGGTCGGGTTTTTTTTCTAGGTGGGAAAAACATTAGCAGCAGGTAATTGTTGCACATTGTGTTTGTTGGCTTGTATGCAAAATGAAGAGGATTAGATATGAGAAGTAGAGGAAAAGAGCCGTTTGAGAACATTGGTTTAAAACATTTCATTCTAGGAGTGAGAGCTATGTCATAGCATTAAGATTTGGGGGTGGGTATTTTTGAAACAGGAAAATTATTGATTTTCCGGACTTGAAACATGGATGCTTTCAAGAGAGAAACAAATCTAAAACATGCACAGTACTCTGCACAAGATTTTAAAAGCCGACCAACAAATACCATCCACATCCACAGCCTTCCTCAATGCAATGCTTAAATACTGATTTAAATTGTAGCATGAACGTAAAATCTTCATATTTGAATCATTATCACAGCATTTTGTTGAAGTTGACAGACAATTGAAGCTCTGTTTGTGATCTTCACGCTCAAAGCGGCAATAGAAATCATTCAGTTCATCAGCAAAAGTTTTTGTTCCTCTAGTGCATTGACTTAGGTTGACTTTTAGTTTTGCTTGCCCTGAAAGTAAAAACTTTAAAAACTTCACGCATTAGCCAAATAGACCCCTCTTTAAATTTTTTTTCAACTTTTTCTTTTAAGATCTTTTACACTCTCGAATTTCTTTTTGGGAATTTCTTTTGAATTGTTCTTCAGGCATTCTAAATTGCCGCTCTGAAAACGCTACTTTCTTTTTTTTAGAGAGGATTTTAGTGTTTTTTGTCACCCAAAGGTTTATTGTTGGAAATATCTTTACAGTTTTTTGGGATTATAAAATTTTTCACAAATGGGGAAAAATCTATGCTGCACAAAGAGTCTCTTCATCAACATTGACTCGAGTCAAGAAACACACTCCAGTCAGTACACTCAAAACAACTTTTAAAATCTTCCACACTCTCATGCGTCCACACTTTCACTTGTTTTTTCACAATAGGGTCAGTTATTATTTTGGGTTTATATGCAGGTATGAGGAAATTGTGTTGTGATCTGAGGTACCAAGAGGTGGCAAAGCAACAGATCATAAGCATGTAAAATGTTCCCCAAAAAAATTTGTCAAGAATTTTGTGTTGACAGGTAAAACAAGTCACATTTTTGTTTAAAAGAAGGAAGAGCATGTTTTAAATCACAGTGGTTAAAGTCCAAGCACAAAACAGGGCGAGTCAGGAGCATTCAATTGCAGTTGGTGTTTCTGTGCAGGATCTGGGAGGCGGCACGTGCACACAGGCCAGAGGGAGGCACATAGCACACTGTCACAAACACTGGGGCCCAAAATCCCTGGCAGATATTTAGACAAGGGACACTGACAACAAATTTAACATCTATATCAAAATATATACATTCAGTATTGATAAGCGTAAGATCGTGGCGTGGGGCCGCGCTGTGTGTGTTTTTTGGGGTGTGTGTGTTGTGTGTTGTGTGTGTGGTGTGTTGTGTTTTGTGCGCGCCCCGGCGCCTGCCTGTCTTCGTCCATTGGGATATGTTAGTGTAAGTGTGAGAGATGGGGCTGTAGTGATTGGTAACAGCCATTGTGAAAGGAGAGTGAAACAAGCATCTTCTTGAGACGTGTTAGCAAAGAAGCCTCAGTGTGGGGCCATGGTGGCGTCAATGGAGAGCTACATCTCCCTCATCTTTCCACCCCTCCTACTTCCACTTCAGCTCCTTGTCACTTTGCAAAGCCTGTATGGAATGAGCCGAACACATAGACACCTCCTTTAGACAGCGATGTATGTGTTGCTTTTCTTTGGCTGTCAATACACTGTTCACTGACATTAGTGCTGTTTTCAGCGTGAAGAGAGGGTGTGGGTTTGTAACTTTCCGTGGTATTTTGTGTGTGTGGGGTGTGTTGGTGTTGTGGGGTGTGTGTGTGTGTGTGTGTGTGTGTGTGTGTTGTGTGTGTGTGGTTTGAAAAAGCGTAAGGCTTAAATGTCTTGAATTCACTTGAACTGGCTAAAGTAAAATGCTTCCATTTTTTAAAAATGCATTTCAGAAACTCCACAAAACTGTCAGAACAGCGAACTTAAGTTTTTACCTCGTGCTGTACGGGCAACGGCCTGTGCAGCTACAGCATTGACCACAGCACACCTGCTGCATGACACTGCAACTACAGCATTTACAACACTGTTCTTAGCCAACTGCTTGATGAGCATGCACCTCCCACTGACCTTTTCCTGCCTGATAGGCCCTGCGCCCCATGGTACAATCACGATACCCTGGTCGCAAAGCACAAACGCGGACAATTAGATCGGCAGTGGCGAAAAACAAAAACTGAAATAAACAAACAGCTCTTGCGAAAACAAAAAAACAAAGTCAAAACCCTGATTCATTCTGCAAAGACAAACTAAATTTCTCTGTTCAAATTCTTGGGAAGCCACTCCCTGAAATCTTTTTCCCCTCTCATCAACCCTCTCGGATCTGCAAAGGGAAGCCACTTACTGTCACAGCCCCTCTGAACTTCCTGCTATATTCTCTTTTTCTTCTCTGATAAAATCCGCAACATTCGCTCCAGATTAGGGTCAGACCCTTTTTTCTCCCTATGCCCCTGACCCCCAATTCTCTGGTCTCATTTCCTTTTCTGTCCACCCAACAAGCGAGAAAGACATCAGACGATGGGGAAGAAATTACAATAAATCTATGATCTTAATTCCATACATATTATTATCTTGATCCTAAATTTCCCGCTTCTCTTTTCACTCATGCCTTCCCGATATACTCTCACTCAACAAAAAAGTAAACCATCATTCTTTCAGGGCTTGTTCCCAGTCTCAAAAATGCAGAAGTTACACTCTACTCAAAAAGCACGACCTCGATCCCAACACTGAAGAATTATAGCCTGTATTAAACCTACCTTCATCTCTAAGTCCTTGAAAAGTTATTTTGAAACAACTCAACAATCTCACTCAAATAGTCTCCCCCAATTTTTAGTCTGCCTATCGCGTTTAACCCCAAACACTGAGACCACCCAGTCACACCTTAAACTGCTTCTACACGCTCTACCAAGGAAAAATCTCCCTTCTCACTCTTTCGACTTATCTCCACCCTTCGACATTAGACCCTTTTCAATTCTTTCTCTCCGTCTCAAAAAAACTTTTGTATGAAAGGACAAGCCCTCACCGGTTCAGTTCATAAACCTTTCGATCGATTCCACACAGTTGCGAAACCCGATTCATCAACACCGCCAACTGAAGTGGAGTCCACAGCGATCAGTTCTCACCCTGTTCTTTCACCTCTACACTGCCCTCTTTCACATAAAATAAATCGTCATCAGATAACCATCACCTTTACGAAGATGATTCTCAGATTCTTAGCAGTGATACTCCTGAAATTGCTTTCTCCCCCTTAACAAATGTCTTAAGCCTTTAAGACCTCCAAACCCGGGTGTGCAGAAAAAGTTACAGTTAAATGCAGATAAAACCAAAGCCAGCTTGTAGGGACCAAGCAAAACTCTTTCATCCAACAGCTTCAATAGAATTCGGCAATAGTCTGTCCTCTATCACTGTTGTGAAATATCTAGAGGTCGTTACGACCAACACTCTCCATCAAAAATTTATCACCCAAAACCCGTCAGTCGTGCTACTACAAATTTTGGTGATCAGTGCATTCGAAAATAAACCGTCCACTGATGCAATTCTAAAAATAGTCAGTCTCTCATTTTCTATTACTGACTATTGGAATTCTCTTTTTGCTGGTCTCCACTTCATCTATCCACCTCTTCAGCGATACAAAACTCTGGCCACTGGGCATCTCAGAAAAGAAAAAGCTGAGCACATACTCCTCTTTGCGATCTCCCACTGCTCCTGTCCACAGAAATAACTTTAAATAGACCTTTGTACGAATGCCTTTACAAACAGCACCTTCCTACCCCTGTGAATGTCTTCACTGTACACTCCTTCCGTTCCCTCCCCTCTGCGCAGACACCTTGTGCTTAAGAATTACTAGATCAACCAGTCCACTGTTGCCCCTTGCTCTTCCTTCTCTGGTCCATCGATTGGAATGATTCCCTCTCTCCTTCGCCAAAAGTTTCTTATGAACTTTCACTTCTTCTTCTTCTTCTTCTTCTTCTTATTTTTCTTCTTCTTCTTCTTTTTCATTCTTCTTCTTTTCCTTAATCTTCTTTTCTTTTTCTTTTCTTTTTCTTTCTTCTTCTTCACTCTTTTCTTCTTCTATTTTTATTATTATTAAATTTTTATTATTTACCACAACACCCCTGCTGCATGACCTGACGTGCAGCCCGCTTCAGGTCCACACCACAAACTAAGCCAAGACAGAAAGAGACAGCAGTAAGAGCAGAGCCAGCTGACACTGACAAGGGAAGCTGTTTTTCCTAAGATGTCTGGAAAGTTTCCAAAGAAAGGCTGCGTGTGCAGCTTGTTCAGAATTTACGTGAATACCTTTATAAAAAAAAAAAAACTTTATTTAAGGTGTTTCCGTATTCGAAACCAAGTCCGTGGGTTTTTGAAGTTATTCATGTTAAGAGTGACAAACACAAACACAAAAGCCTCTCTTCAATATCATAACACGGGCACCCACTCCACACCCCCCCAACTCCCGACAAACGAAAATCTTTAAGCAAACACATGACAAAGAAGAGAAACACTGGAGCATCACAACATCACACACTAAGTTGGGAGTGTTATTTTTTACCAAATACCAGGCAATTGTTTACCCTACATCTACCATGTTTATGTTATCTTTCCTTCACACACACACACATACACACACACAACGGCGCGCGCGCGACGGGCAACACACCACACACACCTAACTTTTGTGCTGGTGAAAACCTGTCCGCTTTCCAAAGAGAAGGCCTTTTGCCGGGGGAACGGATGGCAATATTTACAAATCTGCATGAAAACGGGTTTGGATGCAAAAAAAAAACCCAACTTAACAACACGTGATTGGTTTATTCCATTTATCCTTGAAATAAAAAGAATAAATAAAAACTAGAAAGAATCTCCAACAAACACCACCACCACACACACTACACACCACACACACACAAACAACCAACAACACACAAAAAACACCACACACACACACTGTCAATCCTGTAGGGAGTGTGACTAAACCCCACCCATTCCCACCTAATACTTCCCAACAACAACAAACAATAAGAAAAAGTTCCAAACTTTCATAATACAACACCAAATCAACTTCCAAAATCACACTCTCCGGGTTTAACGAAATTCCCTCCCCCTTCACTGCATTCTAACCTGCTGGGAAATCCTCCCCTCTTCCCATAAGTAGAAACCTCCCTGCCCGGCCCTGAAATCAGCAACCTGCGTATGTGTCGCTGCCAGACTCCGCACATCGCACTGACGTGTGTTCGCTGCCAACTCCGCACATCACACACTGACGTCGTTGTCGCTGCCGACTCCGCACATCAGCACACTGACGTCGTCGTGTCGCTGCCAGACCCGCACAACAGCCCCACTGACTCGTCGTGTCGCTGCCAACCTCCGCACATCAGCACACGACGTCGTCGTGTCCCCTGCCAGACTCCCACATCACACACTACGTCGTCGTGTCGCTGCCAGACTCCGCACATCACACACTGACGTCGTCGTGTCGCTGCCCAACTCCCCACATCAGCACATGACGTCGTGTCGTGCCAGACTCCGCAAATACAACTGACGTCGTCGGTCGCTGCCAACTTCCACATCACACACGACGTCGTCGGTTCGCTGCCAGACTCCGCCACATCACCACTGACGTCGTCGTGTCGCTGGCAGACCCCGCCATCAGCACACTGACGGCCGTGTCGCTGGGGCCCGAAATCCGCAATCAGCCACTGACGTCGTCGTGTCGCTGCCAGACTCCGCACATCAGCACACTGACGTCGTCGTGTCGCTGCCAGACTCCGCACATCAGCACACTGACGTCGTCGTGTCGCTGCCAGACTCCGCACATCAGCACACTGACGTCGTCGTGTCGCTGCCAGACTCCGCACATCAGCACACTGACGTCGTCGTGTCGCTGCCAGACTCCGCACATCACACACTGAGACGTCGTCGTGTCGCTGCAGACTCCCACATCAGCCACTGACGTCGTCGTGCGCTGCCAAAAATCGCACATCAGCACTTGAGTCGTCGTGTCCTGCCAAGACTCGCACATCACACACTGCGTCGTCCGTTGTCGCTGCAGACTCGCACAACAGCAATGACGTCGTCGTGTCGCTGCCAACTCGCACATCAGCACACTGACGTGTCGTGTCCGCTGCCAGACTTCCCACTCAGACACTGACGTTTGTCGTGTCGCTGCCAGACTCCGCACATCAGCCCCACTGAGTCGTCGTGTCGCTGCCAGACCGCACTCAGCCCCACTGACGTCGTTTGTGTCGCTGCCAGGACTCCCAAATCAGCACTGACGTTGTCGTGTCGCTGCAGACTCCGCACATCAGACACTGAGTCGTGTGTCGCTGCCCGACTCCCCACATCAGCACATGACGTCGTAGGCGCTGCAGATCGGGACATCAGCACACTGACGTCGTCGTGTCGCTGCCAGACTCCGCACATCAGCAACTGAGTGTCGGTCGCTGCCAGAAATCCGCAACATCAGCACACTAGTCGTCGTGCGTGCCGGACTCGCACATCAGCACACTGAGTCGTCGTGTCGTGCCAGACTCCGCAATCAAACCAACTGGGCGTCGTGTGTCGCTGCCAGATCCGCACATCAGCACACTGACGGGCGTCGTGTCGCTCCGGCTGCCGAATTCAGGGCACTGACGCGGAAAGGGAAAGGGGAAAGGAATGGCAATGGGAAAGAGTGGGTCCAGTGGGGGAAACGGATCCGAAATCAAAGCAATGCATGTGCATTCGGCCACCAGGGAGACAACACTAACTTTACCCACTACGAGCAGTCACGCACACCTGGCAGGAGCTTGGTCCTGACAGACCCGTAATAAGGCAAGGCCTAGGATTCATTCCCTGCGACTTCTTTGAAATTGGTTTTCCTTCCACCACGAGATTTATCCTGCACTCCTAATGCCACCAATTTTAATTCGCTGAGAATCCTTATTATTAGTTCAAATACGTTAGGGTAAATACTTTAAAACATCAAACTAAAAGAAGATTGTTCTGGGCAGAAACCCATATAACCATGCATCTACTGCCTAAAATGGCACTAAACCCCCAAATCATCACTCACCTATCTCGTTTGTCTGAGTGTTCCAAACACATGAGTTTCGTTGCAAAACTCAATCAAGCAAATTACAGTGACTCTGTGTTACTTTGGGCCAACCCCGACATGGAAAAAAATCCCAAAGGAGAAACCCCCCAGAACCATCATACTTTTATATGGAATGCGCCGCCTTTGTAGCCTGGCCTCTGGAAGTGAGGTGTTGCGTCCCCAGGTTTGGGACAACTTACTTTCACATTTCCCGAAAACTCCCCCAAAAGCATCTGAGTTGACCTCCAACATTCGTCGCCACCACCGAATCCAATGACCCCCCCGGCCCCCAAAGCGACTTACATGGGACAAACTTGCTGTCCAGGGGAAGCGGGTAACTGCAGCAGGGAAGGCAGACAAAGGCACCTGTGTTTTTGGTTGTTGTTCTGTCTTTCAAAAAGATAGGGTATCTGAATTTTCAACCATCCAGCCTGCATTTTTAAATTGGACTAGGGGAATCCCTACTTTAAATTTGACAGTTCACAATGGCCAAAATTTTTAGTGTTGAAAATTTTATAGTCTCATCCGAAGGACTTTCGGGGGTTGAGTTGCACTGATATAACCTCCTAGGGAAAAAATGTTTAATGCGGGCATCTTGGCCAAACGACCCCGGACCAACCCAGCTCAATTTGAGGGAAAGTCGAACCTTAATACCCCTAAATACTCCCCTTCCCTGTGCCCCGATTTTGTTGTGTGTGTGAAGGTTTAAAAATTCATTTTTCTACTTTCTGTGAAAAAATCACTGTGTACTGTTTTAGATAGACCTTGAAACCCTCTCAACTCCCTTTTACTATGGGTCATGGGCCCACGCAGATGCCCCAGGGTTGATCTCTCCTGCTCTGCCTAGCCCGATCCTTATAGCCCCTCCCTGACCAATTTACCTCAGTATTTGGCAGGTTGTAGGATTTGGTGCGCCCCTTTCTTTCACCAAAGTACCGGAAACTGCCGCCATCAGTCCTGTTTTGGTCACCACAACAACAATCTCATTTTACCACATGTTGTTGTTCAGGGGTTTATTAAGAATTGCATGTGGTTCCGTGGAAAATTGACTGTAAAAGGTTACAAAAACTGTTTTTGGTGTCTTTTTCCAATTTGTGGGTGTCGGTTTTTGATAAAGGAAAAAGGCCAATTTGGTGTTCTGAATTTATTTTAACCTGGTTCTGTCTATTTAAATATTTTATGGATCATGTTTGGCCAATATTCTAGCCTTGGGTTTTTAGACGGAATGTTTTTTCCTTTCAGAGCTTTTGAAGGTATTCCAGATCTGTTCCAGATTTTGTATCTGAGGGGTGATGTACCATTGATGTGACCTTAGTTTATTTTAGTTAACCAAGTGTTTCTGGATCGATGTAGGAGTTTTTCCACTGTGATATTTTCCATGAGTGCTGTACTAAAAATGTTAATGAGATTCTGTCACACCATGATCATCAGTCCCTTTTCTGATAATTGTGATACATTCAAAAGGTCGAAAATTAACCGGCCTCCTTTTCACTTGAAAGAATCCGTGCTCGCCACCATGAATGAGGCGGATATAATTTGAAAATTGTTTCTACATTTATCATATGGTTATCTTTGCATTGAAAATTTTTTCCCGAAGTATGTTAATTTCCCCTGTATGTTTGTAATTATCAAACGCTTTATCACTAGTGTGGTTTCCTATGTTCTCCCCTTTTACCCAATTCAATTTTCCTCACTGTATAAATTATGAGTGTGGTGTCAGATTTAATATTAGCGTACAGAAGGTGTAAAATAAGGGATTTGGAATTATGAATGTTTAAGACTGTACATTTAAACACCATAGGGTGCGAAAACGGGTTTTTAAAAACAATGGAAACTGTCGCTGACAGTTCCCGTGTGTTAAATGATTTTTATCAAGATGTGTGTTCACAAATATTTAGGGTTTTGTGAATAATATTAATGGTTTTCATAGATGTTTTGTACAAATAAATTTAGTGGGTTTTTGTATAAATTATGACATAGAGGTGTTCAAGAACAAGTGTTTGGGTGTTTTTAATGTATTAAGAGTGGTTCAAAATTGTAGTTGTGTGTAATAAATTAATGTATCTAATGTGTCACAATATTAGTGTTGTGTGTAAAACATTTAATGGTATCATCGTGGTTCAAAATATTGGTCTGTTTAAAATGTTATTAAGATGTGATTCCCAAAAATTGTAGTGTGTGTGGACAAATTATTTATGTAAGATGGTTTAAATTTTGAAATGCTGTTGTTTTGTTACAGATTCAAAATTTTTGAAGTGTGTACAGATTTAAAGGGTTATTAAAGATTGTTTCCAAAATTTAGGTGGTGATTTTTGTTAAAATAGATGTGTATTTACAAAAATTATAGTGCTGTGTGTACTAATATTAATGTTATTAAAGATGTGTGTTCACAAATATTGTAGTGCTGTGTGTAACAATATTAATGTTATCAAAGATGTGTATTTACAAAAATTATAGTGCTGTGTGTACTAATATTAATGTTATTAAAGATGTGTGTTCACAAATATTGTAGTGCTGTGTGTAATAATATTAATGTTATCAAAGATGTGTGTTCACAAATATTGTAGTGCTGTGTGTAACAATATTAATGTTATCAAAGATGTGTGTTCACAAATATTGTAGTGTTGTGTGTAATAATATTAATGTTAGCAACGATGTGTATTCACAAACAATATAGTGCTGTGTGTAATAATATTAATGTCATTAAATATGTGTGTTAAAAACTATTGTAGTGCTGTGTGTAATAATATTATTGTTATCAAAGATGTGTGTTTACAAACATTATAGTGCTGTGTGTAATAAGATTAATGGTATCACAAATGTGTGTTTACAAACATTATAGTGGTGTATGTAATAAGATTAATGGTATCAAAGATGTGTGTTTACAAACATTATAGTGGTGTGTGTAATAAGATTAATGGTATCCCAGATAAATGTTCATTAACATTAGAGTGATGTGTGATCATACTAATGGTATGCATCGGGTGTGTGAGAAGAGTAATGGTATGACAGATATGAACTGACATTCATTAGAGTGATGTGTTTGATCAGAATAATGGTATGCGGGGAGTGTGTGAGAAGAGTAATGGTATGACAGATATGAACTGACATTCATTAGAGTGATGTGTTTGATCAGAATAATGGTATGCGGGGAGTGTGTGAGAAGAGTAATGGTATTAAAGATATGAACTGACAAACATTAGAGTGATGTGTTTGATCAGACTAATGGTATAAAAGATGAGTACTGACGAACTTTACACTAACAAATAAACTGAATGCAGGAGTAGCGTGCTTGGGAACAGGCGAACGGTATAAAGAAACGTTGCACATTCAGAAACATCATACTAACCAACAATTTGACCCATATGAATAGTATTAGATGTATGATGTACAAAATTGTTATGCATCTAAAATAATCATACTAACCAACACATTGACTCACATGAATAGTGCACAGTATTAGATTTATGATGTACAGAATTGTTATGCATCTAAAATAGTGATACTAACCAACTTATTGACCCACGTGAATAGTGTACAGTATTAGATTTATGATGTACACAATTGTTATGCATCTAAGATAATGATACTAACCGACACATTGACCCACATGAATAGTGTACAGTATTAGATTTATGATGTACAAAATGGTTATGCAGGGATGGTGTATGTTATCAGACATACTAACCAGCATGTTGACTCACAAGGACTGTGGATAGTATCAGAATCATGATGTACACTCATTTATAGGCTCAGCATCGGATTAACAAACTCATTCATCACAGGAGTGCTGTGTGACGACAACAGCATTGCCGGCCCCCTGCTGGTCTCTGTCATCGCCGCGGTCTTCTACCTCCTCGTGGTCATCGTCATGCTGATCCTGGGCGTCACCTGGTTAGTCTCGGAACACAGCTTTAGTCAATCAATCAATCAATCAATCAATCAGTCAATCAATCTATCATCAGTCACACACTATCTCAATTCATCAATGAATCATATTAGGATGATCATGGTTTTGACAGTTACAACTCTTATCAGTAATGCATTATACAGCACACCCCTTTCAGAGAGGACAGATTTCTCGAGGGGAAACCCTGGCTACTCCCCATGGGAAGTTAGTGCTGCCGCAGGTGAAGCGCCACATTTTTCTGTTTGAAAGTGTATGTGTTTCCCTATGACAGTGACTTTTACACATAACTTTACACAAGGCAATTTTCTTGCAGTTGTGGGGTTTTTAGTGCGCAAAATTGATTTTTTTTTTACGTACGCTATGCGCGAAATACTAAATAATACTAGCCATAAATAAGTATAATCACCTGTCTGTAGTTCATACATACAGCTCATGGCCGATAAAGAACGTCCTTCGATACCAGCAGAAATTATTGTACAGGCAGGCACACAGACAGGCAGGCAGACAGACAGACAGACAGGCAGGCAGGCAGACAGGCAGGCATGCAGACAGGCAGGCAGGCAGGCAGGCATACAGGCATACAGGCAGACAGGCAGACAGGCAGGCAGGCATGCAGACAGGCAGGCATGCAGACAGGCAGGCAGGCATGCAGACAGACAGACAGGCATGCAGACAGGCAGACAGGCAGACAGGCAGACAGACAGACAGGCAGGCAGGCAGGCAGGCAGGCATACAGGCAGACAGGCAAGCAGGCAGGCAGGCAGGCAGGCAGGCATAGTAACTCAGTCCAGCAGCACTGGTCATCAGCAATGTCGTGGGCAGTGATCCACTAGACAACCCCTGTCTATAGCAGTGATCCACTAGACAACCCCTGTCTATAGCAGTGATCCACTAGACAACCACTGTCTATAGCAGTGATCCACTAGACAACCACTGTCTATAGCAGTGATCCACTAGACAACCACTGTCTATAGCAGTGATCCACTAGACAACACAGGTAGTCACACAACCAGCAGCACTGTCTATAGCAATGCAGTGATCCACTAGACAACACAGACAGTCACTCAACCAGCGGCACTGTCTATAGCAATGGTCCACTAGACAACCCCTGTCTATAGCAGTGGTCCACTAGACAACCCCTGTCTATAGCAGTGATCCACTAGACAACACAGACAGTCACACAACCAGCGGCACTGTCTATAGCAGTGGTCCACTAGACAACCCCTGTCTATAGCAGTGGTCCACTAGACAATCCCTGTCTATAGCAGTGGTCCACTAGACAACCATTGTCTATAGCAATGCAGTGATCCACTAGACAACACAGGTAGTCACACAACCAGCAGCACTGTCTATAGCAGTTATCCACTAGACAACCCCTGTCTATAGCAGTGATCCACTAGACAACCCCTGTCTGTAGCAGTTATCCACTAGACAACCACTGTCTATAGCAGTGATCCACTAGACAACCACTGTCTATAGCAATGCAGTGATCCACTAGACAACCCCTGTCTATAGCAGTGATCCACTAGACAACCCCTGTCTATAGCAGTGATCCACTAGACAACCACTGTCTATAGCAGTGATCCACTAGACAACCCCTGTCTGTAGCAGTGATCCACTAGACAACACAGGCAGTCACACAACCAGCAGCACTGTCTATAGCAATGATCCATTAGACAACCACTGTCTATAGCAGTGGTCCACTAGACAACCATTGTCTATAGCAGTGATCCACTAGACAACCACTGTCTATAGCAATGCAGTGATCCACTAGACAACACAGACAGTCACACAACCAGCAGCACTGTCTGTAGCAGTGCAGAGCTCAGTGGTCCATAGACAGGCCAGCGGTCAGTCCAGCAGTAAAGCTAAACTAAACCAGGTCAGAGTCAAAATACAGGCAAACACTCTGCCTAGCAGCGGGCTGTTACACAACACAAGCTGTCAGTAAGTGCAGCTTCCCCAGGCCTAAAGCTGAGTCGGTTACTGATGTTAGCTAATTGACAAGGCCTACACTAAAATGTTGCCATGTTATAAAACGTTGTTTTGAGATTAACATAACAACCTGCAATTTCAAAAGGATAAAAAATCTTCTGAAGTCGGAGTGTGGTTGCTTATAAAAAAACAGTCATACACACAGACTTCTCATTCAGTGGGCAATTTCAGTCTCATTGTGATTCCCGGGTGGGATGAGTGAGTCAGAGTACAAATTCTGGGTGACCCCTAGAGTGTTAAGCTGGGTAACGCGCAACTACAATAGCAACAACAGCATTAAGTCCAGCAGCAATGTAGTGACCCTTTAAACCAAAGACTACACAGACGACAGACAGAAAGACAACCAGTAGAGTGAAAGGGTAAAACAACGATTTACTTCTGGTGACATTTCAGTTCTCTGTCTGCCTATCTTTCTCTCTGTTGTAAATATAAAACAACATTTAAGATCAGCATTAACATATTTAGAACATGCTGAACTTGAAAGCTAGAAACTCGTTGCTATTGAACTATTCCTTGTCGTAGATGCTTGTAGATGTTGCGTTCTCCAGTGTCCTTGGCTCCCCACTTCATGAACATTAATTGACTACCATCTTTGTTTTGCTTGCTATCTTTGGTGAACTGAGTTGATTTTGACAGCAGTTTTGGTTGGTTTATTGTGATATACTTTGTAAAATCAGAGATTCATTGCCGTTTGCCTCACAATGTGACAGTCTTGCTGCATGTTGACACAAAAATTATATTCATTGGCCTGGCTTCCCCCCCCCCCACCATTCTTACCCCCCTTCTGCCCTCACCCCCCCCCCCCCTCCCCCTCCAGGAACACGTGGTACCCCCGCCTGCAGTGGGGACGAGGTAGGGTGAAGATGCCAGAGGAATACTGGCGGACAAAGAGGATGGAAGGCACACGACGACATCTGATGGCCGGACACATCGTCACCAAGGATAGCAGCAACAGCAGCAGCAGCAGCAGCAACCGAAAGGCCATCAGCAAGCAGAGGAGGGGTGAGTTGCCTCTGGCCGGGGCTGCCCTACCTGTTGTGCTGACCAACGGTCACTCTGCCTCCATGGAAAATGCTGATGGTTAGTAGAGGAGCGTGCTAGTAATGGTGCTAGTGGTGATGGTGCTAGTGGTGGTGGTACTAGTGGTGATGGTGCTAGTGGTGATGGTGGTGGTGATTTTGGTAATAGCGATATATTCTTAAGAATCATACCACTATTCAAGAAGTTTTATATGACTCTCAGCAGTTCATTGTATCAATTGCTGAAGTCGGATATGCTTGTCCTGAAAGACCTCTACTATACATAATTGGTACGCTCAAGACAAGATGTCAAAATAAAACATTCACTAAATCTCAAATACAGTCAACTTACGCAATAAAACTGGAATATTAAATCTGAATAAAGCATTCAACGGGATACTAATTGTAAACACGACAATTAAATCTATAAGCAAACAATAAAAGGGGAGCGCGCGCGCGCGCGCGCGCGCGAGAGAGAGAGAGAGAGAGAGAGAGAGAGGAGAGAGAGAGAGAGGGGAGAAGAGAGAGCACGGTACATTTTGAATCCATATGATATTGCATATAGTTTTCAATTCATCAACACTATCACCATTAGCACTCACTGTGATTTAACATTGTACATGTTAAGATCGTCCTAGAGTCATAATAAAGAAGTAGGATAGAGGAAAAGTTCATTTCTAGAAGTCATTTTTCAATAACACAATAGCGATATAAAAGTAAAACATTAACACTTATAAGGAAGACAGAAAGAGAGAGAGAGAGAGAGAGAGAGAGGAGAGAGAGAGAGAGAGAGAGAGAGAGAGAGAGAGAGAGAGAGAGAGAGAGAGAGAGAGGATAATTTGGTATAATGTAAGGGAGGATATATTTACTTTGTTTCCAACAGATCAAGTGTGGATTTTTATTTTGATGCATTAAGTGGATGAAAAAATGACTTTGAAGATGTTAATGATTGGTGTTGTCTAAATGAGTCGGGAAAGGGAGTTCCACAACACAGGGCCTGAGTAAAGTAAACTAGATTTAAACAAATCTATTCTTGGGATTGGGACACAGGGGCTTTTCAGTATTTCGGGAATGATTCATTGGGAACTTGTCTTTTAAGGATGGGGGAAAAGTTCCTGTCATTATTTTAAAACATCATGAGGCCTTTGTTAAATCTTAGTCTTTGGTGTAGGGGAAGAATATTTAACTGAGTATAATCCACTTCTAGTAAGGTAGTCTTCTTCAGAAGAACCAGTTTAAGAGCGCGTTTATACAGACTTAATAATGGTTTCATAGTATTTGCACTATGAGAGAGAGAGAGTAAAATGGGGGGAGGGGTAAAGGGAGAGATATCCAGGGAAACATGACAAGATCTCAGAAGTTGGCTTACGCTTCACGTGTGGGGGAGGTGATAATAATTGTGAACAGGTACTGAGTAATCTACTAGTTTCAAAGTTGGTTTTATTATTATGTAACTATCCATTCAGCCTGAGGAAGCTTCAGATCGAAGCGAAAATTTGCTGACTGAAATAAAAGGAGAAATGAAGCTGAGCATATTTTAACAGAAAATGGCGAAATGTCATATAAGAGCATCAGAGTATGGTGTCAGTATTTCTGGTCCAAGTGACATCAGCCTCCTTTGACCTGTCTTCCCGTTCTGGGGCATTTTGATCCGGCACTGTCAGAAGAAAAGTCGCCAAGAAAAAAAGGACATTTTCAATAACGGTTATTACAGCTATGTCAAGGTCAAGTCAAAGTCAAAGTCAAATTGTTATTTCCATATGGTAAGTCAAGGTGGTGTGTGTGTGTGGTTTTTGTGTGTGTGTGGTGTTTTGTGTTGTGTGTGTGGTGTGTGTGTATGTGTGTGTGTGTGTGTGTGGGGTGTGTGTTGTGTGTGTGTGTGTGTATGTGTGTGTATGTGTGTGTGGTACCTGGCAAGAAAGCATCGGATATCGGCCTACTCGCGGAACTTAGAGTACTTGACAATCTTCTGCTCCTTGGAAAGCTACTATATTTAGATGTGTAAAGCACTCAGTCAAGCTACTATATTTAGATGTGTAAAGCATTCAGTCAAGCTACTATATTTAGATGTGTAAAGCATTCAGTCAAGCACTATATTTAGATGTGTAAAGCATTCAGTCAAGCTACTATATTTAGATGTTTTAAAGCTTCAGTCAAGCTACTATATTTGATGTGTAAAGCAAATTTAGCCCAAAGCTACTATATTTAGATGTGTAAAGCATTCAGTCAAGCTACTATATTTAGATGTGTAAAGCATTCAGTCAAGCTACTATATTTAGATGTGTAAAGCATTCAGTCAAGCTACTATATTTAGATGTGTAAAGCATTCAGTCAAGCTACTATATTTAGATGTGTAAAGCATTCAGTCAAGCATGGCGAAAATGGTGGTGGGGGGGAGGGGGGCAATGAGAAAATCGAAGATATGTAATGAGAAGTCAGTTGCCATGGTGACGTCGATGGTAGAAGAAGGTGATGATAGAGTGTCCTGCGTGTTTTGATGTCTGAAAATAAGGGGAAAACATTGCGTTGCCGCAAACGTATGCTGAACATTTACAAGAACTGGCATTGCCAAGAGACTGGATGAAATTGTGACATGTGATCAGAGCTGGTGTACATGTATGACCCTCCCAGAAAGTCTCAAAGCAATGTGTGGGTTTGGAAAGGTCACTCAAATATGTAGGCTGTCTTTTTCAACACCAAGAGCATCGTGCTGCAGAAATCTGTCAGCAAGGACAGACGGTTACCGGCGAGTTCTACCGTGCTCAAAATTTGTGTCTGACCTCCAGAAGATTCACGCGGCTGCCTGACCTGTGGGGGGAATCAAGATCCTCCACAACGATGCTGCTGCACACCGGGCAAAGCTCCTAAAACGGGTACCTAGCGGCAGAGAACATGGACACTTTTACTCTACCCTCCATACACCCAAACCTCGCACACTCTGATGTGTACCTCTTTCCCAATCTGAAGAAGTGCCTGGCAGAAAGGAGTTTCAGAACCCAACCAGCCTTGAGGACAGCATTTTTCCAGTCTTTGGAATGCATGCCTAGAGAAGCCTACAGGTGACATTTCTGCAATGGATTGAGCGAGTACAGAAGTGTGTGGCTGAAGGGGGTGAATAGGTTGAGAAGATGACATGAGCACATTCATGTTGATCCCGCTGAGTGTGTGGTCGCCTTGCGACCAGAGCTAGAGGCCATAATCAGAGCCTCACCCCATAACAAATTAAATCTCAGATATAAAACTGTGCAACTATATACAGATTAAAACAAGATTTAAAACCAACTCTGCTGTTGTTCCTCGAATCAGTGCCCTTCCACCCATAAGGGTCAACCCAGATGTTGATGACAACGATGACGATGATGATCATTATTGTGTTAATGAGGATGGTTGTTCTAATGGTAGGGATGGGGGTGCGGCAAGGGTTGTGGTAGTGGCAATGTTGCTGCTGTTCCTAATGATAATGGTGATAATGATGATGGCAATAATGCTGGGGTGGTGGGTGTGAGAGTGATGATGATGATGATGATACTAATGATAACGATGATGATAATGGTGATAACAATGAGGGTATTGGTGATAATGGTGGGTATGATAATAGCCATATTGATAATAATCATGATAACGACGATGATAATGGTGATAACAATGAACAATAGGTAATAATGATGGGGTGGTTGAGTGGTGATGGTAATAACGATGATAATGATGTTAGTGGTAGTGTTGGTAATACTGGGGGGGGGGGGGGGGGGGGGCAATGGAAGTGGTGATGAGGAGGTGGAGGAGGATAGTGGTTATGATGGTGTTAATGGTAATGACAGGGTAGTGAAGATGATGATGATGATGATGATGATGATGATGATGATGATGATGACGACGACGACGACGACGACGACGACGACGACGACAACGACGACGACGAAAACGATGACAATAGTGATAATGATGGTGGTATTGGCAATTGTAGGGTGGTGGAAGTAGTAGATGCGGTGGTGGTGGTGGTGATGGTGACGAAGATGATGATGATGATGATTATAATGATGATGACGACGACGATAATGATAATGATGATAGTAATCTTGGGGGATTGAAAGTGAGGGTGGTGATAACGTTGCGAAGGATGATAAGGTGGTGGCCTTTTGTCATTTCAGAATGCAGGACGAGAGGAGGTGGGTAAGTGTGACCGCTGTGTGTTTGCATGACCCTGTACTTCCAGCCCTGCCGTTAATAACAATAATAATAATAATAATAATAATATATGGAATTTATATAGCGCTGAATCTTGACACAGCCCTTCCCTTTCAGAACTCCTTCCAGTCTGTCAAGCAAGACTCACTAGCACTCTGCCATAGCTGTGAATGCGACACTTACTACGCCTCAAAACGCTTAGTGCTAGCCATAAATACGACACGTAGAACATTGTAAACACTTAATCGTGTTTAAGCCCAGAGAAATCCCTCCTGCTGCTAGGTGAATTAGTCTGCTTTGAACTAGTTAGTCATTGTAGATTGACCCGAAACAGAGAAAGAACCATGGCCGACACTGGGCGCGCACGCGTATGTGTGTGTCTGTCAGTCAGTCTGTCCGTCTGTCTGTCTGTCTGTCTGATTGTCTGTGTCTATTGTCTGTCTGATTGTCTGTGTCTATTGTCTGTCTGATTGTCTGTGTCTATTGTCTGTCTGATTGTCTGTGTCTATTGTCTGATTGTCTGTGTCTATTGTCTGCCTGGGTGTCTGTGTATATTGTCTGTCTGATTGTCTGTGTCTATTGTCTGTCTGATTGTCTGTGTCTATTGTCTGCCTGGGTGTCTGTGTCTATTGTCTGCCTGGGTGTCTGTGTCTATTGTCTGCCTGATTGTCTGTGTCTATTGTCTGCCTGATTGTCTGTGTCTATTGTCTGCCTGGGTGTCTGTGTATATTGTCTGCCTGGGTGTCTGTGTCTATTGTCTGCCTGATTGTCTGTGTCTATTGTCTGCCTGGGTGTTTTTTTGTTAAAATTTTCTGCCTGGGGGTTTGTATATTTTCTGCCTGGGGGGGCTGTGTCCCATTTCTGCCTGGGTTTTCTGTGTATATTGCTGCCTGGGTGGCGTGTCTATTGCCCCGCCTGGGTGTCTGTTCAAATTTTCTTTCCTGGGGGTCTTTTGTCTATTTTCCCGTTGATTTTCTGGTTTATTTTTTCCTGGGGTCTGTGTATAAGGGCGGCCGGTGCGAGGGGAAAAAAAGGGGGGGGGGGGGTTTTTGGGGGGTGCAACCCTGGAAACATAGTAAGGCCACGGGCCCTTCCACATGTGTTTGCTTTTTGGGCCCGGGGGGAAAACCAAACTTTAATTCCCATTATCATATTTTTGCTTTTATTATCATTTGACGGGGTGATGTTTAAAATCACAGAAAAATATCATGAAGCAGGATCTGTTGGGCTTTTTGGGTCTGTTTTAAAGCAGGCCCTTCTTTAAAACTATGAATGCTTTTGCTTTGGGAAGAAATGTTATCTTTTGCTATAAAAAATTTTCGTAATTTTAGTTACAAAAAAAAAAACAAGCAAACAAACGTAAAAAGGGGGACAATCACCAGGCCGAGGGTTTAAAGGTTACAGAAGTAAGGGTGTTTTATTAAAGATGCAATTTAATTTTTTTTTGCATTGAAAAGAAAAAATGAGCATCTCCATCTATAAAAAAATATTCACCCTGGATGAACTTGTGATTTTGAGCGGAAAGTCAAAGCCTACATGAAAAAGTTATTATGGGTTGAAAAGTGATGTTCAACACTGTTGTTCATCGTGACAAGGGTTAGGGTTTAACACTGTTCATCCTGACAACTTATGTTCAACCTTTTTCCGTGACAAACTTATGTTCAGGGCACTGTTTTTCCCCGGTTTGCATAATTCTGCGCTTAAAATTCCCTGCATTACCTCTTCTATTTCCTCTGTTTTTTGTCGGTGCTGGTGTCTTTCTGTGTTCAAATTCTTTTTTTTGTACGTGGTGAACTCCCGTTAATGGCATGCACATTCCATTTTCTCTGCAATTTTTCACGCAGGTTAGCTTCTCGTGAAGTTCCTGGTCGTGAGTTAGGGTTTGCTTCATCAGCTGAGTAGCAGCAGCTTTAAATAGGAGGAGGTCTTGACTTCAGTTAGGAGGAGGAGATTCAGTCTTTGGCTGAAGTTCGCTGGTCGCCGTTCCAGCTGGGCTGTTGGGTGCCGCGTGATGTTGTCTCTCTATTTGGAGAGCAGGGGGGAGCAGCACTTGGAGTAGTTCAGGCTCCTGTGAACCGGGTCTTCGTTCTTCGTTGTTACGTCATGTCCGCCCTGTCAACGTCTTCCTCGAGGTGCAGGAGTGCACCGTACTTCCTGTGGTGTGGTGTCTCTGCTTGGAGAGCAGGGGGAGCATTCATCTTTGAAGAAGTTCAGGCTCCTGGGAACCAGTCTACGTTCTTCGTCGTGCTGTCCGTTTTGTCAACGTCTTTCCTGGTGTGCAGGAGTGCATCTTGTTCTTTCTCAGTGACAGGTGAGGGATGTTCTGTAGATACGATTGAGTCCTTTGATGGTTCGTTGTGCAGTTGTGGTGGTTGTTGTTGAGTGTATTGTGTCAATGCAGTGCTTGGATAGTTGGTTCTTGAAATAATTAATGTAGAATGGTTTCGATGGAGGTTTCCTCTGTCTTTAGGTTTATGGTCTATTGTGTAGGCTAAGGTTTCTCCTTTAGTGAACGATAGGATACTTTCTTTAATATGTGTTTTCAAATGGTAATGTTTTGTCTAGAGAGAGTTCTAATTAGTGTTTAGAACACTTGGTATTTCTTAAGGTTAATTGATATGGACGAGTCCTGAGTGTTTTGGGGATTTAGTGCTATGTTTGTATTTTAAAGCAGTTGTGTGTGGTTATTAGTTTGCCGTAAGAACAATTCTCTGTTGTGGAAGAACATTTTTAAAGTGTTTTAACTTAACTGTATTTGAACATAAATACTTATAGAGTATACATTAGACATAATTTAAATTCGGAATGTAAATGATTCCTTGGGGATACATGATGGCGTTTTTGGCTGAATAAACAAATTGTCAACCTGGAGGACGCAAGGGAAATAACCCTAGTCACCTTAGTGCTAGTTATGGGTGTATGCTGAGGAACGGCAAGTATTGCCTGTTCTAGGTTCCTGTGGGTGCCTCCAGCGGTGGAGTCGTGCCTGGAGAGGGTGCAGCCCGGTGTGCCCTGAAGAGTCGCCGACGGCTTGTCCTTGACCCTCTGTCCCTTTATCCCCTGGATCTACCTTTTCCCCATGACCCATTTCCCTTCTCCCTGCTGCCCTGTCCACCCGCGACCCTCCTTGAAGACTTCGGCCTGCCCTGAACTATCCCTCGGTGTTTGTATGTGGGAAGCAGATTGTGACTAAGGGAAGTGGGAGAAGAACATTCATCAAGCTGGTTTCAGAACTGCGCAAAAGATGGGAGAGAATTATAGAATTATTAAGTTAGGACTTAGAGTGTGTGCGAATCTGTGTGTTTGAATCTGAGTGTGTGGAAGTGGATTTAAATATTTGTCTGATGTGATTTGATTTTGGATTGTTGAAAAGTAAAGTCTGGAACTTTTTCTTCGGTGTTCTGTGTTTGGTGTTCTTGGGAAGTTAGTTAGAGAGGGCATGGGTGGGGGTTTAGCCACAATCCCTTAAGGGGCGTGACACTGTTCATTTTGACAAGCTTCTGTTCAGACACTGTTGTTTATCTTGACAGGCTTATGTTCAGACACTTTTCATAATGGCAAGCGTATGTTCAGACAATGTTCTTCATCGTGACAAGCTTCTGTTCAGACACTGTTCTTAATAATAATAATAATAATAATAATAATAATAATAATAATAATAATAATAAATGGAACTTATATAGCGCTATATCTTGCAAAGACAAATCAAAGCGCATGCATTCAACCTAATCTTACACAGTCATGCAATCAATGATAATCAACAGTTTAAGAAAACCCAGATATTTACAAACATGGTGCGTTTGCAGACAAAATCTATTAAAAAAAATTTCAACAGTCAAATGTTTTTTTCAAAAGCACACCACCACTCAAAAAGGGGTCATATACTTTGCAGGGTGATAGGACATGGGTTAGTGAAGGTGGGATATTTCTGAAAGGAAACAGGAGGGGCAATCCTAGGTTTGAAAAAAATATGTCTTGAGGCTGGTTTTAAAAGTGTCATAAACAAGGTTTCTGGCGAAGAGAGGGGGAGCTCATTCCAGGTCGATGGACCCGAAATAGAGAAAGATCGGCGGCCAACAGTGGATTGGTTGAATCTAGGTTTTCCCGTAGGCACAAGGTATCTGCGTAGAGTGGAGGGAACGTGGAGTGTACAGGTTAAGACATTCACAGAGGTAGGAGGGTGCAGTTTTGTGGAGACATTTATAACAGAGGGTACTGATCTTATAATTTACTCTCTGTGGCACAGGCAGCCAGTGGAGAGATCGCAAGAGAGGGGTAATGTGCTCAGATTTTTTTCTTTCTGAGAACAAGTCGAGCTGCGGAGTTTTGTATACGTTGAAGGGAGTAGATAGATGATGTTGTAGACCAGACAAAGAGAATTGCAATAGACCAGACGTGAAAGAATGAGAGAAGTGACAAGTTTGGCTGTTGCATCGGTGGACAGGTACTTTTGAATTGCACTATTACGCCGTAATTGATAGTAGCACGACTGACAAGTCTGGGTGATGAATTTTTTCATAGTGTGTTGTCGACAACGACACCTAGATACTTCACAGCAGTGGATAGAGGGACTGATGTATTGCCGAGTTCTATTGAAGCTGTTGTAATGGAAGAGAGTTTGTGTTTGGTCCCTACGAGCATGGCTTCGGTTTTATCTGCATTTAGCTGAAATTTTTGTTCTGTGTCATCCAGTTTTGTAATATCTTCAAAGCAGCGGGCCATATTTGTCAGGAGAGAAGGTAGTTTTTCAGGAGTAACACTGCTTTGAATCTGAGAGTCATCTGCGTAAAAATGATGGTTGATTTGATGACGGTTTATTTATATGTGACAGTGGGGCAGTGTAAAGAGTGAAAGAACAGGGCCTAGAAAATGATCCCTGTGGAACTCCGCATTCCCCTTTAGAGGTATTGATTGAATCTTGTTTACTGCAACTGTCTGTTATCGGTCAGTAAGGTTTTGAATTAAACCAGGTGAGGGCTGTGCCAGTAACACCGAAAAGTTTTTTTGAAGACGGGAGAGAAAATGAGTGGTCTATAGTATCGATGGCTTCTGATAAGTCGAGTTTGAGTTTAGAAGGGATATTTTCCTGAGTCAGAAGCGAGTAAGAAGCGTGTTTAAAGTGTGTACTAGGGGGGTTTCAGTGCTGTGGTTGACGCGATAGGCAGACTGAACTCAGGAAGAAGTTTGTTGGAGAGAAGGTGGTTGTTGAGATGTTTGAGAACTACTTTTTCAAGGACTTTGGAAATAAAAGGTAGATTGGAAACAGGTCTATAATTCTTCAGAATGTTAGGGTCAAGGTCATGCTTTTTGATTAGAGGTGTGACTATAGCAGTTTTGAGAGCTGATGGAACATTTCCTGAAACAAGAGATGAGTTCACTCCTTTCTTCATAGCGTGTATGAGTTGTGGTAGGCACTGTGTGAAAAGAGAAGCAGGTATGGGATCAAGATCACATGATTTATAGTCATTTCTTTGAGAATTGTCATGATTTCTTTCTCACTTGTCGGATGAAAGAAAAGGAGAGGAGTGCCAGAGAATTGGGGATCAGGAAGTGCAGGCTGGAAAGGATTCTGATCCAGTTTGGAGTGAATGTTATTGACTTTTTCAGAAAAGAATGCAGAAAATATAGAAGGAAGTTCAGAGTGGTTGTGGATGGAAGGCAGAGGGCTTGCCTTCACAGATCCAAGAAGAGTAGATGTGAGGGAAAAGAGAGATTTCATAGACGTTTGGGATCAAGAACTTGAGAAGAGTAATACTTTGTTTTTTCTGAAAGAATTAAAGATTTGACTTTGTTTATTTGTTTTTCCCGGGAAAAGCTGCTTGTTAATTTCCGTTTTTTGTTTTTCGCCACTGCCGCTCTAGCTGCCTGCGTTTGCGCTTTGCAACCAGAATGTCGTGGGTGTACCTGGTGCACAGGGCCTGTCAGGCAGGAGACGGTCAGTGGGAGGTGCATGCTCATACAAGCAGTTGGCTGAGAAACAGTATTGTAGTGTTTCGAGGGGTCAGTGTTGTCAGAGGTTAGTGATAGGCGTTTCAGCAGCTTGTGTAAAGAAAGTTTTCAATGTCTATGGCTTTGAGATTGCGACGGGTGACACGTTTCTTCTTTCTTGATAGGTTTTGCAATGTTGAGGGAGAAAAGAACAGCAGAATGATCAGAAAGTAGTTCATCAGTGATAGATACAGATGAGACCCCAAATCTTTTTGATACATCAGTAATGAGCCAGTCTAAGATATTCCTGATCTGTGTGTTGCTTCAGTTACCAGCTGTGAAAGAGAGTGGTTGGAAAAAGAAAGGGAAAGACGTTTGACCTCAGGGGGAAGGACGTGTTGTCAAAGTGGAAGTTAAAGTCCCAAAAAAATAATAAGCTTTCTGGGAGAGAGGCTGTAGTGATCTAGGAGTGACTGAAACTCTTGATGGAAGATGGACGAAGTCAGATTATTCTACGGCTTGGAGGTGGACGGTAAAGACAGCAGAAAGTAATAGAGTTGCAGGTGTGTGAGGTTGAGTCACGATTTAAAGGATTCATGTGAGAAGGAAGGGAGTGGGCGAAAGAAGAGCAGGTTCAAGTGTGTCTTTATAAATGACGGAAAATTCCCCCTCCACGGAGGGTCGGGGGAAAGAGATAGTTTTATAACCAGGTGGTGTCAGTGTTTATCTTCGGTTTGTGACATGTCTTTAACCCGGTTCTCTGTGAGAATGTGATATCAATATTCCTGTCAGAGTGAAGTCAGAAATTAGGTCAGCTTTACCTTCTGGACAGACGATTGCACATTGAACAAGGGCCCAAATAAAGATTTGTGGGAGCAGAGAGGTTGATGATGACTGTGGCGAGTGAGATAACTGTCAGAGGAAGAGGATGAAGGCGATGGTAGGGTGTGGAGAGGGGTTAGGCAGACAAAAGTTTGAATTGAGAGTCAGGTTTTTTGGCGGTTGTGAAAGAATGGGCCAGTTTAATTTGCAGTGTTGCACACTATGGTCCATATTGCATCAGAACATGTTTTGTCAAAAGTCATAAACAAAAGAAGAGGCATCAGAAGGAAATGAAGCGTGTTGTCGTTGGTTACAGGTGAGCGGCGAGAGTAAGAAGAAGTGAGGGCGGAGACGGATCATGAAACCACAGGCGATTTATGTCTGCGGCACGTGTACTCGTCGTTTGCAGAAGGTTAATTCTAAGGTTAAAATGTTGTTGAGTCTGTTTGGTATGGGTAAAACCCATGTGGAAGCAAAGCCCTTTTTATCTAATGCTGTTGTTTCATTCAAGTGGAAGAAAGACTCTGGGTGTGAGGTGGGAAGGTTGACTTCGTGTTTCACGTCAAATGTTGATGTGGCAGAGGGATACCTGAAATGGGGCACAGGACTCACAGTCAGTGACACAAGTATGAGGCAATAAAATTTGAAAAATGCATCGAAAATTTAAATTAAATATTAAAGTAATTCAAAAGTCAAACAATATCAAGGAAAACTATTCTAACCAGTCAAAGCACAGTGAAACCACAAACACGTAGATGTAAAACTTATCTGCAGAAAGGAAGAAAAACACACAAAAACCGCTCTCAAACTCAGAGAAACACACCGTGCTGCCGTCAGGCACAAAGGCTTTCACACATCTTCATCGTGACAAGCTTATGTTCAGACATCTTCATCATGACAAACTTATGTTCAGACACTGTTCATCGTGACAAGCTTATGTTCAGACATCTTCATCGTGACAAGCTTATGTTCACACATCTTCATCGTGACAAGCTTATGTTCAGACATCTTCATCGTGACAAGCTTATGTTCACACATCTTCATCGTGACAAGCTTATGTTCACACATCTTCATCGTGACAAGCTTATGTTCACACATCTTCATCGTGACAAGCTTATGTTCACACATCTTCATCGTGACAAGCTTATGTTCACACATCTTCATCGTGACAAGCTTATGTTCAGACACTGTTCATCGTGACAAGCTTATGTTCAGACACTGTTCATCGTGACAAGCTTATGTTCAGACATGTTCATCGTGACAAGCTTATGTTCAGACACTGTTCATCGTGACAAGCTTATGTTCAGACACTGTTCATTGTGACAAGCTTATGTTCAGACATGTTCATTGTGACAAGCTTATGTTCAGACATGTTCATCGTGACAAGCTTATGTTCAGACATGTTCATCGTGACAAGCTTATGTTCAGACACTGTTCATCGTGACAAGCTTATGTTCATACGATGTTCATTTTGACAAGGATTATGTTCAGACATTGTTGTTCATCGTGACAAGCTTATGTTCAGACACTGTTGTTCATCGTGACAAGGTTATGTTCAGACTGTTGTTCATCGTGACAAGCTTATGTTCAGACACTGTTTATCCTGAAATTAAAAAAAAGCAGCTAAGACGAACTATTACTCTGCTCAAGTTCTCGATGCCACGACCATGAAATCTCTTTTTTCCCTCACCTCAACTCTCCTCGGATCTGCAAAGACAAGCCCTCTGCCTACTGTTTACAGCCACTGTTAACTTCCTGTTATAATTTTCTCTTCTCTGACAAAGTCCGCAACATTCGCTCCAGGACTGGATCAGACTCCGTTCCACCCTGCGCCTTCTGATCCCCAATTTACTGGCATTCCTCTCCTTTTCTTTCACCCAACAAGCAAGAATGAAATTAAGACAATCCTGAAAGAAATGACAATAAAATCATGTGATCTTGATCCTATACCTGCTTCTCTTCTCACTCAGTACATTCCACAACTTATACCCACCATCACAAAAATAGTAAATTCATCACTTCTGTCAGGAATTTCCCAACAGCTCTCAAAACTGCAATAGTTACACCCCTACTCAAAAAGCACCACCTCGACCCTACACTCTGAAGAATTATAGACCTGTATCTAACCTACCGTTCATTTCTTAAGTCCTTGAAAAAGTTGTTCTGAAACAACTCAACAACCATCTTCATTCCAATAATCTCCTCCCCCCTTTTCAGTCTGCATATCGTGCCAACCACAGTACCGAAACCACCCTAGTCCACACGTTAAACACGCTTCTACAAGCTTCTGACTCCGAAAAAATCTCCCTCCTCACTCTTCTTGACTTATCTGCAGCCTTCGACACTATAGACCATTCAATTCTTCTCTCCCGTCTTCAAAAAACGTTTGGTATTACAGGCACAGCCCTCACCTGGTTTAGTTCATACCTCACAGACTGATTCCAAACAGTTGCAGAAAACAAGATTCAATCATCACCTGTCAAACTGGAATGTGGAGTCCCACAGGGATCAGCTTTTGGCCCTGTTCTTTTCACTCTCTACACTGCTCCACTTTCATATATAATAAATCGTCATCAGATTAACCATCATTTTTATGCAGATGACTCTCAGATTCTTAGCAGTGATACTCCCGAAAATCTGCCTTCTCTCTTGATTAATATGTCCTACTGCCTTCAAGATAACCAAAATTGGATGCTACAGAACAAGTTACTGCTAAATGCAGATAAAACCGAAGCCATGCTTGTAGGTACGAAACACAAATTGTCTCCCATCACAACTGCTTCAATAGAATTCGGCAATACGTCTGTCCATCTAGCCACTGCTTGAAATATCTAGGGGTCTTTTATCGACAACACACTCTCCATGCAAAAATTCATCACCCAGACCTGCCAGTCATGCTACTATCAATTACGGCGTATTAGTGCAGTTCGAAAGTACCTGTCCACTGATGCAACATCCAAACTAATCACGTCTCTCATTCTCTCACGTCTGGATTATTGCAATTCTCTTCTGGCTGGTCTGCCATCATCATCTATCCACTCTCTTCAACGTATACAAAACTCTGCCGTCCGACTAGTCCTCAGAAAGGAAAAAATCTAAGCACGTTAGTCCTCTCTTGCGATCTTTCCACTGGCTGCCTATGCCACATAGAGAGTAAACTATAAGATCAATACCCTCTTTTACAAATGTCTCCACAAGACAGCACCTTCCTACCTCTGTGAATGTCTTCACCTGTACACTCTTTCTTGTGCTCTCCGCTCTGCTGCAGATATCTTGTGCTTACGAATACCTAGATTCAAGCAATCCACAATCGGCCGTCGCTCTTTCTCTTTTTCTGGTCCAGTGATCTGGAATGACCTCCCTCTCTCCCTCCGCCAAAAGCCTACTTATGACACTTTTAAATCCAGCCCCAAACCACATTGATTTCAAATCTAAGACTTTCCCCTCTTGTTTCATCTCATTTCTGTCCTTACCCTCAATAGCGGAACCCACCACCACCCTGCCAAAGTACACAACCACTGTGTGTGTGTGTGTGTGTGTGTGTGTGTGTGTGTGTGTGTGTGTGTGTGTGTGTGTGTGTGTGTGTGTGTGTGTGTGTGTGTCTTCGATTCCATTCGATTTTAGGTCTGTTAACTCTCAATGATATTAGTGTTTGTGTGTGTGAGTGCGTCAAGTCAAGTCAAGTCAAAATTTTATTTCCAGATGGTACATTGAATAAGCAATGCATTTGCTTTTTTTCATCATTTGCTTTTTTTCATGCATGTGTGTGTGTGTGTGTGTGTGTGTGTGTGTGTGTGTGTGTGTGTGTGTGTGTGTGTGTGTGTGGTGTGCGTGTGTGTGCGCGCGTGTGTGTTTACAATTCAATTTGTAAAAACTTTTAATTGAAACTTGTTGCATGTGTGAGAGTAGGATGAATGCAAGCGCTTTGATTTGTTTTTGCAAGATATATCGC
>CM054135.1:102362926-102413419 GCA_028751875.1 Rapana venosa | reverse complement strand
GAAAAAAACTAATGTGAAGAATCCCAATTTACATTGCCCCCCCCCCCCCCCTTCCCTCACACACACAGACACACACTCACACACTCCCAACCCCAAAACATCACCACTCCCCAACACCCACACCAACTCACCACCCATCACACTCCTCCACCTCATCACCACACCACCACTCGACACCCCCAACTCCCCCACAACACACACAACACACCCCACACACCCACACACAACACCCCCTTCACAACAAACATAACAACACTCACACACACACACCACCCACACACACTCGCACCACATACTCACACACACAACATACACCACACACTCACACACACCACACACACACAAAACACTCACACACACACACACACACACTCATCCACACTCACTCACCACACAAAACACAACACACACATACACTCAACACTCACACACTCAACCCACACCACACACATACACCACTCAAAACACACCACACCTCACTCACACACTCACTCACCCCACACACACACACACCACACCACAATACACTCACACACCTCACACCACCACCTCGCCACACACTCACACTGCCCTCTTTCCCTGTCAGGTCAATGAACGTGTATTATACAACTAACTGCGGGAAGAATGTAATTACATGTACCCTATGCTCTTTTGTTACCTACCCAGTGTCCATGGACTGTGTAACTAATTGTTGGGGATTCCTGTCTTTAATCCATGATATCTTTCTATATAAATTCCATACATTATTTTTTTATTATTATTATTATTATTATTATTATTATTATATCTTTTGTTTGCTTCCCCAGTCAGTTCCAATGGATCTGCAGGCAGAAGGAGGTCACCCACCAGAGGAGATCTGCATAGAGACCACAGTGTCTGTAGACAGTGAAAAGGACTTTGACCCTTCACATTTCGCTGACATGGACCCTAACAACTCTTCAGACCTTCAACTTTCACTTGAACAAGACAAGGACCCTAAGGTCAACCCTGATCCGCACCCTTCACAGATCAATGAAAATGACCCTGACATAACTCCAGGCCTTCCACTTTCACCTGTTAAAGATGTTGATGCTAACAACACCTCTTCTCTTCACCCTTTATCTGACCTTGACACTGACCCCAAAATGACTCCTGACCTACACCTGCCACCTGTCTGAACATGGACCCCCACTTCACACTTGACCTTCAACTGTTATGTTTCTGTCACGCTGACCCCAGCACCACTCCTGACGTTACCGTTGATCTGACCTCCTATTAGCCTGCACCTTAGCCATGACCTTAACCGTACACATAACCTTGGCATTGGCGGGAACATATTTTCACGTTCACTCTGTCATAAATACTGACCCTGCCATATTTTAATCTCCTCTCTGTCATAAATACTGACCCTGACATATTTTAACCTTTATCTCCTCTGTCATAAATACTGACCCTGACATATTTTTACCTTCATCTTTACTCTGTCATATATATTGACTCTGAAATATTTTTACCTTCATCTTCTCTCTGTCATAAATACTGACCCTGACATATTTTAACCTTCATCTTCTCTCTGTCATATATATTGACTCTGAATATTTTAACCTTCATCTTCTCTCTGTCATAAATACTGATCCTGACATATTTTCACCTTCATCTTCTCTCTGTCATAAATACTGATCCTGACATATTTTCACCTTCATCTTCTCTCTGTCATAAATACTGATCCTGACATATTTTCACCTTCATCTTCTCTCTGTCATAAATACTGACCCTGACATATTTTCACCTTCATCTTCTCTCTGTCATAAATACTGATCCTGACATATTTTCACCTTCATCTTCTCTCTGTCATAAATACTGATCCTGACATATTTTACCTTTATCTTCTCTCTGTCATAAATACTGACCCTGACATATCTTAATCTTCTCTCTGTCATAAATACTGACCCCGACATATTTTAACCGTTATCTTCTCTGTCATAAATACTGACCCTGACATATTTTCACCTTCATCTTCTCTCTGTCATAAATACTGACCCTAACATATTTTTACCTTCATCTTCTCTCTGTCATAAATACTGATCCTGACATGTTTTAACCTTATCTTCTCTCTGTCATAAATACTGATCCTGACATATTTTTACCTTCATCTTCTCTCTGTCATAAATACTGACCCTGACATATTTTAACCTTTATCTCCTCTGTCATAAATACTGACCCTGACATATTTTAACCTTTATCTCCTCTGTCATAAATACTGACCCTGACATATTTTTACCTTTATCTTCTCTCTGTCATAAATACTGACCCTGACATATTTTTACCTTTACCTTCTCTCTGTCATAAATACTGACCCTGGCATATTTTAACCTTTATCTTTTCTGTCATAAATACTAACCCTGACATATGTTTACCTTTATCTTCTCTGTCATAAATACTGACACTGGCATATTTTTACCTTTATCTTTTCTGTCATAAATACTGATCCTGACATATTTTTACCTTTATCTTCTCTCTGTCATAAATACTGATCCTGACATATTTTAACCTTCATCTTCTCTGTCATAAATACTGATCCTGACATATGTTTACCTTGCCTCATATCTTCTATCATATAAATACTGACGACCCTGACATCACTCCTCATGTTCACCTCTCTCTTAGCCTTGACACTAACCCTCCCCTGTCTCATCACCTATCACCTTCACCTTTAGTGTTTGAACGCGAAACCCCTCCCCCAACCCCATCCCATTGCTTTAGATAACTGTCCAGTGTGCCTGACACAACCACCTACACCACTCATAACTTTCACCTTTAACCTGTCGATCATCTCTACTGAAGTTCTGAGTAAAACACTGAATCCTTCTTTTCTAATTGACACTGCCCCCTCAACAACCCTTACCTTCATATTTCAGCTGTTAAAACTGACCTCAACACTCTTGAGGTTTAGCCTTTTGGGGTCCAATCCGTAACTTTCATCTGACTCCTTGACACTACTTTCCACATCACTTCTGATTGTCAACGTTCAGCTGTCCGTGACAGCTGAGCTCCTCCTGCTCCTCCTCCTCACTTTAGTCGTAGGCCTGTGTGCACCAAGGGAGCCCACCTCACTGCTGCCTCTACAGAGGACACAGATGGCTGGCTAGCTAAACGCTGGAATGAACTTTGTGTTATCGGAACTGTTCTGATATTTTTATCGTGTAACTCTTGCAACTCTTCTAAATGATAGGTTCATCATATAACTGTGTGCTATTAGAACTGTTCGAGTAGGTTTATCATATAACTGTGTGCTATTCATCATCATCATCAGACCCGTGACCTTGGCGGTCGTTGGGGAGACACGAAAGACGATGCCGTGGTAAGCCTCCTCCATCCATCTCGGTCCTCGGCTCTGCGCAGTAGTGCCGAGTCATTCATCCTGGTCCATTCTCTGATGTTGTCCATTCATGACTTGTTCTGTCTTCCCCCTCTTTCTGCCACCTTCGAGTGTTCCCTGCAGTACTGTTTTTGGCAGAGTGTTGTGGCGGGTGACGTGGCCGAACCATGTCAGCTTTTTCTTCTTGACGATGGTGAGAAGGGGTTCCTGTGGACCTGCCAGCCGTGTTATTTGACTCTTGACAAATTCATTGGTCTTTCGTTCTCTCCAGGATATTCCCAGCAGTTTTCTACGGCATTTTGTTTCAAATGACTGGATTCGCTTTGCTGTTTCAGCAGTCAGTGTCCATATTTCACTTCCGTACAGCAGGATAGTCTGAATTAGGGCTTTGTAGAGCTTTAGTTTGATTGGGAAACTGATCTCTTTACTTTTCCATATGGTGGTGAGTTTTGTCATGGAAGATGTTGCCATGGCTATTCTGACTTTGATTTCTGTCGTCGATCGCCCGTCCTTTGTGAGTGTAGCGCAAGGTATTTAAAAGCGTCTACTCCTCAGTTGTTGGCCGTTCATGTAAATTTTAGCAGTGGCGTTGCTCGTGCTGTTCACAGTACTTTACTTTTCTCCGAGCTCACCTCCATCCATATGCTCCAGCTCTGTTCTCAAGTCTGGTCGTAAGATCTTACAGCTCTGTGTTACTTCCGCCCATGAGGTCAATGTCATCGACAAACCGCAAGTTGTTGAGGGGTCTGCCGCAATGGAGATGGTAGAGTGGAAGTCATGGAGGGTCTCTCTCATAATGTTTTCCAAGAACAGATTAAACAGGACTGGAGATAACAGGCATCCTTGTCGGACCCCAACTGTGGTTTTGAAGTAGTCTCCGACCTGATTGTTCAGAAGGACTGCATTTCTTGCGGTGTTGTATAGTGCTTGAATGGTTTGCACTAGTCCTTCTTCAATGCCAAACATTCCGAGGACCTGCCACAGGCCTTCGTGCTATTCTATCTATCTATCTGTCCCGTAGTCTGACGACCGTGGGGGCACCCTCAAAGACTCAACAACCAGTTCCCTTCATTCCTCTCTCTGTTCTGCCTTTCTCAGGATTTTGTTGAGTTCTAGGCCTGTCCATTCGCTGATGTTATCCTCCCAGCTCTTCCTTGGTCTGCCTCTTCTTCTTCCTCCTTGGACAGTGCCTTGTAAAACTGTCTTTGCAAGTCCTTTGGATCTTGTGACATGCCCATACCATTTAAGTTTACGCTTTTTCACGATCATTAGAAGGTTCTCATAGGGTCCAATGGTTTTCTGGATTCTGTTATGCACGCTTTCGTTGCTTATGTGGTCTTTGTGGAGATGCCAAGGAGTGTCCGAAAGCATCTCATCTCCACGCCTGTACTCTTCTCTCCAAATCTGCAGTCAGGGTCCATGATTCACAGGCATACGAAATATGGATATGACAAGGGAGCGCATTAGTCTGATCTTGGAGATAAGTGAGATATTTTTATCTCTCCAGATGGTGTTTAGTTTTGACAGTGCTGTTTATTGTCTGTGCAGTCCTGCATACTACTTCTGGCTTTGGATCCCTGGTCTGATACAATGGCTCCCAGGTACTTGAAGCTTTGAACTGTTTCCAGCTTCTGGTCATTAACCCTGATATCAGTGCTAATGCCGTTGGTGTTATTAGTCATCAGTTTGGTCTTCTCTGCACTGATTTCCATGCCGTATGTTTTGGAGGCTTTATTCAGGTGTTCTGTTAGGCTGGCAAGCTCTTTTTCTGATCCTGCTATTCCATCAATGTCATCTGCGAAGTGGAGGTTTGTGATCGTTCTGCCTCCAATGCTGACTGATCCTTCATGATGTTCCAGTGCATCAGCCATGATTCTCTCAAGGAAGATGTTGAAAAGAGTGGGTGAGAGTAGACAGCCCTGCCTTACTCCAACTGTTGTTCGAAACCATTCTCCAATGTTTTTGTAGTACACTGCACTGGTGGCCTCGCTGTACAGCTGTTTGATGACTTGATCAGGTTTGCATTGATGCTGTACAAAAAAATGGTTTGCCACAAAGCTGCATGCCACACCTTGTCAAATGCCTTCTTAAAATCGATAAATACGTGGGAAAGGTCTTGTTGATGTTGAAGGTACCCCTCACATAGTATTTGATGGTTGAATATCTGTTCTGTTGTGCTGCGCCTGCTCTGAAACCCGCTTGTTCCTCAGCAATGTTTGGGCTCTGCTTGTGGTTCAGTCTTTCAATATTATCTGCGCATGACCTTGCTTGGGTGGCTTTTGAGGTGATTGTGCGGTAATTATGGCATTGTTGTAGATTTTCCTTTTTGGGGAGGGTGATGATGATTGACTGTGTCCCTGGTGTTGGCCATTTTCCCGTCTGCCAGGGTTTGTTGCAGATTCTTAGTAGGGGGGCTGATCAGGCTTCCCTCCCGGAACTCAGCTGGAATGTTGTCAGCCCCTGCTGACTTCCCCTTTTTCAGCGATCTGCTGCTGTTTCCCCTTCTTCTCGATGGATTTGGGTGACTTTTCTGTGTCTTTTCTTGCGGGTACATTAAGGACTTCTGGATCTCCTGGGTTCTATAGTTATACGGTCGGAGCAGTATTCTGTCCATCTGTTCAGAAGATTCCTGGTCGTCAGTGAGACAACTTCCCATTTTTGTCTGGATTGTTAAACCTTTTCCCTGTTTTGTGTAGTCAGGTCTTTACCTGCTGATATGCTTTCTTGCTATTGTTTTTCTTTATGTTCTCTTCAATGTCTTGGCCCCTGTTCACCGATCCATTTCTCTTTTGCCTCCCTCATGGACTTCCTGATTTTTTGTTGCTACCCTTATTGTTCTGCTCTTTCTTTTGTTTCATTTTTCTTTTTCTTCAACTCTCTAGGCTTGTCGCATAGTTGTAGGATGTTAGGTGTGACCCATGGTTTTTTGACTGGTCGGTGTTTGCCAAGAAGCTCGCTTGCTGTTTCAGTCACTGCTGTATTGAAACTATTCGTCAGTGTATCTATGTCTGAGTCTATCACAGTGAGTGCTGCAAACTTTCCACCTATCCTTGTTTGAAAAATTTCTACTACCTCTGGATCCTTCAGCTTCTCGAGGTCAATTTTGATCCTGATGTTGTTCCGCTTAGGTTTATCATATAACTGTGTGCTATTAGAATTGTTCATATTGATAGGTTTATCATATAACTGTGTGCTATTAGAACTGTTCGGATTGATATGTTTATCATATAACTGTGTGCTTTTAGAATTGTTCTGATTTATATGTTTATCATATAACTGTATGCTATTAGAATTGCTCTGATTGATAGGTTTATCATATAATTGTGTGCTATTAGAACTGTCCTGATAGGTTTATCATTTAACTGTGTGCTTTTAGAATTGTTCTGATTGATAGGTTTATCTTATAACTGAGTGGGGTTTTTTAAATGTTCTGATAGATTTATCATATAACTGTATGTTTTTGAAAATGTTCTGATATGTTTTTCGTATAGCTGTGTGCTATTGGAATTGCTCTGATTGATAGGTTTATAGTATAACTGATTGTTATTAAAATTGTTCTGATAGGCGTGTCATAGACTGTGTGTTATTGCAGCTGTTCTAACAGTTTATCATATAACTGTATATGGTTACAACTGTTCTATTAGAAGTGTTCTGACTGGTTTATCCTATAAACTGTGCTATTACAACTGTTCTGATTGATAGGTTTATCCTATAACTGTGTTTTGATAGATTATGTTGTTGTTGTGCGTTCCCCAGCTTTACACTCTGGGGGTCACCCAGAACGTGCACTCTGACTCACTCATCCCACCTGGGAATCACTGTGAGATAGGAAGCACACCGGATGGAAGTTTGCGTGTATGACTATTTTCAAGTACCTCGCCAAATACGCAGCCATACTCCGACTTCAGAGGATTTTTTTCTCCTTTAAAAGAAGTGCAGGTTGTTATGTTAAGAGCTTGTCATGGCTGAAGGCAATCTCAACACAACATTTTACAACATAACAACATTTTAGTGTAGGCCTTGGCAATCAGCTGGCATCGATAACTGACACAGCTTTGTGCCTGGGCCAAATTGATAGATTATGTCACACTGTGAGTTATTGGAACTTTCTAAAGGTTTATCATGTCACACTATATGCTATTGTAACTACTTAATAGGTTCATCATGTCACACTATATGCTATTGTAACTATAAATAGGTTTACTGTGTCACACTATATGTTATTGTAACTACTTAATACGTTTATCATGTCACACTATATGCTATTGTAACTACTTAATACGTTTATCATGTCACACTACACGCTATTGTAACTACTTAATACGTTTATCATGTCACACTACATGCTATTGTAACTACTTAATACGCTTATCATGTCACACTATATGCTATTGTAACTACTTAATACGTTTATCATGTCACACTATATGCTATTGTAACTACTTAATACGTTTATCATGTCACACTTTATACCATTGTAACTATAAATAGGCTTACTGTGTCACACTATATGCTATTGTAACTATAAATAGGCTTTACCGTGTCACACTATATGTTATTGTAACTGCTTAATAGGTTTATCATATCACTCTGGGTGATTTTGTAACTTTTGATAGATCTATCATGTCACTCAATGTGTTATTGTAACTATTGATAGGTTTATCATGTCACATTGTGTGTCATTGGAACTTTTCAATAGGTTTATCTTGTCAAACTGTACGCTTTTGCAACTTTTTAGCACGTTTGTCAGGTCATAACTATTGTGTGAGGTCAGATCTTTTTAGATAATGTTATTTTATGACTCTATACGTAATCATATTGTTTGTAAAAATACTCATACATCACACTGTGTGCTATTATATCTTTTTGAAAAGTTTATCAGTAGATCTTTTTGAACACGTTTATTATATATCATTGTGTAGTATTACATCTTTCCTAAAGGTTATTTATTTGACTCTGTGTGCTGTTACATCCTTCAAATAAGCTGATTATAACAATGGGTGCTGGTCAATCTCTTTTGACAGGTTTATTATGACACTATATGTGCTAGTGAGCGCTTTGATTTGTTGCTTTACAAGATTCAGCGCTATATAAATTCCATACATTATTATTACAACTGTTTGTAACTCCGTGTGCTGGAACACCCATTCTAATAGCTTTCATCTGTGGCTGTATGCACTGTGACATTTTCCTCATGAGTTTCTCATGTAACTCTGTGTGCTATCAGATCTTTTCTAATGAGTTTCTCATGTAACTCTCGTGTGCTATCAGATCTTTTCTAATGAGTTTCTCATGTAACTCTCTGTGCTATCAGATCTTTTCTAATGAGTTTAACATGTAACTCTGTGTGCTGTCAGATCTTTTCTAATGAGTCTATCATGTAACTCTGTGTGTTGTCAGATCTTTTCTGAGTTTATTATGTAACTCTCTGTGCTATCAGATCTTTTCTAATGAGTTTATTATGTAACTCTCTGTGCTATCAGATCTTTTCTAATGAGTTTATTATGTAACTCTCTGTGCTATCAGATCTTTTCTAATGAGTTTCTCATGTAACTCTCTGTGCTATCAGATCTTTTCTAATAGATTTATTATGTAACTCTCTGTGCTATCAGATCTTTTCTAATGAGTTTAACATGTAACTCTGTGTGCTGTCAGACCTTTTCTAATGAGTTTAACATGTAACTCTGTGTGCTGTCAGACCTTTTCTAATAGATTTATTATGTAACTCTATATACTGTCAGATCTTTTTAAATAGGTCTATTGTGTAACTCAGTGTATTATCTGATCTTTTCTAGTCCGTTCATTATGAAACTCTATGAGCTTTTATACTTTTCTGTTCTCTGTTGCCAAGTTCTCATATTTATGATTTTTGGAAGTCTGCTCTTAGTTGACACTTTAGGGCTGATGTGTCAACACACCAGTCAGGATGCATGCTGGTTGGGTTTTCCAAATTGTTCATCTGTTCCTAGCAGAACAACATGGTCTACTCTTTCGAATGGCAGACCGAGGTTATCATGTACGCAATATGTTCTCTGCGTGTTCACAGATGGGATCTCGGTTTATTGTCTCATGGAAGGAGTTTTGGGGGTGCTTGATGTTGGCACTGCTGTTAATTCCAGGGGAAAGTCCCCTGAGCGGCTGGCGGCTGTCTGGCTGGAGGCTGGAAGCCTGGCGGTCAGACCAGGCACTGAACGATCCCAGAAACACTGGCTCCTCCCCCACCCAGTCTGTTAGCTTCTGTAACTGTTCTAATAGTTTGTCCATTGATCATGTCTGTGCGATCATTGATCTTTTTTTAAGAATGTTTGTCATAACTCTGTGTGACATGTAGTTTTCTCTTATGTTCATCATAAACTTGTACGTTACATCAATTAAAAAAAATATCTGATAGTTTCTGTGTAATTACATTTATAAAGAGTTACCTATTGCTCTCAATAAAGTATATATCTATATTTCCCGCCAAAAGGATGTATGTGTGTGTGTTTATTCTTTTTTTATTTCGAGGATAGTGGAATAAGCACTCATTTGCTTTTTTACATCGAGTCCTCGCGTGTATGCAGTTTTGTCAATTTTGTCATCCGTTCCCACCGGCACACAATGGCCTACACTTGCGAAAAGCGGAACGGGTTTTAACGTGTACACAAGCTGTTTAGTGTGCGTTCGCACACGGGACCTTGATTTATTGTCTCATCTGAAGGACTTTTTTTTTTGGGGGGGGGGGGGGGGGGGGGGGCGGGGGGGGGGGGGGGGATTAGAATCGGTGATGTTAACTCCAGAGGAAAAATTCTCTTGAACGAGATTCGTTGTGTGTGTGTGTGTGCGTGTGTGGGTGTGTGTGTGTGGGTGGGTGGGTGGGTGGTTGTGGTTGTAGTCAAGTGAAACTTTTATTTTCAGATGGTACATTGAATAAGCAGTGCATTTCCTTTTTTTCACCAAGCCATCTATCTAAAAAAAACAACAACCCATGATAATGGTAATATATATCATATGTATACATAAAATAAAAACCTAATCAGTGATAAACCATACAAATCAAACCAGAGAAAACAATAATATATGCATACATAGAATTTTGTTTCAAAACTATACAATGTTAAACCATACAAATCAAACCAAAAAACATGCTTGTAAAGATATATCCACCATAAAACAAACAACAACAACAACAAAATATAAACCAAAACTAAATAAAACAAAAAGACACACACACCAAAAAAACTACAAAAACTAAACAAAGCAAACAAAAAAGATAAACAACAAGAATAACCACAAGTAAGCAAACAAACACTCACATACGACCACAACAACAGCAGCACCAATAATAATAATAATAATATAATAATAATGATGATGATGATGATGATGATGATGTTGATGATGACAATAATAATGGAATAACCTAAAACAAACTAAATAAAACAAAAAGACACACACACCAAAAAAAAACATACAAAAAACTGAACATAGCAAGCAAAAAGATAAACAACAAGAACAACCACAACAAGTAAGCAAACAAACACTCACATACGACGAGCACAACAACAGCAGCAACACCAATAATAATAATGATGATGATGATGATAATAAATGGAATTTATATAAGGCTAGGGTACACCACACAATTTCCAACAGTTTTTACCATGCTCTCACTTTATCGCCTATTTTGACTCTCACACACAGCCAGCCAGCCAGCCTAGTTTTCAGAGGTCTGATAGATTGACCAATCAGTGAGCGTTTTGACTGTGCTTTGTGGTACAAGCTCATGAAGATTTATTAGGGGTAAAGGGTAAAGGAGTCCCATAACCTATAAGGTCATAGGGGAGCAAGGTGTCAGAGACCTCACTTCTCTAGGGGCCAGCATATTGAGGGCGGCGCCCATCTCCTCTCCCTCGCTGCTTTACCTTCCCTGACCCTAAAGAGGGAAGGTACCCATTTACAGCTGGGTGAACCGGGGGAACTGTACTGAAGCCAAGGCAACAAACGGTCACCCATCCAACTGGTAACCATGCTTGACGCTGCTTAACTTGGCTGGGGGAAAGCCAGTGCTCTGACCACTGAGCTATTCTGTCCATATATTTATTAGACATTGACCCAAATCTAGCCTATGTGTTCCCTGACAACTCTGACCCCCTTCCAGGCAATTTGGGACACCCAATCCAGAGGGAAAACTGGTACATGAAAATTAGTGGATTTGATATATTCTACTTAGTTTTGGTGGTTTGTTTGTGTTTATTCTAATAAAAGAGACAAAAGAAGGTGACAAAAAAGTAAACCAAGTGTGAAAAGATAAAAAATAGAGTGCATTTTGTATAGCTGTATAGCTGTGCATGTACACATGTATGTGTTAGTAACTGTAACACTCAGATAAACATAAATGTTCACTTAAAGTGTTAATACTACTTTAATCAACAGAAATATATAAACCAACAGCTAGATTATTTCTGTCTTATAAACTATGAGTGCCTGTCCGAAATTGCATGGCGTACATTTTTTTCTAACATGCAATTTAGGACACTAAAACATGGTCATATTTTCATAAATCTCTTGTCATAAAGCATAAACATATCGATATTTACACAGATCAGTGACTTCTATAACAATCTCTTCCATAACCAGCTTGTACTCGAGTTTAAAGAAGCTTTGGTCAAAAATCTAAAGCAGAGGTAGTTTCTGCCAGAAGATAGTTTTTCAGTTCAAGATGGCGGTCAGGGAGCTGAGACACTGAGACATTGATCGTGATTTCATCTCACTTTATGGATGCACATTTACAAGAAGTACTCCCAGAGCCACATAGTGTTCATTATTAAGAATTATTCTTTGGATCATATATGTGGACAAATCCATTTTTTGAAGGAGAAGGAGGGGTTGGAGTTTTAGTGTTGCTACCCAGGGGACGGGATAGCTCAGTGGTCGGAGCAGTCGCTTTCCCCCAGCCAAGTTAAGCAGGGTCGAGCGTGGTTACCAGTTGGATGGGTGACCGTTTGCACACCTTGGCTTCAGTACAGTTCCCCCAGTTCACCCAGCTGTAAATGGGTACCTGCCCTCTTTAGGGTCAGGGAAGGTAAAGCAGCGAGGGAGAGGAGATGGGCGCCGCCCTCAACATGCTGGCTCTAGAGAAGTGAGGTCTCTGACGCCTCGCTCCCCTACGACCTTATAGGTTATGGGATCCGTTCTCGACCCTGTTCTTTTCACTCTCTACACTGTTCCACTTTCACATATAATAAATCGTCATCAGATCAACCATCATTTTTATGCAGATGACTTTCAGATTATTAGCAGTGATACTCCTGAAAATCTTCCTTCTCTCTTAACAAAGATGTCCTACTGCCTTCAAGATATCCAAAATTGGATGATATAAAACAAGTTACAGCTAAATGCTGATAAAACTGAAGCCATGCTTGTAGAGACCAAACACAAACTGTCTTCCATCGCAACAGCTTCAGTAGAATTCGGCAAGACGTAAATATAAATTATTGACAACACACTCCCCATGCATAAATTCATCACCCAGACCTGCCAGTTGTGCTACTATCAATTACGGCGTATTAGTGCAGCTCTAAAGTACCTGTCCACTGATGCAGCATCCAAACTTGCCACTTCTCTCATTCTCTCACTTCTGGACTATTGCAATTCTCTTCTGGCTGGTCTGCCAGCATCATCTATCCACTCCCTTCAATGCATACAAAACTCTGCTGCTCGACTAGTCCTCAGAAAGAACAAATTTGAGCACATTACTCCTCTCTTGCGATCTCTCCACTGGCTGCCTGTGTCACAGGGAGTAAAGTACAAGATCAGCACCCTCTGTTACAAATGTCTCCACAAAACAGCACCTTCCTACCTCTGTGAATGTCTTCACTTGTACACTCCTCGTTCCCTTTGCTCTGCTGCAGATGCCTTGTGCTTATGAATACCTAGATTCAACCAATCCACTGTTGGCCATTGCTCTTTCTCTATTTCTGGTCCATTATGATTGATCTGGAATGACCTCCCTCACTCGCTTCGCCAAAAGCCTACTTATGACACTTTTAGTATTTTGGGGACTAGTTTCTACTCAGTCTCCATATGTCATTAACCTTAGACACCTGGCCTATAAAACATGGCCTCCGTATGGGTTATCTAAATATAAACAATGCCAGAAACAAAAAAGATGATATTGCTACTATTCTATATAATTACGGAAGTCCATTTCATTTATTCTGCTTTGCCGAATCTCGCCTTTCTTCTGAAATTACTGATTCAGATATAAATATACCAGGATATCAGATCTTCCGCCTAGATCCACGTAAACCTGAAACTACCGGTTTACTTCTATATTTTGCATCTTCTTTAAACTGTAAAAGACTTGCCAATTTTGAAAATTACGATGTTGAAACAGTTTGGATTGAAATCAAATTATAGAGTACTAGTCCGTTGTTAATAGGTTTTGTATACCCAAATCCATCAGAATCCACAGCCTGGCTAGATAAATTCAATTCCATAATGGATGAAATGATACTTTCAAATCATGAAACTGTAATTCTTGGAGACTTTAACATAGATTTATTAAAACCTAAATCAAAATGGAGCGCTTTGATTTGTTGCTTTACAAAATTCAGCCCTATATAAATTCCATACATTATTATTATTATAATTATAATTATACAATGCACGTACTAGAACAGTTAATAGATAAACCAACAGGAGTCACTGAAAACACTACTACTTTGATTGATCACATATATACTAAGACAAAACAGCACATAGTTGAAGTGTGTGCTCCATCATGTGGGAGTAGTGACCACAATCCTGTATGTTTAACCTGGCTAAAAAAAATCGTATAAAAATCCCTAAGGTAGGACATAAAACTATTTATTACAGAAAGTTCAAAAACTTCAACAAAGATGCTTTCCTTTCAGATCTGCTAAATTCATCATTAAACAACATGTATCAAATAAGAGATCCCAACGAAGCTGCCGAATTTTTGATAGATACTTTTATATCAGTGTACAACAAACATGCCCCGTTCATAAAAAAGAGAGTTAGGGAAGCAATTAAACCCCCTTGGATAACAAAAGACATAGAATCCGAAATACATTTGAGAAACTATCTTAAAACACATGGAACAAAAGAACAATATAAAAGGTAAAGGAATAAAGTCAACTCAATAAAACGTAGATCTAAGCGGAACTACTTTCAAAAATTATTAGTTACAGCAAACTATTCTTGACAGATATGGAAACCTATCAATATACTAACAAAAAAACAATTATCTAAAACTCAACAAGTGATCAAAGACATATCTGCAGATCAACTAAATAACCATTTTTCAAATATTGCTGCCAAAGTCATATCATATGACAGATCAAGAGAAAATTATCTTTACCATTTAAAACAATATATGGAATCAAAACCAATAATGTTCCCTTTTATTTACCTCCAATGACAACTTTAGATGTACTTGAGAGCCTGGCTCTTAAAAAAAAGTCAAGAACACATGACCTAGATGTTTTAGATGGAAAAATATTAAAACTTTCTAGCCCACTGATTTTTGACACACTTACTTACTTATCCTTGCTTGAAAAAAGAAATTTTTCAAGCAAGGATAGGTGGAAAGTTTGTAGCACTCACTGTGATAGACTCAGACATAGATACACTGACCAATAGCTTCAATACAGCAGTGACTGAAACAGCAAGCGAGCTTCTTGGCAAACACTGACCAGTCAAAAACCATGGGTCACACCTAACATCCTATTAACTATGCAACAAGCCTAGAGAGTTGAAGAAAAAGAAAAATGAAACAAAAGAAAGAGCAGAACAATATAGGGCAGTCAACAAAAGAATCAGGAAGTCCATGACAGAGGCAAAAGAGAAATGGATCGGTGAACAGTGCCAAGACATTGAAGAGAACATCAAGAAAAACAATAGCAAGAAAGCATATCAGCTGGTGAAAGACCTGACTAGCACAAAACAGGGAAAAGGTTTAACAATCCAAGACAAAAATGGGAAGTGTCTCACTGACGACCAGGATATTCTGAACAGATGGACAGAATACTGCTCCGACCTGTGTAACTATAGAACCACAGGAGATCCAGAAGTCCTTAATGTACCCGCAAGCAAAGACACAGACAGTCACCCTATCCTCCGAGACGAAGTGGAAACAGTAGTCAGATCGCTGAAAAAGGGGAAGTCAGCAAGGGCTGACAACATTCCAGCTGAGTTGGTTCAAGCTGGAGGGGAAGCCATGATCAGCGCCCTACTAAGAATCTGCAACAAGATCTGGCAGACAGGAAAATGGCCAACACCATGGACACAGTCAATCATCATCACCCTCCCCAAGAAAGGAAATCTACAACAATGCCATAATTACCGCACAATCAGCCTCATATGCCACCCAAGCAAGGTCATGCTGCAGATAATATTGAATAGACTGAAGCCACAAGCAGAGACCATCATTGCTGAGGAACAAGCAGGTTTCAGAGCAGGGCGCAGCACAACAGAACAGATATTCAACCTCAGAATACTATGTGAGCGGTACCTTCAACATCAACAAGACCTTTACCACGTATTTATCGATTTTAAGAAGGCATTTGACAAGGTGTGGCATGCAGCTTTGTGGGCAACCATGAATTTGTACAGCATCAATGCAAACCTGATCAGAGTCATCAAAACAGCTGTACAGCGAGGCCACCAGTGCAGTGTACTACAACCAACAACATTGGAGAATGGTTTCGAACAACAGTTGGAGTAAGGCAGGGCTGTCTACTCTCACCCACTCTTTTCAACATCTTCCTTGAGAGAATCATGGCTAATGCACTGGAACATCATTTAAGATCAGTCAGCATTGGTGGCAGAACAATCACAAACCTCCGCTTCGCAGATGACATTGATGGAATAGCAGGATCAGAAAAAGAGCTTGCCAGCCTAACAGAACACTTGAATAAGGCCTCCAAAACATACGGCATGGAAATCAGTGCAGAGAAGACCAAACTGATGACTAATAACACCAACGGCATTAGCACTGATATCAGGGTTAATGACCAGAAGCTGGAAACAGTTCAAAGCTTCAAGTACCTGGGAGCCATTGTATCAGACCAGGGATCCAAGCCAAAAGTAGTATGCAGGACTGCACAGACAATAACAGCACTGTCAAAACTAAACACCATCTGGAGAGATAAAAATATCTCACTTATCTCCAAGATCAGACTAATGCGCTCCCTTGTCATATCCATATTTCTGTATGCCTGTGAATCATGGACCCTGACTGCAGATTTGGAGAGAAGAGTACAGGCGGTGGAGATGAGATGCTTTCGGACACTCCTTGGCATCTCCTACAAAGACCACATAAGCAACGAAAGCGTGCATAACAGAATCCAGCAAACCATTGGACCCTATGAGAACCTTCTAACGATCGTGAAAAAGCGTAAACTTAAATGGTATTGGCATGTCACAAGATCCAAAGGACTTGCAAAGACAGTTTTACAAGGCACTGTCCAAGGAGGAAGAAGAAGAGGCAGACCAAGGAAGAGCTGGGAGAATAACATCAGCGAATGGACAGGCCTAGAACTCAACAAAACCCTGAGAAAGGCAGAACAGAGAGAGGAATGGAGGGAACTGGTTGTTGAGTCTTTGAGGGTGCCCCCACAGTCATCAGACTACGGGACAGATAGATAGACTTACTTATATAGTTTGTGTATTGAAAAAAGTTGCTTTCCTTTCAAGTTTAAGCAAGCAAAAGTTGTACCGGTTTTTAAATCAGGTAATTCATCTTGTCCATCAAATTACAGACCAATTTCCATTTTGTCTGTCTTATCAAAACCAATAGAAAAACACATACAGAAATCCCTATATTCCTACTTTATTAACAACAAACTGATGAATGAGAGTCAGTCAGGTTTCCGTAAAAACTATTCTTGTCATACAGCTCTTACACAAATCACTGACAGTCTTTTGCATAATGTAAATGAAAATAAATTCACTGGTGTTCTTTTTGTTGACTTTAAAAATGCCTTTGATGTCATTAATCATACTTTGTTGCTGCGCAAATTACACCTGTACAAGCTTACACCAGAGATTATTAATTTTCTAGCAAGTTTTTTGTCAGGTAGGAAGCAATTAGTGACAATAAATGATCGAACATCAAATTTAGTGGCTGTTAGATATGGCATTCCACAAGGGTCAGTCTTAGGACCACTTTTGTTTTTAATCTATATAAATGACTTAACCTGTTTTTTGAATTGTAACTGTGAAATGTTCGCTGATGATACATCCTTGTTCTGCAGTGATTCAGATCCAAATAGGTTAACAATTAATTTACAAGATAATATGGATAGATTAATCAGTTGGACTCAGTTGAATCATATGTCTTTGAATGCAGAAAAAACCAAATGCATGTATGTTGCAGCAAGACAAAAAAGGCAGAAAATGAAATCTAATTTCAAACCTTTGTTTATTGAGAATGAAGCAGTTGAAGAAGTTGATGCTCATAAAATTCTAGGTGTCACTATTGACAACAACTTGACTTGGACAGATCACATTATGTTGCTGGGAAAACGTTTATCCAACAGGCTTCTTCAGTTATCTAAAATTTTAAAAATGCTTGATAACAATTCTCGGAAACTCTTCTTTTGTGGCCATATTTTGCCTATTATTGACTATGCATCCCCACTATGGGACAATTGCAGTGACACAAATTTGAAATTTATCCACCGTTTATATAAAAGAGCTGTAAAGTTGGTACTATTAAAGTCAAGTACCTTAACTGTTACTGACTACAAGCAAAACAATATACTCACATTCCGAAATAGACTTTTCTTCAACAAAGCTATATGCATGCATAATGTTATATACGGAAATGCTCATCCAAAGATAACCAATACCTTCAAAATAAATGACCACAGGCACAATCATTCGCTATCGTTTCCAAGGCCCAGAAACAATCTCTACAAGACAAGTTTTTTGTATTCAGGTAGTCAGTTATGGAATAACCTCCCAAGAGAGTTAAAAAATATTACCACCAAAAGCCATTTTAAAAAACATTTGAAAAACTATCTAATAAAAAACTGTACAGAAAACGAATTGTAATTCCTCCCTCCCACCCAATGTGTATTTTTCATCATTCTTAGATTGTTTCTTTTTTTTCTTTTCTTTTCTTCTTCTTTTTTAAATATTCTTATTTGAAAGAATTTTGAAATTGTATCTTGTAGTGTGTGTGTGTGTGTGTGTGTGTGTGTGTGTGAGAGAATGTATGCGGGGATGAATGCCTACGTGCATGCCTGCTTGCACGCCAGCACGAGCTTGTGGGTGTGGGAGTGGGCTTGTGTATGTGTGTGTGTTTGTTTAAAATTGTGGTTAGCAAATAATAGCGTAAGTGGTGAGCCTATGGTTATATATGTATGTGTGTATTAATGTAGGGATTGTGTTGGATATTGAAACATGATCTGCTGTAATGTTTTTGATTAATAGTTTCATCCTATAATCATCGTCTTCATTGATATTTCTGGCAGTAGTAATTGTCATTGTTTATTGATATCGTCATCGTCATCATTGTCATCTTTGTCTTTATAATTTCCTTTTCAATAAGATTTGGTATATTTGTTTGTATATTTTTTTGGGGGGGTGGTTGTTGTTGTTGTTGTTGCTGTTGTTGGGTTTTTTTTCCTTTCTTAGATGGCGTGACGAAAAAAAGCAAGTATTTTGCTTATTCAATGTACCATCTGGAAATAAAAGTTTGACTTTGACTTTGACTTTGACTTTAAACCCAACCTCAGGACACATTTATTTCAGACCTAAGATTCTCCCCTCTTCTTTCATCTCATTCCTGTCCTTGATCTCAACAGCCAAAATCCCCATCACCCTGTCAAAGTGTACAACCTCAATGTGTGTGTATGTGTGCGTGTGTGCGTGCGTGCGTGCGTGCATGCATGCGTGCGTTCGTGGGTGTCTATACATTTGAATTTGTAAAAACAATTCATTGTAACGTGATACATGCATAAGAGTAGGATGAAGGCAAGCGTTTTGATTTGTTTTTGCAAGATATAGCGCTATATAAATTTTATTTATAATTATTATTATCATTATTTTTTTAATCCCTGCCACTGCTGTCGGCTCAGGCAGTTTATTTCTTACTGCCGGCTTATAAAGCAATATCAGCAATACATATTATCTAACTAGTGCAAGAACTGAACGAGCAGTTTCTTTCATTATGAAAATGTATTACCTATTTTTACGTATAAAGACGACTGACACCAGAAGGTTGTCATAATAACTCAGTCAGACCACACCCCCAGACTGAGAAGAAAAGGACTGGAGGTAGCCTAAACCCAGTGTGACCTCTTTCATGCTAGGGGGGAAACTTGAGCCATCCACCCACTTTTGACAAGACTGAGCCATGTACAGCCTGTAGGGACTGGTCACACATGGGTGAGCTACTGCTAGTGACACACCCATGTATCATAAAGTGTCAGCTTCGGGGCAAGTGTTTCTTTCTATTTATCTCTGGGGCAGTTGTAAATAGCACTTCTTCAGAAACACAGTATGTGCTGCAGTGCTCTATCTAGGCTCTGCTGTTCACTAGGCTCTGCTGTTCACTAAGCTCTGCTGTTCACTAGGCTCTGCTGTTCACTAGGATTTGCTGTTCACTAGGCTCTGCTGTTCACTAGGCTCTGCTGTTCACTAGGCTCTGTTGTTCACTAGGCTTTGCTGTTCACTAGGATTTGCTGTTTCCCAACACCTGTCAAGCGTGAAGACCAACCTGGGGTGGACCCTTCACAGAGGGGATTTCAGTCATGAGGGATCGTTTGACTGTATTGCTCTTCTCTTCTGTCTTTTGGTGTTTCTGTCCTAGACTTTCGTCTTTCTTTCTTTCTATTCTTATTTTTTCACTTGTAATTTTTTCTACCTGGTTTAAAGGAAAGTTTATTCCAAAAAAGCAGCATACATTCAAATTCAAATTCAAAAACTTTATTATCTCAGAGAGAGAGAAATTCCGGTGGGTCACCAGCCATACATAAACACAGTAGACATGTCAACATAATATCACATAAAACCACACCACACACTATGGGAACAGCAGCACGCACCCATCATAAGATAAAAAGCACCCACAAATCAGCAATACCTCAGCCAGTCATAAACTCACCCAAGTAAAATCACTAATACTCATGTGCGCGCCAGGAAACCCATGCATCTGCACACTTACACACAGCCGCGCGCGCGCAACACACACACACACACACACACATACACATTGGAAACAATCGCACTTATGCACACAGTTTTATGACATAAGCCAAAATTGTTATAGCATGTTGTATAAGACAAATATCAACGAAATAAATACTCTTTTCTATTAAGACATTGAACACAGTCTAATTGGTATAACATGTATAATAAGACAAATATCACTGAAATTCATACTCTATTTTATTAAAATACTGAACACAGTTTAAACTAATAACAGGTAGCCGGATATGCTTCAACATGTCCCTGACCTTTTCTACCTGAGCTCTGTATCTCTCTACGTCTCTCTCTCTCTCTCTCTCATCTTTCAAAAAGGCGTACTACAAATATCTATTTGAAATGTTTTAAATCATTTTTATGCAAATATAACATAATTTGATATGATTATCAATGTATGCTCTTTGTTTTCCTGTGAATGTTTGCTTGTTTCCTTGTTTTGCATTGCTCTGTGTGTGTGTTTTTGTTTTTTGTTGTTGTTTTTTTTAATCGATGATAATGAAATAAGCACTCGTGTGCTTTTTTACATTCAGTCCCCGTGTGTATGCGGTTTTGTAAATTTTGTGATCTGTTCCCACCGGCACACAATGGCCTACTCTTTCGAAAAGCGGAACAGGATTTAACGTGTGCGCAAGATGTTCTGTGCGTACGTGTGTGTGCGCGCGCGCGCGTGTGTGTGCGTGCGCGTGTGTGTGTCCTCGCATGAAAGTTGTTTCTACTTTGAGTATGTCTGTCATAACTATTATCGTTTGCGTTTCATAATTATGTGTGTGTGTGTGTGTGTGTGTGTGTGTGTGTGTGTGTGTGTGTGGTATAATCTCTTCATGAAAGTTTGTGTGTGAGTGTGTATATGTACGCGTGTGTGCGTGCGTGCGTGTGCGTGCGTGTGTGTGAGTGTGTGTGTGTGTTTTGCGCGTGCGCGCGCGTGTGTGTGTCTGTGTGTGTGTGTCTGCACGACAGTTGTAAGTGTGCGTGTGGGCATACGTGCGAATTTGTACGTGTGTGTGTGCGCGTGTCAGTGAGTGCGTGTGTGCGTTAGTGTGTGCGTTTGCGTTAGTGCAGTTTGCAGGAGTATTTTGAAGATTTTGTGCATCTCTCTCTCTCTCTCTCTCTCTCTCTCTCTCTCTCTCTTCTCTCTCTCTCTCTCTCTCTCTCTCTCAATGATGTAGATAACTACAGAGGAATCTCTCTCCTAAGCACAATATCTAGATGTTATACTTCAATATTGAACAGGCGACTATACACTTGGTTAGAAAGTCAAAACTTAATATCAGAATGCCAAGCAGGATTTAGAAGAAAATATTCTACAGTTGATCAGATATTCACGTTATATGCTATCATCCAGAACCACATGAGTAAAAAAGGTAGAAAACTTTATGTTGCTTTTGTTGATTTTAGAAAGGCCTTTGATTCTGTTCAGCATAGTAAGCTATTGCAGTGTATTCAAAATCAAGGAGTAAAAGGCAAATTCTTTGCTTCCCTTCAAGCTATATACAAGTCATTAAAATCATGTGTACGTGCAAATTTCGAATTAACCGAAATGTTTGACTGCCCTATTGGAGTACGTCAGGGCTGCGTTCTCAGCCCGACACTATTTTCATTGTTCATAAACCAGCTAGCTGACCTAATGAATGAAAACGGTAAACACGGGGTACAATTATTCCCAGATATCATGGAATTGTTTATCTTATTATTTGCGGATGATGTGGCACTAATATCAACAACACCAAGTGGTTTACAGAATCACTTGAATATTTTACAAACATGTTGTGATAATATAAAATTAACTGTAAACATTGAAAAAACAAAGGTCATGGTATTTAGAAAGGGGGGATTTTTAGGGAAACATGAGAGGTGGTTCTACAATAGTAATAGATTGGAAGTAGTTAATAGCTATTGTTATCTAGGATTTAAATTTACAACAATGATCAGTGCTAAAAATGATACCCTGCATTTAACAACAAAAGGCAAAAAGGCAATAGTTCAGCTTAATAGAGTATTTCAAAAATATAAAGAAATGACAGCAAAAACTTACTTTAAAATCTTCGATACAAAAATACAACCAATGTTGCTATATGCTGCAGAAATATGGGGAATAAACAGGTTAGAACACATAGAAAAAGTGCACATGTGTGCATGTAAAAGGTTTCTAGGAATGCCAACCAAGACACCAAATAAAATGGTATATGGGGATTTGGGTAGGTATCCACTCTATGTGAATTCATACTTTTACCTCCCTAAGATTTTGGGTTTTTAGATTATTAGAAATGAATACAGAACGATTACCATATAAGGCCTATCAAATGTTACTACATTTAGACAGTATTGGGAAGCGGTGCTGGGTATCAAAAATAAGAGAAATATTATGTATGACTGCTTTTAATATTGTTTGGTTACAGCAAGGTGTTGGGAACGTGAAAACATTTCTGCATATTTTTAAACAGAGGATTGTGGATATGTTTATTCAGGAATGGACAGGTACTCTCAGAGAACGTGACAGATATCAACCTTACACGTCATTCAAGACCGTTTTTGAAAGAGAGCCATACATTCTAGATATTGATTATATTGTTTCCGTGTTGCCATTTCTCATGTTCGATTTAATGTTCTCCCCCTACATAACAATGTACATCGCTATAAGGATTCTAACCATGAAAAAGCTTGTCCATTTGTGAAAATCATATTGAAAATGAACAGCACTTTTGTTTGCCTGTCCTTTGTATGATGACTTAAGACTTAAATTTCTAAAGGAATCGAAAGACTTCCTCTGCACGTTTTGCTAAGAGCCACAAACCCTATCCACACACATAATTTATCAAAGTATGTGTTCCATGCAATCAACAGACGGAAGAAAATACTTTAAACATTGAGCTTATCATGATCTGCACTTCTATGTGGGTGTGCTTACCTACTGATTGGGGGTATCCACTTTTTTGTCATTGTTATGCAAAATCAGCAAACATCTCGAATAGAAAATTGCAAGGCTAATGTGATTGTGTAGTATTGGTTTTCACATCAATATCTGTGTCATGATAACTACTCAATACTAACTATAAAATGTACTTTACACATGTTTTCTTATAGTCTAGTAGATGTATTTGGTTTGCTATGACTTTAAAGTACTCTGTGTGTGTGTGTGTCTCAACTTTCTTTATTTGAACAAAAGCTTGGTGCTCCAGTATGCAGCAAACTGTAGGGAATAGTATGCTTTATAGAATATTAACAGTTTTGTGTTCAAGACTAAAACAAAATAATGACAAAGAAAGACAAAACTATTTGCAAATGTTGTGTTATAATATATAAACGGAAGAAAAGTATAATTACTTAAGTATGAGATTTAAGTCTAATATCAAAGAATGAAAAAAAAACTTTCATTGTAATAGAAGTAACCATAACGTATGGAACAATGTTCTACTCATTTGTATATGCACAGTAATCTTGTTTCCGATAAAACTAGCCAAGCAAAATTAAGCAAAACTAAATTTAATCTGCACCTTAGAAGTGTTTCCGTATACTGAAAACGCATGAATATGTATTGAATGTTGGCTACTGTGTGTTATATACTGCGTTATATCGTGATGCTTTCCCAAATCAACTTTGCATTGTATTGTGGCACAATGCCGATGTGCAATTAAACCAGTTCAGAGTTCAGAGTTCTCTCTCTCTCTCTCTCTCTCTCTCTCCCCTCTCTCTCTCTCTCCACACAAAACACACCTATGTTTTGATAGGATAGGTAATCTAAGAGCTTTTCGCTAGAGTGGCGTGTTTGTGGCTGTGCCATTCTGTGATGATGGTGTTTGTGGTTGGGTCACTTTTTCTTTTCTTTCTCTTTTTTGGCCATTGATTCGGAATTTTAATGATTGTTGCGAGGTGGTTCTTGTTCAGCTGACTATGGATTGTGTCTGTAGTATGTTAATAGTGTAGATATGCTTTAGAATTGAAATGGTACCTGCCTCTTTAGGGTCAGGGAAGGTAAGGCAGCAAGGAGAGGAGGTGGGCGCCCCCCTCAATACGCTGGCCCTAGAGAAGTGAGGTCTCTGACGCCTCGCTCCCCCAACGACCTTAATATAGGTTATGGACACCTTTACCTTTACCACCTTTATGCTTTAGAATGATAAGAACAAACATGTGCTTGGCAATATGTAGAAAATCTTTGTTTGAATATTATTTATGCATTCATTTAGTTATTTAAACGTCTATACTATCTTTCATTTGATTTGAATATTTTCTATTTGTTCATTGTTCCCCCCCCCCCCCCTCTTTTGACGAGGCCTGGTGTAAAGAAGCCACCGGCTTATCCATATACCATCATTAAATATTCGAGTTCGAGTTCTCTCTGTCTCCCCTCTCCTCCCTCCGCCCCCCCCCCCCCCTCCCCATCCCTCCCTTCACTCTCCCTCCCGCTTTAGTTTAGTTTAGATTTAATTGTCGTGCAACTTATTAAGCAGCAAAATTGAGGTGGGAATAAAACTGTTTTTTATATAGCAGGGTTATAGACTTGGGTACTCTGTAGCACTTTGAGAAGGCAGAAGTTCAACATGTTTTGCTAGCACATGAGCACCATTCACTTACAATCTGTTTCGCTCTGTCTCTCACACGGCATTCATACAAGTCATTCGTTTCATTTGTTCACAGCCCAAAATTTTTGCCACACCTGGTTACTATTTTGTGTACTAACGTTTTTGTTTTTGACAGTCAGGTCCCTGTACCAACAAATTAAGGAGAAGGAAAGGATAGACTCGATAAAGCATCGGTAGAAATTCTGTACAACTTTAGCATTCACTTTAAGACACCGTATTTTTGAAGGAAAAGATGCGAGAATGGCATTTGCTCTTTACAAGATTGAAATTAGCATTAAAGTTAAGTTTATCATCTTTAACATTACCTAGGTATTTGTATTCATGTACTGTTCTACCATTACATCATCAAGTAAAGATTTTGGTATGGGATGAGGGTTTTTGCGAAAATCGATAACAATCTCTTTAGTTTTTTAACTTTAGGTTCGAGCTGGTTCTGTTTGCACCAAAAGGGAAAACTCCTCAACTTGTTTAAAATACATGGCATGAGAATTAGACAGATCTTCCAGAGCCAAGTAATCAGAATATTTTATTAAGGGTATAAGATCAGAGCCAGTGCAGTCTTTAGTGGAAAGGGTGAAAGGATGGGTGACAGAACAGTGCCTTGGGGAGAACCAGTGGACGTTGATCTTTGAGTAGATATGGCTTTCTGAATCGAACAAACTGTGTCTGGTCTGTCCATAATCTCATTATCCAGAGAATAAGCCGAGGACAGCCATTTACTGAGGTCAGTTTGAAAGCTAAAAGATGGGGCTGAATGGTATTAAAGGCAGAAGAGAAGTCAATGCACTTAAAATGCACAATGAGGCTGCATTTTAAAGTATCAAATGAAGGCTTTGGGTGTAGTGAGAGAGGGAGGTGGGGTTTTTGTTGTGTTTCTCTCTCTCTCTCTCTCTCTCTCTCTCTCTCTCTCTCTCTCTCTCTCTCTCTCTCTCTCTCTCTCTCTTGTGCTTGTTTTTTCCTTACAACACAAAAAATTCAAGTATGTCTTACTGTGACTAGAAATTCTACTAAGTCACACGCTGTATATGTGTGGAGGAGGGGAAGCAGGAAAGAGGCACACTAATTATGCAAAGAAGTAAGAGTAATCTATACGAGCTAGTAAATAATCTACAATGTTGAAACAAGTGGAAAGGAGGAATTTTTTTAAAATCTTTTTATGGTAGACTTGATAGCTTGATAGTGTGTCCCCTCCCTCCCTCCCTCCCTCTCTCTCTCTCTCTCTCTCTCTCTCTCTCTCTCCTCTCTCTCTTCTCTCTCTCTCGCTCTTCTCTCTCCTCTCCTCTCCTCTCCTTCCTTTCCTCTCCTCTCCTCATGCCCTTTGTCTTGTTTAATTCAATAGATTTTATCGTGGACGTTTTTTATTGCAGTTAGAGATGAAATTAATCAGTACTATTATAAGCGATACTGTTTTAGTTCGATATTGTTTTTAGTTTGATAGTCCAGTTGATTATGGGCTTTTGAATTCTGTATCGTATAGGGTTCTACTTGTTTGAATAATTGGTTTTTTTTAAATTATTAATTCTCTATTTGATTGAAGGTGTTTTTCCCCTTCCCCCTTGATACTCCTCCCCCACCCCCATCCTTTCCAATGCTTTTCTGTTATCATCGTTATGTTGTTGTCTCATGGTGATGGGGATCATTTGTTATATTGTTGTCTCATGGTGATGGGTGATTGTTGCTATTATTGTATCTCTATTATAATAATCATTATTATAATCTTATTTGACTTATCTTGCTTTGATAGTTATTGTGTGAATATGTTATTTTTAAAAAGCGCTATTTGAAGAGTATGAGCGCAAAAAAGCACACGTTTGCTGGGTGGAGGAGGAGGGAGGTCATTGAAGGTAATATTGTCAGTAATGACGAATGCCTAGTATTTTCTAACGTTTTATTCCTGTACCTTTTTATTATCTAAAGTATAAACGTGTAAGAATGGATGAAACAGCAGGTAAAGTAATTTGTTTGTTCTTACGTTTTATGATTTTCTTTTTTTAATTCTTAAAACATTTTTTATTTAAATGTGGACGTGAGCGCGCACGCGCGCAGGTGTGCATTAGTATGTGTGTGCGTGTATATGTATATGTGGTAATTTGTATTTTCAATGTATTTCCTTATCGATTTTCCTTTTTTTTACTGGTTTAATTTAATGGTAAATGATGCAATAATGTAGTGTCTTAGTATAATCATTAAGAAATTTGTTCTTAGATAGATGGCTTGATGAAAAAAAGCAAATGCATTGCTTATTCAATGTACCATCTGAAAATAAAATTTTGACTTGACTTGACTAGACTTCAGTTGCATGAAGGTCATGGAGCACCTTTTTCTTCGGGACGGGGGGGGTCTTTTCTCATTTTCCCCGTTTTTTTCTTTTGTTTTATCTTTTATAAGTGGGTGCTTCATTCTGCGCATAATTCCGTGCATTACCCAGTGCTGTTTCTCTCTCTCTCTGTGTGGGGCTGCTGGTGTCTTTCTGTGTTCACTTTTGCATTTTTTTTACGTATATGGTGAACTCCAGCTTAGTGGCATGACATTCCCTTTTCTCTGCAATTTTACATGCCGGTTAGCTTTTCGTGAAGTTCCTGGTCGTGAGTTAGGGTTTGGTTCATCAGCTGAGTAGCAGCGGCTTTAAATAGGAGGTCTTGACTTGAGGAGGAGGAGGAGATTCAGTCTTCGGCTGAAGTTCGTTGGTTGCTGTTCCAGCTGGGCTGTTGGGCGCTGCGTGGTGTTGTCTCTCTATTTGGAGACTGGGGGAGCAGTACCTTGGAGTAGTTCAGGCTCCTGTGAACCCGGTCTTCGTTCTTCATTGTTATGTCGTGTCCGTCCTGTCAACGTCTTCCTTGAGGTGCAGGAATGCACCGTACTTCCTGTGGTGTTGTGTCTCGTCTTGGAGAGCAGAGGGGAGCATTCATCTTTGAGTGGTTCTGGCTCCTGGGTACCAGTCTACGTTCTTCGTTGTGCTGTCTTGTTTTGTCAACGTCTTTCCCGGGTGCAGGAGTGCACCTTGTTCTTTCTCAGTGACAGGTTCCTGTGGGTGCCTCCAGCGGCGGAGTCGTGCCTGGAGAGGGTGCAGCCCGGTGTGCCCTGAGGAGTCGCCGACGGCTTGTCCTTGACCCTCTGTCCATTTATTCCCTGGATCCACCTTTTTCCCCCACGACCCGTTTCCCTTCTCCCTGCTGCCCTGTCCACCCGTGACCCTCCTTGAGGACTTTGGTCTGCCCTGAGTTATCCCTCAGTGACTGCGGGAAGCAGGTTGTGACTGTGAGAGAAGTGGAAGAACATTCATCAAGCTGGTTTCTGAACTGTGCAGAAGAGAGGAGGGTATAATGGATAAAATTTAGTGTGATTGGTGATTGAATGTTTGTGTCTGTGTGGATGTGAGTTTAAGTATTTGTCTTGATGTGATTGTTTTTTTGATTTTTAGAAAGTAAAGTCTGGAACTTTTTCTTCGGTGTTCTGTGTTTGGTGCTGTTGGGAAGATAGTTAGAGAGGGCATGGGTGGGGGGTTAGCCACAATCCCTTGTGGAGCGTGACAATGGTGGAGATGCGGGGTAACTGTTAGGTTAGCTAGGTGGGTTGTGGGGTGGGTGTCCTGTCTTGTTTGTCTTGTTTCCACTGCAATTTCTAGAGGGGTTTTTTTCCTGTTCGCCCATTTTGATTCTTTGGATGGGTTAGTGGAAGGAAATGTAGAGTGTCTTTGTCTCTGGTTATCAGCGTCTTCAAGGTTCGAACCTTGTGGTAGGAGTAAGGTATTGTGGGTCTCCACTCCTCCAGGTCTTATAAGTCTAGAAGGGCCAGATAAGCCTTTTTCCTTGGGGAAGAATTCACTCCCTGTCTGGGATAATTTTCTGGTTAAGGCACCAAAATGCCTACCCGTAGGAATGCTGCCAGTGTGCCAGCCACTCCAGGTTCCAAGACTCGAGAGACAAAGGGGGATGAGTCTCCTGGAGTATTTGAGAAGGACAAGCTGTCAGGCAGGGTGAAGGAACAGCTAGAAGGTGACTTTTCGGACTCCAGGGAGCCAGGGCAAAGGTAAGGCCGCTTTTTCTGAGGAGGACCCTTATACTAAGTTCCGCAGGTTGGGCTCTGAGTTAGGGTTGTCGGGTGAAGTGCTAGCACGTTTCATCGTGGATGCAGTAGAGAAGGAAGAGACTAGACGTTTAAGAGAAGAAGAAAAGGAAGAGGCTAGACGTTTAAGAGAGGAAGAAAAGGAAGAGGCTAGACGTTTAAGAGAAGAAGAAAAGGAAGAGGCTAGACGTTTAAGAGGGGAAGTAAAGGAAGAGGCTAGACGTTTAAGAGAGGAAGAAAAGGAAGAGGCTAGACGACGAGAGGAAAGGAGGGAAGCTAGATCGCTAGAAGAGAGGGAAGAGGAAAGATACAGGTTCGCGAGGAAGCTGGAACTTAAGCAGGAAGAAATTTCAGTTCGCATTGCCCAGCAGTTCAGTATCCAACCCTTTGATAGGAAGGATGACCTAGACGCATTTCTGACGCATTTTGAGCGAATAGCGGGTTGAATAAGTGGAAGCGTGAAACTTGGGCAACGCATTTGCTCACGCTGCTGCAGAGTCGAGCTAGGGACGCTTGCCTATGTCTTCCTCCTGAAGATGTACAGAATCATTGTAGGATTAGCTCAATATAGATCTAGTATTGCAGACGCTTCTGTAAGGGCCATAACTCTCATACCGTAACTAAGGTGACTGAGAGACACACATGGAATTGTGGGTAGAATATTAACAGCTAACTTCGATCTCTTCACGCACACACGTACACACGCTACCACGAGCACAGGCCAATTCTAGAATCATGACATTCTGAAGGCTACTCTCTTGCGGGTGTTTCGCCTTGATGCGGAGTCCTACCGGAAAAAGTTCCGATCTATGCGGAAGGCAGTCGAAGAAACATATGAGCAGTTTCTGTCTCGCTTGAAGACATGTCTCTCTCGCTGGTGCCTAGTAAGTGGTCGGGACGAGATTAAGGTGGAGGACATTAAAGATCTGTTTCTGCAAGAGCAACTTCTCTCGACACTGACACCTGAACTGGTCACTGATGTCCAGAAGGAAGAACCCCGAGGGCTGAGAATGTTGCCCGTATTGCAACAAAAATCGTAAATGCAAAGAGGGCAGGTCGTTTTGCTGAGGCAAAGCTCAAGGCCTCGAGGAGTTCAAGAGAAGAAAACGGGGAGTCACAATCCGAATCTGGAACTGACGAGAGTTCCGCTAGGCAGGATAGTTCTGAGCAGAAGCCAGGCCAGGCTGTTAGGTCTCAGCAGGTTCCGGGACCTGTCAGAGTTCTGAAGGGAGACCTAGCAGAGGGGAAGCCCATCAGCCACCTGTCTGTTTCAAGTGCGGAAGGGGTGGTCACCTTGCTAGGGAGTGCAGGCAATTCAAAGTAGTCTCTGCAGTGTTCAGGCAAGAGTGGCCTGGGGATCAACCTTCAGGGTCTCCACCCACCTTGTGCATCCCATGCGCTTCTAAAGTGTACACTCCTCGATGTGAAGCCATGGTTGATGGTCAGGTTGTCCGAGGGTTGCGAGACACGGGAGCTCACATGATTGTCAGAAGACTGTGGCAAAGGTAATTATAGCCAGGATTTTCCCGTGGACGAGATCCCATCCTTCAAAAGGACTCACTCTTTTCCATTTTCTGCGAAGCGCCAAGACCTGTGGCGGATAAGTGGTAGGAAGGACACTGCAGTTGCAGTTATTCAGAAGCCAGTTCCTGGTGGAGGAGTGTTGGGGCAGATGTCCTTGACCCTTTGTAGGGGAAGTGCTTGGTCATGTCGTGTGTTACATAGTTTCTTTTTGTTTTGGGGGAAGTTAAGAACCTTGCATTGTGGGCTAAATTTTCAGGTTCATTTATTCAGTGTGGATGGGTGGGTCTGTGTTGCCTTTGTTTTCTTATGGAAAAGTTGCTTCCAGTTGTCTTTTGGTATGTTGGAGCTATGGTAAGGTGTATTCCAGGGTGGTCGCGATCTTATATCATGGAGGTAGCCTGAGGTCATCTCAGATGTCTATCGTGAGGAACCTGTTGCTGGCATTGGTTGTTGCTTGGGTTGATTGACATTGTGGCCTGCTTTTGTTAGGGTCATTTGTTACTAGGGTTGGTTGTTGCTAAATTTGGTCTTTAATGCTGATTTTTGCCAAATTGGTTGTGGCCAGGAGTTTCTTTCTGCTGTAGTGACACTTTGTCACCAGGCTGGTCAGCAGTGTCTGTGCTGTGGTTCATCGTCAGATTATCCTCACTGTCTCTTGGTTACGGTTCAAACCGGGTGGTTTCAATTTAAGGGGGTAGTGTCACGGTTCGCATAATTCTGCGCATAATTCCGTGCATTACTCAGTGCTGTTTCTCTCTCTCTCTGTCGGGCTGCTGGTGTCTTTTTGTGTTCACATTCGCAATTTTTTTAAGTACATGGTGAACTCCAGCTTAGTGGCATGCACATTCCCTTTTCTCTGCAATTTTGCATGCAGGTTAGCTTCTCGTGTAGTCCTTCGGATGAGACTATAAACCGAGGCCCAGTGTGCGAACGCACACAGAACATCTTGCGCACACATTAAATCTTGTTCCGCTTTTCGAAAGAGTAGGCCATTGTGTGCCGGTGGAAACAGATGCAAATATTTACAAAACCACATACACACGGGGACTGGGTGAAAAAAGCACACGAGTGCTTATTCCATTATCCTCGATATAAAAGAATGAATAAATAAATAAATTGGTCGTGAGTTAGTGTTTGCTTCATCAGCTGAGTAGCAGCAGCTTTAAATAGGAGGAAGTCTTGACTTCAGGAGGAGGAGGAGATTCAGTCTTTGGCTGAAGTTCGCTGGTCGCCGTTCCAGCTGGGCTGTTGGGCGCCGCGTGGTGTTGTGTCTCTATTTGGAGAGCAGGGGGAGCAGTACCTTGGAGTAGTTCAGGCTCCTGTGAACCCGATCTTCGTTCTCTTTATTCCCTGGATCCACCTTTTTCCCCCACGACCTGTTTCCCTTCTCCCTGCTGCCCTGTCCACCCGTGACCCTCCTTGAGGACTTCGGTCTGCCCTGAGCTATTCCTCAGTGACTGCGGGAAGCAGGTTGTGACTGTGAGAGAAGTGGAAGAACATTCATCAAGCTGGTTTCTGGACTGTGCAGAAGAGAGGAGGGTATAATGGATAAAATTTAGTGTGATTGGTGATTGAATGTTTGTGTCTGTGTGGATGTGAGTTTAAGTATTTGTCTTGATGTGATTGTTTTTAGATTTTCAGAAAGTAAAGTCTGGAACTTTTTCTTCGGTGTTCTGTGTTTGGTGTTGTTGGGAAGATAGTTAAAGAGGGCATGGGTGGGGGTTAGCCACAATCCCTTATGGAGCGTGACATTCACACGTCTCTCTTCATTGGCCAAAAAACCAAAAAGAAACAACAACAAAACTACTATACCTAACTTTGGGGGATGTCTTTTTTTCTTTTCTTTTTTACTTGAACCAGCCTTTCTCTCTTATCTTACCTACTGTCTGGAGCAATAACTGCCCCAGTGTGTGCTGTTGCCTGCGTTTCTAAACGTGTTGAGGAGTTATTTACATCTGTCTGGGTTTAGTTTTTGGTCTAGTGTATGTGTGGTAATGTTAACTTTCCATTCTTTAATCCATTTTTATACACATTATAATAATTTGTCATGCTCCTTCCATAGTTTCTTAACAAAGAAAGTTGAATCCTGTACATAGTTTACATAAACCTTTTCTTAGGGCTTTTTTTCATCCACATCACCATTATCATCACATCATCATCATCATCACCGTCATCACCGTCATCACTGTCATCACCATCATCTTCATATCATATCATATCATATCATATAAACATAACCATCATCATCTAATATCACGAGAGGGAGGTCATTCAAGGTGGGTGGACCAGAAACAGAAAGAGCGACAGCCAATAGTGGTTTCTTTGAAACTGGATGTTAGAAAACTCAAAGAATCTGCAGCTGAACAAAGGGAACAAGATGGAGTGTACAGGCGAAACAGTACTGAATCTGGGGCATTACTCAGGGCTGTACTGTAACTGGGGCATTACATAGGACTGTACTGTAACTGGGGGCATTACACAGGGCTGTACTGTAAATGGGGCATTACACTGTACTGTAACTGGGGCATTACTAAGGACTGTACTGTAACTGGAACATTACACAGGGCTGTACTGTAAATGGGGCATTACACTGTACTGTAACTGGGGCATTACACAGGGCTGTACTGTAACTGGGGCATTACATAGGACTGTACTGTAACTGGAACATTACTCAGGGCTGTACTGTAAATGGGGCATTACACTGTACTGTAACTGGGGCATTACACAGGGCTGTACTGTAACTGGGGCATTACATAGGACTGTAACTGGGGCATTACACTGTACTGTAACTGGGGCATTACACAGGACTGTACTGTAACTGGGGCATTACACTGTACTGTAACTGGGGCATTACACAGGGCTGTACTGTAACTGGGGCATTACACAGGGCTGTACTGTAAATGGGGCATTACACTGTACTGTAACTGGGGCATTACACAGGGCTGTACTGTAACTGGGGCATTACACAGGGCTGTACTGTAACTGGAACATTACAACTGGTGCTGGGACATGTAAATGGGGCATTAACTGTACTGTAACTGGGGCATTCCGATTAGCACAGGGGCTTTTACTGTAACTGGGGGCATTCAAAAGGGCTGTACTGTAACTGGAACATTACACAGGGCTGTACTGTAACTGGGGCATTACACAGGACTGTCTGAACTGGGGCATTACTCAGGGCTGTACTGTAACTGGGGCATTACTCAGGGATGTTACTGTAACTGGGGCATTACACTGTACTGTAACTGAGGCATTACTAAGGACTGTACTGTAACTGGGGCATTACACAGGGCTGTACTGTAACTGGGGGCATTACACAGGACTGTAACTGGAACATTACACAGGGCTGTACTGTAACTGGGGGCATTACACAGGACTGTAACTGGAACATTACACAGGGCTGTACTGTAACTGGGGCATTACTAAGGACTGTACTGTAACTGGGGCATTACACAGGGCTGTACTGTAACTGGGGCATTACACTGTACTGTAACTGGGACATTACTCAGGACTGTACTGTAACTGGGGCATTACTCAGGGATGTTACTGTAACTGGGGCATTACACAGGACTGTACTGTAACTGGGGCATTACACTGTACTGTAACTGGGAAATTACTCAGGGCTGTACTGTAACTGGGGCATTACACAGGGCTGTATTGTAACTGGGGCATTACTCTGGGCTGTACAATATATGGATTGTAGTGCAATACAATAAAATACAAATAATCACATACAATACAATAAACGACTTCTATATGAAAAAAATAATATTCACTCTATGGGAAAATAATTCAAGTTAAGTGTTATCATGGTCAGACATATGTATGGAGCTAGAACAGCCCCAGAAAGAAAACAAGTCATTATGTGTTCTTTAGCAAAAACACAATTCCACAAAGTTAGACCTTTAGCCACAGTAACGATCACTTTGACTTGACTTCGCTTCACTAACTGAATTGCCAGTCCCAAACTCTGCTACCTCTGCTATCCTTGCCTTCCCAACCCCGCCCCTGTACACCCCCTCAACAGTCAGCCAGTCATGGGTTTCCTCCTTCTTCACTCAACAAACAGTCAACATAGCTGTGAATAAATATCTATGGATAGTCATGGCTTTCCTATTAATAGAAAATGTTCATCTCCCCACTCTGCAGACAGTCATGATTTTCCTCTGTCATCTCTTCACTCTGAGACAGCCATCTATCACATATCTCCACTTCACAGTCATGATTTTCCTCTATCACATACCTCCACTTAACAGTTATGATTTTCCTCTATCACATACCTCCACTTAACAGTTATGATTTTCCTCTATCACATACCTCCACTTAACAGTTATGATTTTCCTCTATCACATATCTCCACTTAACAGTTATGATTTTCCTCTGTCATCTCTTCAATCTGAGACAGCCATCTATCATATATCTCCACTTAACAGTCATGGTTTTCCTCTGTCATATATCTCCACTTAACAGTCATGGTTTTCCTCTGTCATATATCTCCACTTAACAGCCAAGTTTCCTCTACACATATCTCACTTAACTGTCATGATTTTCATCTCCATATACCCACTTTGCGTCATGTTTTCTCTGTCATATATCTCCATCAGCATCATTTTCCTCTCAATATATAATTTATGTGATTTAAATATTTATGTAGGAATTAATATCTCCACTCTAAGGCTTCATGTTTTCCTCGATCATATATTCCCTTCATGGCACATGTTTTCCCGTCATATTCTCCCTCTGCATTATTTTCCCTCTGTCATTATTTACTCAATTATAAAAAACAAAACAATCCCCACTCTTGGCCGTCGTTGGTTTCCTCCAATATCCTCCCCTCCCAGGATTTTCCTCGACTATTTATCTCACTCTACGGCATTCTGGTTTTCCTCAGTCAATTATAATATTTTAAGTAAATATTTTATACTATTATTCAGTATGGTTTCTGAATATCTCCACTCTAAGGCATACAGGTTTTCCTCTGTCTATCATTCCACTAAAGGCATCCTTTTCCCTGTCCATTATCTCCCAACCTAAGGCAGTCAGGTTGTTCTTTGTCATATATCCCACCTAGGCAGGGCATAGTTTTCCTCTGTATATATCTCCACTTAACGGCATGTCATGGTTTTTCCTCTAGTATATATCTCCATATAAGGACAGTCATGTTTTGTGGAATATTATCTCACTTTTAAGGCAGTCATGGTTTTCCTGTCAGTATATCTCCATTAAGCAGTCATGGTTTTCCTCTGTCATATTACCCACCTAAGGATCATGGATTTACCTCTTCATATATCTACCACTGTAGGAATTATATTTTCTATGGAATAAATCTCCACTTTAAGGCAGTCATGGTTTTCCTCGATCATATATCTCAACTCTAAGGCAGTCATGAGTTTTCCTCTGTCATATATCTCCACTTTAAGGCAGTCATGGTTTTCCTCTGTATATTACTCCAATCTAGGCAGTCAGGTTTCCTGTCATATATCTCCACTTTAAGGCGTATGGTTTCCATGTCATATATCTCCATTTAAGGCAGTCATGGTTTTCTCTGTCATATACTCCACTTAAGGCAGTCATAGTTTTCTCTATGGGCATATATCTCCACTTTAGGCAGTCATGGTTTCCTCTGTCTATATCTCCACTTAAGGCAGTCATGGTTTTTCTGTCATATATCTCACTTTAAGGTGTCATGTTTTCCTCTGTCATATTCTCCACTCTAAGGCAGTCATGGTTTTCCTATGTCATATTTCTCACTCTAAGGCAGTCATGGTTTTCCTCTTGTCATATATCTTCCACTTAAGGCGTCATGGTTTTCTCTGTCATATATCTCCACTGCTAAGGCTGTCATGTTTTTCCTGTTGTATATTTCCACTCTTTAGGCAGTTGGTTTTCCTCTGTCATATTATCTCCATTAGGCAGTCATGGTTTTCTCTGTTTATATATCTCCACTCTAAGGTCGTCATTGTTTTCCCCTGTCATATTCTCCACTCTAAGGCAGTCATGGTTTTCTTCTGTCATATATTCGCCCCCGGGGAAAGCACAGGCACAAGAACAGTTGTCCCTTTTTTGAATTCGTCCTCTTGGTTTGTATTCCTTTTCTATAAGAGTGTTGCTTTACCAGAATTTAAAGGCGTCGTCTCTGTGCACTGAGTTCTTTTAACGGCGCATATAGTGTATATTGCGTATTACCAAAGGGTCTGGTCATTAAAATCGACTTCAAAGCAGTATGTTAGAGCTGTACTTTCATGCCATAGCTTTGAGCAGCGATTGCCATAAGTTAGCAAAGTGGCTACTTAAATACCTTTGCTTCCATCTTTGCCAACACACAGGACTACAAACCATACCACCACATACACACCGCGATGCAAGCCAGCATCCAAGCATCAGTATCGTAAAGGGGAGGGTCTGTACTGCTTTCTACCTCTGTATCCCGTGTGTGTGTGTGTGTGTCTGTTTATTATAGACAGTTGATTCAAAACGCGAGTACTTTTCTAAGTTACTGTCCAGGTAACAAATATCGCAAGCCAGAAGAGTAAGTCATTTAAAATGTACACTTTTAAAAGCTTCTTTGCCACATTTTGCTGCGCCGCACTGTACATTGCCACAGCATGCTATTCAGCAGCAACCAGTGTACATGTGTATGCATGTATGTGAGCAACCACAGCTCAATCACTCTGATAGTGTGCTGGTCGATATAGTGCTGATAGGAATAGACAACAATCACAACCATCAAGAGACGAGGTATGATTCAAGATACACAACGCCCAAGAAAGATAGAGAGTAAGGAAGCATTTAGCACACGAGGGAAAGGAGTTAGGTGTCTGTGTAAGCTAGAGCAGACAGAGGGAACAGTAAGAGACAGAGCAAAAGAGTAATATTAGGACAGAGGTAGTCGTGTCAGTAGCGAAGAGATAAGAGTCATCTCGTCAGTCTCGTCGTGTCGAGTTGAGGTCGTGTAAACAAGGCAGGCACAGAGCACAGTGCGCTTTACGACAGGTGTGGAAGGTAGGTGTTTGTGGGTGGTGAAGTTTGGAGTCAAAAAGTAGACAATATGCCATGGATGAGGATTGATGTCAGCCTTGTTGCTTGATGCAGCATGATGAAGTGTTGAATGGATAGGGTGTGTGAATACAGGTGAGAAGAAATCGAACTCACTGTTGATGCAGCTGAAGATGTTACTATTCGTTGTATTGTTACTGTAGTTGCTGTTGTTGTTCATACTTTTGTCATTTAACATGTTACGTTGCTGCTGAATTTTGTGTTGCTGTTTTCTACTGCTGTTGCTGTTGTTACCTGCTGTAACTGTGCCGCTGTGCTTTTGTTGTTGCTAATTGTTGTTCTTAATTCTGCTGTAGTAGTAACTGTTTGTTTTAACTGTTGGTGTTACTGTTGTTTTTGTTGTTGTTTTTGTTGTTGTTTTGTTGTTGTGTTGGTCGTTGTTCGTTGCTGTAGTTGTTTTGTTGCAGTTGCTTTAATTGCTGATGTGGCTGTTGAATGTGGTATCTCTTGTTGTTTCGCTGTGGTGCTGTGTTGTTGTTGTTGTTGTTGTCACTTGCTGCTCTGATGCTGTCAGGGGGAGAGGCAATCAGTGTACTTGCCTGTTACATGTTGTTGTTTTTGTTGATGTTTTATTCTTTGTGGATGTTGTCACTTCTTCTTCCGTTCTCCTTCCCCCCCCACGACTGTTCCGGATCAAAACTTGTTGTATTTTAACGGTTGACAATTAAAGGCCTGTGCTTGTCTATAAGCAGCAGCAACGGCAGCAGCAGTAGTAGTATAGCAGCAGCAGTTATAGTAATATAGTGTAGTAGCAGCAGTAGTAATAGCAGTTAGTAGTAGTAGTAGTAAGTTAGCCGTAAATAATAAGCAGTAGTAGTAGTAGCAGCAAGTAGTAATAGTAGTAGTAGTAGTAGTAGTAGTCATAGCCAGTAGTAACATGTAGTAGTAGAGTAAGTCCAGTAGTAATACAGTAGTAGTAGTATAGCAGCAGCAAAATAGAGTTAAATAGTAAGTAGTAGTAGTCAGTAGCAGCAGTAGTAATAGCAGTAGTAGTAGTAGTAGCAGCAGCAGTATAATATGCAGTAGTAGATGTAGTTAGCAGCAGTAGTAATAGCAGTAGTAGTAAAAGTAGTAGTAGTTTGCCAGCAGTAGTTTATAGCCAGTAGGTAGTAGTAGTAGTATGTAGTGAGTAGCAGTAAATAGTAGTAGCAGCAGCGTAGTAATAGCAGCAGCAGTAATGAGTAGGGTAGTATGTAAGTAGCAGCAGTAGTAATAGCAGGGAGTTGTGGTTAGTAGCAGCCTGTATTATAGCAGCAGCAGCGGCAACAGTAGCAGTAGTAGCCAGCTAGCAGTGCAGCAGCAGCAGCAGTGTAGTAGTCCGTATAGTAGCAGCAGCACTCAGTAGCAGCAGCAGCTGCAGCAGCAGCAGCGCAGCAGTGTATTAGCTCAGCAGCGCAACTTATAGCAATAGTAAGAGCCGACAGCAGAGCAGCGCCAGCAGCAGTAGTAGTAGTTAGGTAGTAGTAAAATATAGTAGTAGTAGTAGTAGTAGTTGTTGTTGTTGTAATAGTGTAGCAGTGGTTATAGCAGTAGTAGTAGTAGCAGCAGCAGCTGTGTAATTGCAAAGCAGCGGCAACAGTAGCAGTAGTAGTAGTAGCAGCAGAAGAAGCCGAGCAGCAGCAGTAGTAGTAGTAGTAGTAGTAGTAGTAGCAGCAGCGCAGCAGCAGCGAGCAGCGCACAGCAAGCAAACAGCAGCAGTAGTAGTAATAGCAGCAGTAGAGTAGTAGTAATAGAATAGCAGTAGGTAGGTAGTAGAGTAGTAGCAGTAGTAGCAGCAGTAGCATAGTATGTAGTAGTAGTAGATTACTAGTAGTAGTAGTAGTAGTGTAGGAGTATAGTATAGTAGTAGTAGTAAGTCATCGTGTGTCCGCGTCGTCGTCGTAGTAGAGCAGCAGCAGCAGCAGACAGCAGAACAGCGCAGTCAACAGCGGTGTAGTAGCAGCAGCAATAGTAGTGCAGTAGCGGTGGTGGTGGTGGTGGTAGTAGTAGTAGTAGTGTAGTAGTAGTCGTAGTGTAGTATTAGTAGTAGTAGTAGTAGTAGTCAAGCAGTGCCGCAGTAGCTTTTAAAGTAAATGGTAGTAGTAGTAGTAGTATGTAGTAGTAGCAGCACACACACGCAGCAACAACAAAAAAGAAGAAGAAGAAGAAGAAAAGAGAAAAAGAAGAAGCAGAAGAACGAAGAAGAGAAGAAGAAGCAAGAAGGAGGCAGGCAGCAGCAGCATCAGCAGCAGCAAGCAAAGCAAGTAGTAGTAAGTATAGTAATAGTAGTAGTAGTAGTAGTAGTAAGTAGTTAGCAGCATATACCATTAACCAAAAATTAGCACCAAAACCACCTAGCCACGCGTTAAACACGCTTCTACACAGCGTTGATCAGGAAAAATCTCTCTTCTCACTCTTCTCGACTATCGCTGCATTTAACACGAAAAGATCACATCTATCCTTTCTCCCTCTCTCAAAAATGTTCGGCTTTTAGTTCAAACCTTACTGACCGATTCCATACAGTTTGCAATAAACAAGATTCAATCATACCTACCAAACTGGAATGTGGAGTCCCTCAAGGATCAGTCTGGGCCCTGTTCATTCACTCTCTACACTGATGATAATAATAATAATAATGATTAATAATAATATAATAATAATAAAATAATAATAATAATTAATAATAATATTATAAAATAATTTGGGAAGCGCTTGTCTTGCAAAAACAAATCATAGCGCTTGCATTCATCCTACTCTCACAAATGCAACAAGTTACAATTAAGTTTTTACATCTAGTTCCCCATGCAGCAAAAATACCAGTTCGCCTGTCACAGCATAACATACCGTTCGCCATGTCACAGCAAAAATACCAGTTCCCATGTAAAAACATACCAGTTCGCCATGACACAGCAAAACATACCAGTTCCCATGTAAAACATACCAGTTCGCAGTCACAGCAAAACATACCACTCCCATGTCACAGCATAACATACCAGTTCCCCATGTCACAGCATAACATACCGTGTTCCCATGTCACAGAAAACATACCAGTTCCCATATCACAGCAAAACATACCAGTTCCCATGTCAAGCAAAACATACCAGTTCCCATGTCCCCAGCAAAACATACCAGTTTTTCCATGTACAGCAAACATAACCAGTTCCCATGTCACGCAAAACATACCAGTTCCCCATGTCACAGCAAAACATACCAGTTCCCCATGTCACAGCAAAACATACAGTTCCCATGTCACAGCAAAACATACCAGTTCCCCATGTCAGAGGGGTGGAGTGGTGGGAGGTAAAAGACAGCCTGTAGTTCCCTTAAAACCACACCTCTCCTTCCATGTTCAGGGTGCTAGTCTTTCCTGGGTGGCAGGAGAAGTGTAAGATGACCAGTGAAGGGGGTTGATAATTCCAATTTGTGCATAAGGCGTGACACCGCAACAGAATGGCATACTCTTATGGAAGGTGGAACGGTTTTAATGCACGCGCAAGATGTTTTGCGTTCATTTCTTTCTTTTATCTTCTTTTTTTTCATCCCTTCTTTTCTTTCTTTTCCTTTCCTTTTCTGCGTGAATCTGCTTTTCTTTCCTCCTTCTTTCTGTCTTCCTTTCTTTGTTTTCTTTCTGTCTGTCTTTTTTCTTCTATCCTCTTTTCAGCAGGATTTTTAAAAGACTAAATTTCCTGTCAGGTGTACATGTCAAAGCAGAATAGTCTTCACTGCAAAGTCCCTGATGAGAGACGACATTGTGAAATGTGTGTGTGTGTGTGTGTGTGTGTGTGTGTATGTGTGTGTGTGTGGTGTGTGTGTGTGTGATTTTTTTTAATACCACTTTAGTATGAACAAATTAAAGGAAAAATAAAAGAGATGAAGAAGACGGAGAGAGAAAGAAAGCAATAATACAAAGTAATGTTAAGTGGGATGGAGGGGGTAAGACAGTGACATGATAACAACGACACAGCAACAGCAACAGTTCACAGGAGAGAAAGAAGGAGGGGGTTTGGGAAAAGAAGAGGGAACATGAGAAGGAAACAGGTGAGGGCCAAAAGAAATGGGAATGAAAAGAACTCCGCATCCTTCCTTTACGGTTGATTGTGCTGCGGCAGGGCAGGGCAGGCAGGGCAGTAAGGCAGTAATATGCAGTAATGCAGGTAATGCGGTTTGCGATACTACGTGTTAAGTTGCACAGACATTCTTCTACCTGCTGATGGTTCTGGCGTGACAAAGACCGCAGTTAAATGGTTTTTTATACTGAATGTAGGCGAAAGAACGCGCAGTTGGGGTCGTACTTCGCTTGCTGGCAATTAACAGATGCGTGGAAAGATGTGCAATGTCCCTTCTACTCATTTTCGACTGCTCTAATGCACTTCCGTAGAGAAAGCCTCGTGTGATTTAAAAGAATTCCAAACAACAACCATGGCTATACAAACAGTTGAAAGTGGTTTGTTATAATCAACACACTGTAATAAATAGATTCACAAAGAAACCTGAACTGTCCTTTCAGAATGTTGACCTCACAATTTTGAAGTCTAATCAGGTGGAAAAATGTTCTTTCAGAGGAGGGGAGGGGCAGGAAAGAGGGGAATATGTTGTGCAAACATTAAGTAGGCAAAGTGCACACTCTAAATCACTACACCTTGACAGGTAATAATAATAATAATAATAATTTAAAAATATGAAATTGTATAGCCTATATCTTGCAAAGATAAATCAGAGCGCTTGCTTCAACATATTCTTAACAGAGTCATGCAGCCAATAACTATCCAAAGCTTAACAAAATTCAAAGCACACACACACACACTACACCACACACACACAGGTTGTAGGCTTTGGCAGGGTAAGGATTGGCTGTTGAGGCAGGGCAGTTTTGAGATGAAAGAGGAAAAAGTTATGTTTGAAACAAATATGTCTTGAGGCTGGATTATATGGGCATATGTAGCCTCGTCGAAGAGAGGGAAGTTGTTCCATGGATGGCCAGAATAGGAGAAAGAGCGACGACCACGGTGGACTTGTTGAATCTAGGTATTCGTAGGCACAAGGTATCTGCAGCAGAGCGGAGGGAACAAGAAGGAGTGTGCAGGTGAAGACATTTACAGAGGTAGGAGGGGTGCGTTTGGTGGGGACATTTGTAACAGAGGGTACTGATCTTATAGTTTACTGTCGTGGCACAGGCAACCAGTGAGAGATCGCAAAAGAGGAGTTTAAAGTGTTCAGATATTTCTTTCTGAGGACTAGGCGAGCTGCAGAGTTTTGTATACGTTGAAGGGAGTGGATAGATGTTGCTGGCAAACCAGCTCAAAGAGAATTGCAATGTCCCAGACGTGAGAGAAGAGAGACGCAAAAAGTTTGGATGTTGCATCAGTGGACAGGTACTTTCGAATTGCACTGATACGCCGTAATTGATATTGTACGACTGACAGGTCTGGATGATGAATTTTTGCATAGAGGTGTGTTGCGATAACAACTCCTAGATACTTCACAGCAGTGGAAGAGGGAAACCCATGTATTGCTGAGTTCTATTTAAAATTGTTGTAATGGAAGAGAGTTTGTGTTGGTCCCTACAAGCATGGCTTCGGTTTTATCTGCATTTAACTGTAACTTGTTTTTTATCATCCAGTTTTGGATATCTTGAAAGCAGTAGGCCATCTTTGTCAGAGAGAAGGCAGATTTTCAGGTGTAACACTACTTTGAATCTGAGAGTCATCTGCAAAAGTGATGGTTGATCTGATGAAAGGGTAATTTTTAAAGTTATAGTGGAGCAGTAAAAAGAGAGTGAAAAGAACAGGGCCCAGAACTTAATCCCTGCGGGGCACCACATTCCAGTCTGGCAGGTATTGACTGTATCTTGTTTACTGCGACTGTCTGGAATCGGTCATTGAGGTATGAAGTGAACCAGGAGAGGGCTGTGCCAGTAACACCGAAAGTTTTTTGAAGACGGGAGAGAAGAATTGAATGGTCAATAGTGTCGAACGCTGCAGATAAGTCGAGTAGAGTGAGAAGGGATATTTTCCCCGAGTCAGAAGCAAGTAGAAGTGTATTTAGGGTATGGACTAGGAGAGTGTCAGTGCTATGGTTGACGCGATAGGCAGACTGAAACTCAGGAAGAAGACTGTTGGAGAAAAGGTGGTTGTTGAGCTGTTTTAGAACTACTTTTTCAAGGACTTTTGAGATGAAAGGTAGGTTGGAAACAGGGCTATAATTCCTTTTAGAAAGTTAGGGTCAAGGTCATGCTTTTTGAGTAAGGTGTAACATTGCAGTTTTGAGAGATGATGGAACATTTCCTGAAACAAGATATGAGTTCACTATTTTCGTATAGTGGTATAAGTTGTGGTAGGCACTGTACAAAAAGAGAAGCAGGTTGGGATCGAGGTCGCATGATTTTATAGTCATTTCTTTCAGAATTGTCGTAATGTCTTTCTCACTTGTCGGATGAAAGAAAAGGAGAGGAGTACCAGAGAATTGGGGATCCCGGAACTGCAGGCTGGAAAGGAGTCTGATCCAATCTGGAACGGTGTTACGGATATTATCAGAAAAGAATGCAGAAAATATAGAAGGAAGTTTAGAGTGGTTGTGGATGGAAGGCAGAGGGCTTTCCTTCCAGATCCAAGAAGAGTAATGTGAGGGGAAAAGAGAGATTTCATAGACGTGGCATCAAGAATTGAAAGAGTAGTACTTTGTTTTTTTTTGAAAAAAATTAAAGATTTGACTTTGTTTATTTGTTTTCGGAGAGCTGTTTGTTGATTTCCGGTTTTGTTTTTTTGCCACTGCGCCGCTCTAGCTGCCTGCGTTTGCGCTTTGCAACCCGGATGTCGTGGGTGTCCATGGGGCACAGGGCCTGTCAGGCAGGAGACGGTCATAGGAGGGGGCATGCTCATCAAGCAGTTGGCTGAGAACAGTAAATTGTAGTGTTTCGAGGGGTCAGTGTTGTCAGAGGCTAGTGATAGGCGCTTAGTATCTTGTGCAGAGAAAGTTTCAATGTCTATAGCCTTGAGATTGCCACGGGTGACACATTTCTTCTTTCTGATAGGTTTTGCAATGTTGAGGGAGAAAAGAACAGCAGAATGATCAGAAAGTAGTTCATCAGTGATAGGTACAGATGAAACCAAATCTTGTGATACATCTGTAATGAGCCAGTCTAAGATATGTCCTGATCTGTGTGTTGCTTCAGTTACCAGCTGTGAAAGAGAGTGGTTGGACAAAGAAAGAGAAAGACGTTTGACATCAGGTAAAGGTGAAGAGCTATGTAAGCCTCTGTCAATCTGGTTTGATCAGGGATATATATATATATATATATATATATATATATATATATATATTATATATATATATATATATATATATATATATATATATAATATATGTATATATATATCCTGTGTGTGCCCTGTCTACTCCAGTTTGGCATGTAGAAACCAATGTGGGAGAAACAATAACTATCTGGGGCAAAGGTCACACGGGTGTCTGCTCTATGTCTGGTCAATGAGGTTGAGATTCGGCACTCCTCTCCTTCGCTGTGATGTGCTGAAGCTTAAGATTCGGCAGAATTACGATTTTTTTAATGCACTAAGCGATGTTCAACTGAAGGAAAAGTACTCTGGCCTAAACACAGTTGCTTTCCTTGACGATAAGCTTGCCTAGTTTGTATGTGTTGGCAATTTTTCTTTGAGATGTTTACAAGCGTATTCTTTAGGATTTCGGGCTCTCCAGTGTTATGATTTTAAAAACAAAAATTGTGTAATGCAAAAAGTGACATCAGATGGATTCAGCCAACTTCAGGGAATATTACTTTGGTGAAAAATCATCACATTGTTTCAAGGGGACTGTCATTGTTTGCATACTTCTGCATGTAATTCCATGCATAACTCAGCGCTATTTCTTTCTCAGGTGTCTGGGTGCTAGTGTCTTTCTGTGTGTATGTCTATGCATTTTTCACATATGTGGTAAACTCCAGCTTAGTGGCATGCACATTCCCTTTTCTCTGCAATTTTGCATGCAGGTTAGGTTCTTGTGAAGTTCCTGGTCGTGAGTTAGGGTTTGCTTCATCAGTTGAGTAGCAACAGCTTTAAATAGGAGGAGGTCTTGACTTGAGTTAGGAGGAGAGTCAGTCTTTGACTGATGTTCGTTCAGGCTTCTGTGAACCCCGTCTTCTTTCTTCGTTGTTACGTCGTGTCTGACCTGTCAACGTCTTCCTCGAGGTGCAGGAGTGCACCGTTCTTCCTGTGGTGTGGTGTCTCTGCTTGGAGAGCAGGGGAGGCATTCATCTTTGAAGAAGTTCAGGCTCCCGGGAACCAGTCTACATTCTTCATTGTGCTGTCACTTTTGTCAACGTCTTTCCTGGGTGCAGGAGTGCACCTTGTTCTTTCTCAGTGACAGGTTCCTGTGGGTGCCTCCAGCGGTGGAGTCGTGCCTGGAGAGGGTGCAGCCCGGTGTGCCCTGAGGAGTCGCCGACAGTTTGTCCCTTGACCCTCTGTCCCCTGGATCCACCTTTTTTCCCCATGACCCATTTCCCTTCCACCCATGACCCTCCTTGAGGACTTCGGCCTGCCCTGAGCTATCCCTTGGTGACTGTATGTGGGAAGCAGATTGTGACTGTGTGGGAAGTGAGAGAACATTCATCAAGCTGGTTTCTGAACTGTGCAGAAGAGGGGAGTTTAGAGTGTGGTTGGTGATTGAATCTGTGTGTCTGTGTGGAAGCGAGTTTAAGTATTTGTCTTTATATGATTGTTTTTTGGATTTTGGAAAGTAAAGTCTGGAACTTTTTCTTCGGTGTTCTGTGTTTGGTGTTGTTGGGAGGATAGATAGAGAGGGAACAGGTGGGGGTTTAGCCACAATCCCTTAAGGAGCGTAACTAGGGACTAGTTGGTGAACAGTACAAGCCATGTAATATAAGCAACCTTAACTTTCAAAATTTGTATTTTTCAGCATTCAGTGACATATTTTGAAAATTTGTTCATTAAGAATGATAGTTTTGCAAAATGGAAGAAAAATACTTATGATAAGCTATTTAACCCATGTTTAGTTTAATAAGGACTGAATGGCAAAAAGAACTACCCATACATGTGACATTTTATTGGATAAAATTGTTGTACCTGTTTTGTTGTGTGGATGTGAAATTTGGGGATATGAAAACCTGCAATAATTGATGTTTCAGTTAACATTTGTAAAGTATGTTAGCGTACAACATCTGCTTCGTTAGTATATGGAGAAACAGGCATATATCCCTTGTGTATTTTGGTTTCTGTTCCAATGGTTCATTTCTGGATGTCAAATGTTTATCACATTATGAAGTATTTATATGGCAAATCTTTGATTCAATCAGCATGGCTAAATATGATACAAAGTATTTTAGTACAAAGTGGATTTGACTGTTTGTGGGAGAGACAGTTTTGTTCAAGTATTAATTCTACAAGTTCCCATAACAGGCTTCTTAATAAATAATGTTGTTAATGAATGAAGAACTAAGCTGTGTAATAATAGTGAATGCCTTCATAATATAAAAAATTATAGATCGACTTTGGTATGGAAAAATATATAACTTATCTACCAGATGTATATATGTTTGCACTCTTATAAAATGTTGATGCAGTTGTCACAAGTTTGCTATTGAGATTGGACGTTTCCATAATATACCACTAGAAAAAAGAGTATGTTAGTAATATGTCTGTTTTAGGGGATGAATTCCATTTTATCATGGAATGTCCCCACTTTTAACATTGATGACAGTATTTTATTCCTCAGCATTTTCTTCGACCCATGTCCACCAAGATATTTTTTGTAGGTTGATGAACTGTCAATAGGTTCTCCTGTCCTCTTTAAATCCATAAGCTTTGCAGGTATTTCTTCAACATTTAGTTGTTATCTTTCACAGTGAAGATTATGACTACAGGTGTGAAAGGAATTTCATGTGGTATTAACGTCAATGTAAAGGTTTCCAGAGGGGATAAAGCCATCTGGAGCAACAGTGGTGATGACTGTTAGTTCCATTATATACTGCCCCAGTACATTCATGGGTACTGTTTAAGTTTGATGGTTAGTCCAAAGTCCTCAGAGAAATCCATCAGCAGCTCTTGTGAGGTGTGGGTCATTATTGCATCAGCATGTCTCTGATCAGGGCTTTGCATTCTAGTTATTGTCTTTGCTCTGAACTTGCCATGCCCTCCAATCTGGTCTGTAGATAGGATTTCCTCTGATGATGTGGCATGTCTCAAGAAAAGAGCAAAGAGCATGATGGCGAGTGCTCTGCCTTGTTGGATGCAGCTGAGGATATCTAAGGGTCTGGAACAGTTACAATTTCCAAGTCACCATCCAGCAAAACAGAACCTCCACAATTCTCTGTTGTCTCTCAATTTAGAAACACCACCTGGCATGTGTGCACTGTTCAAATGGGAGGTAAGCTTATTTCCGCCCCGTCAAATGCGCCACGTTTCTCTTCATACTGTCATGTCTGGGAAGGTTGAATCAAGCACAGGTATGGGTTAGGTGCTACATATTTCTTTTGTTGAAAAGTAGCCAAACTTATTATAATTACAAGTATACTTTTCTAAGAAAGATTAGGGCCTTTACTCCCTAGTGGAATGGCCCTATCCTCTCATCACTACTTGGTGGTGATTTACTAAAACATGTTGAGTAAGGCTCACCCTAGCCATTGATGTAAAGTCAAAACAAGACTCCATCACTTTTGCCTTTGGCCAGGGCAGGTCTGGGACCTCATGACTGAATATTTCCATTTAGCAAGGCTTTTGGGATTGAGAAGTAATAAGTTATATTTTTGTCATTGGAAATGATTGTACTGAAACTTGAACTTGTCAAGTTAAACTTACGAAGGAAACGAAGAAAGAACTAAGAAGTGACAAAGTGTCACGCTCCATAAGGGATTGTGGCTAAACCCCCACCCATGCCCTCCCAAACTATCTTCCCGACAACACCAAACACAGAACACTGAAGAAAAGTTCCAGACTTTACTTTTCAAAAATCCAAAAAAAATCACATCAGATAAATACTTACAGACACACACGTACACATTCAATCACCAATCATACTCTAAACTTTATCCATAATACCCTCCCCTCTTCTGCACAGTTCAGAAACCTGAGAAATTTTCCCCTCCACTTCCCTCAGTCACAACTCAGGTCCCAGCACTATCACCATCACATGCTGAAGTCCCCAAGGATGGTCACGGGTGGACAGGGCAGCAAGGAGAAAGGGAAAAAGGTTGTGGGGGAAAAAGGTGGATCCAGGGAATAAAGGGACAGAGGGTCAAGGACAAGCCGTCGGCGACTCTCAGGGCACACCGGGCTGCACCCTCTCCAGGCACGACTCCACCGCTGAGGCACCCACAGGAACCTAGAACAGGCAATACTTGCCGTTCCTCAGCATAGACCCAGGGCTAGCGCTATGGGGACTAGGGTTATTTCCCTTGTGTTCACCGACAATTGACAATTTGTCTATTCAGCCAAAACTTCATATCTCCAGGAATCATTTACATTTCCCATCTAAATGACGTCTGATGTATAATCTTAAATTATCTATGTTCAAATACATTTAAGTTAAAATACTTTTAAAAACTTTTCCACAAAAGAGAATTATCTTACAGAAAGCCAATAACAACCACATACAGCCGTTTATTTAGGCAAACTTGCACTAAATCCCAAATCACCTCAGGGCTCACACATATTTATTAACCTTAAGAAATACCGAGTGTTCTAAACACTAGTGAGAACTCTCTCTAGACAAAACATTAGCATTAAAAACACATATTAAAGAACGTATCCTATTTTTTCACTAAAGGAGAAACCTAAAGCCTACCCAGTATGTCAAAAAACTAAAAACAGAGGTAACCTCCATCGAAAACATTCTACATTAATTTATTCCAAAACCAACCATCCAAGCACTGCATTGACACAAGACACTCAACGATGACCACCACAACGGCACAAAGAACCATCACATAACTCAATCATATCTACAGAACATCCCTCACATGTCACTGAGAAAGAACGAGGTGCACTCCTGCACCCAGGAAAGACGTTGACAAAACGACAGCACAAGCACAACGAAGAAGAACGTAGACTGGTCCTCGGGAGCCAGAACCACTCAAAGATGAATGCTCCCCTCTGCTCTCCAAGCAGAGACACCACACCACAGGAAGTACGGTGCACTCCTGCACCTCGAGGAAGACGTTGACAGGACGGACACGACGTAACAACGAAGAACGAAGACCCGGTTCACAGGAGCCTGAACTACTCCAAGTGCTGCTCCCCCCTGCTCTCCAAATAGAGAGACAACACCACGCGGCGCCCAACAGCCCAGCTGGAACGGCGACCAACGAACCCCAGCCAAAGACTGAATCTCCTCCTCCTCCTCCCCTCAAGTCAAAACATCCTCCTATTTAAAGCTGCTGCTACTCAGCTGATGAAACAACCCTAACTCACGACCAGGAACTTCACGAGAAGCTAACCTGCATGCAAAATTGCAGAGAAAAGGGAATGTGCATTGCCACTAAGCTGGAGTTCAGCGTATGCATTTTAAAAAAACATGCGAATGCGAACACGAAAGACACCAGCATCGAGACAGAGAGAGAAAATGACATTGAGTAATGCACGGAATTATGCGCAGAATTATGTGAACCGTGACACAAAGAAAGAACTAAAAGATAATTAGATAATAAATAAATAAATACAAAGAAGTGGTAAAAGAAGGGGAAAAAAAAATGGA